>JASMMZ010000007.1:4498361-4663771 GCA_038502455.1 Anisogramma anomala
GTGTGTCCAACAGGGACCAGGACAGACCAGACCAGACCAGGCCACCGCCCCGGGCTGTGTATGCCCTGCATTGCATGCGCGGCAAGTCAACATTCTGCTGGTGGGGGCTCTTGACGGCGTGCTTCACGCTCGAGAATCGACGGGCAGATCGTGGCGAGAAGGTACTGGAGACGAGTCGACGATGGTTTCCAGCCGGGAGACTCCGGTACACGTGCTGAGGCAGTCTGTGAGGTTCCGTTGTGGAGTGACTTTGTGCACTCAGCGTTCTCGGCGTGACAGTGTACGGGGTGTTGGATTTGTAGACATGGTGAGCATATCACATGGAGGGCAATGAGCACTTTCTCCCCATTTCATACTTCACATTCATCAAGGTTAGCAGACTAGCTCGCCACAGCAGGAAGCTGGTAACCCTCGTGGCTCGCCGCAGGCATCAGCTGCGTGCCCCTTCCCAGCTTGTGGGCCTGGTCGCTCCTCGTAATAGGACTGAAAAGAGGTGAGACAATGGCAGGTTCTTCTAAAGCTCCGAGGCCGATAATTCCGGTCAAATTCTAGGCAATGTTGACTGGAAACTTGTTAGCAATGACAAGGCATGCAAGAAAACCTCTCTCGTCAACGTTGTGACACGTTCTAAGTTAAGCAGTCTTGGGACATCCTTCACATCTCATCAGTATCACCACTACGTCTGCAGCACCATCTCCTCACCTGCGGCATGTTAAAAGTCACCAGTCAAAGCATCATGAGAACCACTTTCATCGATCGCGATTTTATTACGAGTTTCATCTTCAATCTGTGACCCCTTCCAGTGTCCCCGAAGTCCCTTCCAACAAGCAAAAAACCTGGCCTCCCATCGCGATCGATTCCCTACCGTTTCAGTCCCCCCAAAGTACGAGTCATCATGCTAGTGTTGCTTGAACATGCGAGCCCAAGAACATGGGCTTAGATGTACCACATGGTGCCCTTGAAGAAGTCGACGTTGTCCGAACGGGCACCAGACTCCGGGTCGCCGATAGACATGAGGTCAGGAGCGTCACGCCCCTGCATCTGGCTGCTCGGGGCGTTGGCCTTGTACATTGGCTTCGCCCTCTCCTCGGCCAGGTTGCGGGGGTCCTTGTCTGAGGCGGTGATGTTCTCGTGGGCGCGAGCACGAGCGGCGGCCAAGTGGGCGTAGTATATCGCCGGGTGAAGAGAAATCGGGGTCGTCGAGCGCATGTACTGGTAGCACTGCTGGTAGATCATTTGCTGCAGCAGGTCAACAGGCATCCGGATCTCGTCCAAGAGGACGTGGTAGTGCACCGGGCGAGCGGTGCCCTGGAGTGCGACGTGGGAGCACAAGTAGAAGTCATAGTGGAATGGATGAGTGACTTCAGTCTCGACCACAGTGCCCGGCAAGGCGTTTCCATTCTTGTCGCCACAGTTGCCTTCGGGGAAGAAGCGGATGTGGTGGCGCTTGGTGCCAACGATGACGGTGATCTTGGGCGTCGCGCCTCGGGCCCTCTCGAAGAACACCTCCCTCAACTCGTGAATTTCCTGGTTCAGTACCTTCTGGAACTCACCCTCAGAAACACCATCGCGGAAGTAAAAGACGTGAACGGGAGGCCTCTGGTTGATCTTGTACCAGCGGTCCACCAAGGGCTCGAAGATGCTGCGAACAGTGCGTTGAGTGAGTACCTCAACCCGGTAGCCGTTGGTCTGTGCTGTAGCAGCGTACTTGACGCATTCCCTATCCATGGACATGGTAACAGCAGCCAAGGATGCCTGCGGCAGGTGCTGGTGAGCTGAGCCGTGCTGACCGTGGCTGACGTCGCAGCCTATCATGATGGTGGGCAGGTCGCCGAAGAGGAGCCTCCCGCCCTTGGGCACCGACAGCTTGGAGGTGTAGCCACCGAGCTTGGCGTTGACCTTCATTGCCACATTGGAGCAGTATTGGTCCTGTGCCTTCATCGCGTGAGGTGCCTGGACCATTTGCGTCAGGGTCGCAAAGCGGACGTCGAAGCTCTTCTTCAGACGCTCATAGGCGACCAGGTCCTTATTGGGCAGGATGACGAAGAAGAGGTCGGGGGAACACCGGAACTGCAAGCCAACCTGTTCGTAGGCCCGCCTCAACTCATCGCCAGCGTTCGAATTCCTCGCCATGGAAACGTGCTTCACTGGCGGCTTCATGGTGACGACATTCCCGCCGTGGAGCTTGTACTGCTTCACGAACATCGCGATAAAGTTCGAGGCAGAGGGCTCATCAATGCAGTTATTGATGATGATCACACCCCATGACTTGAGGGCGCGGTTGTTGGTCTTATCGAAGACAAGGCCACGCAAGTCCCACCTACCGGTGGTACCGGGGTTCTTGCTGTTCTTTCCGAACTGAAGGATTGGATTAGCGATCACCCTCGCCTTGACGGCCTCCATCTGATCCTTGATGATGATGCCGTACTCCCTGAGGTACGGGTCCGTCTTCCACTTAAGGCCCTCGACGCACTCCATGATGTCCTTGTGACGCTTTGCAGGACGAGTGACAGCGAACTTGATCATGGCGGACGTCTGATCGCCGTTCAGCTTGTAGTTATACTTTTGGAAGGAGTCCGGAATGAGAACTTCCATGGGGAAGATGCCGTCACGGGTGGTCTCGACGCAGGGGAAGTCCCAATACCTCAGACGAATCTGGTAGCGGGACTCGAAGTACTTGTAGATCGACCACTCCTCCGTGGTTTCCTTGGTGATATTCTTTTTCCGGAACATGACGACCTTGGCGTTGGCACCTTCGGGCCACTTTTGCAGGTCCCATGTGAAGCCCTTGACAACGTACCGCTTGCTGTTGTCGTTCATCTTGCCACGGTGCGAGACATGGAAGGACATGCGCTTCATACGCTCGAGCATCTTGAACAGTTCGGACTTGGCAGAGCCGGGCTTGCCGTTGATGGTGGCCCTCATGGGCCTCAGCGCTTGCGCAAGCCTCCGCTCGTCCATATCCCGGAATTCCTTGCCGCAAGACCTGAGGTAAGAGCAGCAGAGCTGAGCGAATGAAGATTGATCAGCAGACCAGAAGGCAGTGTTGGCGATGTCGACGTTGACGCCGAGACCATAGCCACCAGTCCTCATGGATGAGTTGGTGCGGATGGATGAGTAGATACCCTTGATTGCGATGAGCCAGCGGTTCTGGTCGAGGAGACCCTGCTTATAGCCTTGAATGGGGTACAGGTTGCGCTTGATGGCAACCATGCTCTTCTTGGGCCATTCACGCATGACGTGGTCGAAGAAGTTCATGCACTCCAGGACATGCTCATCCCAGCCCATCTTTCCAGTGAGGTAGGCCCTTAGGGCATCAAGACGGATGGTGGTTGTCTTGCGGATGATGACTGTAACGATGTCAGGTTCCTTCGTTGACTTGCGGCCCTGAGCCTCGTCCATGTTCACATTGAATTTTGTCTCAGGCACGTTGTTCCGGGTCCAGGCCAGCTTGCGGCCATCAAAGATCCACGGGTGGCTCCCACACCGCTGCACCCCAGCCTTGCATGCGGCCGTGTTCCATATCTTGCCAGCAAAGGTTGCCTTCATGGGCTCTGGAGAGATAGAGACCTGACCAGATTCGTCAGTATCATAGGAGAGAATAGGCTGAGATGGACATTGCAAATACTGACATCGTACTGGTAGACATCAAAGTTGGGCAGGCCGCACACGCGAAACTGGTTCACGCGGACGTTGATCAGCTTGCCAGACTTGCCAAGGGCGGGGCGGCGAGCGAAAGGGTCTGGAAGGAGGTCAGAATTCCAGGTTGGTGGGCGGTAGGCAATGGGAATCAAAGACTTACGAGCATCACCTGGCGCCACAAACCCATCGGCGGGAATATCAACCCTCTAACGGCATCATTAGTACCTTGCGGGTCCTAATAGTGGAAGGGTAGTGAGGCAGACTCACTTTTGACACCGCAAGCCGATGCTCGTCTTCCGGAGATATCATAGGCATGTCACGTGCTGGATCGTATCCCAAGCCTTTACCATAGCCAACAGGAGGACCAGCAGACGAGCCACTGGGAGCATGCGAGCTGATAGGACCACGAGCACCGGTAGCGTGCAAGGCGGGGTTGGATGGTGCACGCAAGCTCTGTGGGGGTGAGCCGTGAGAGCGATGACTGCCTGAAGGGGTGTTCGATCCCGAACGAGCCCTCGTGTCACTAGGCCCGTCGAAATTGGGAACTGCAAGGTAGTGAGACATTTTGGCTGAGTCTGCTTGATGTCTGAACCAGGCGTTGTGTCAGTATATGAGGGGTGGCTGATGGGTGGGTTGGCAGTGGTGAAGGCTTGCAAAAGGAAGCAGCAACGGAGGAGAGGACAGGAGCCAAGCAAGATGTAAGAAATCCCAGTGAGTTTTGTGGCAAAGATGTTTGCAATTGTGGTTGTAGTTTTGTTGTTTAGTGCCAGCCTGACATTTGTTTGTTTGTGCAAGTTTGGGCAGCCGTGGATGTGTGTCGTCCATGTATAGAGCGGCATCACGCATGTGCCAGCTGGCACCTGCCCAAAATGGAAACAGGCTCCTCCAAGGCAGACACAATTGGGCCACCTCGAGAGAAATCGTGAAGTGGCCTCAAGTCAAACAAGGGGGCCCGAGGATCAATGCATGAAGGAGAAGAGTCAAGCAAAAAACTGCGGCAAGGGAAGGATCTTACCTGGAAGTTGTTGAGACAATTGTCTTGTTCAGGGATGTTCTGGCTGACCTGATGAGAGGTCAGGATGCGGATGAGTGGATGCAAAGACTGAAGTGGTTAGAAGGTAGTCGTCAGTAAAAGATTAAAGGTTGTTCGTGTCGGTTGGCATTCAGTTGGAGAGAGAAGTGTGGTAGAAGGATGATTGAGAAGAAGCTGTTGGCTACAGGCAGATTTGGAGAAGCACAGGACTGAAGTCGAGCACAGGCAAGATATGGGATAGTCCTTCAATTTGCTTTGGGTAGCCGTCCAGTTGGAGATGTGGAAGGAAGGAGGAAGGTGGAAGGTGCAGTGTGCATGAGACCAAGGCCAATTGCAAAGGGGAGGCAAGGAGATATTGATATGATGAGGAAGAGCAGCAGTGTAGGAAAGGCAAATGGAGAATGTTTTCTGTTGTTACCTTGAGAGGGAGTGCGATATGCAAGAGCAGGATGAATGTCTGTCTTGCAGGCAATATTGTCGTTGGTTCAGGTCGACGCCAAAGGTGTGGAAGACACAAGTGTGGAAGATGTGCAAAAGGTCTGAAGGTTAGAAATTGGGGTGGCTGCCAAGGGTGTTTGGGGCTTGAAAGGCCTGGAAGGAGAGGGGCAGCCAATGTGGTTTATGTGAAGGAGGAAGGAGGCAGTTGCAGGTAACAGGAGAAGCTGCTGCTTTTTGGAGATTACCTCTTGCAGAGTATTGCAGAGTGGTGATTGAGGGAAGGCATGGTTGTGGAGATGGAGAGGGAGAAATGAAGATGGAATGCTTACCAGTTGCAGTCTTGCCGAGTTGTGTTGAGAGAGCAGTGTATGTAGGGCCTTAGCAGGAGTGTGGTACTGCAGAAGGGTAGATGCAGAGGAGGTAGTTTGGTTGTTGGTTGAGCTGTGGAAAGTGTCTTTACAGGGGAGGAAGAAGGGTGACTGTCGATATCCGTGTCCGTGTCCGTGGCTGTGGCTGTTGGGTGATGTTGAGAAGCATGAAGGCTCAGAAGGGTCAGAACAGTGGGAGTCAGTAGAAGGCTCTGGAGGAAGGAGGGGGGTGCAGCAGAGGCATGGGGGGTAATGGCACTAGTACGAGACTGGATCACTGATGTACAGAGTCTGGGCATTGAGGACATTGGGAGTCCCCCAGGGCCTTTGTCAACGATAGATACTGGTCCCAAGAGGCATCCATATGTAGACATGTAAATTTTATATTCAATAAGCAAAGGCCAGCGTCGATCAATAAAGAGCAGGGCGGGCGTGCAGAGTGGAAACTACCGAAATAGAAACACCTGGCCAGACAAGCATGGACTAGAGTAGGACAATGATTGCTGCGAAGCCTTGTATTATCAGTCTGGGTAATCATTCTGCACATTCAATCAGGTTAAATCCTTAAGAGGTACATGTAACTGATCACCCGCAGCTCCAGCTCCAGAAAATAGCTGAAAGCCTTGCTACCAAGACCTCTGGATTGCCAGTCCCTCCTCAGCTGCTCTGCTTCTGATAATCTGCCAGGGCCTTCATGGCACTAGCCCAGGGCCACCTGCGGCCTTTGAATCCCCCTGGCTGTCTCCCGCAGCATTGTGGACAGCATGGTCTGCAAACTCAACAGCTACGTTTTCTGAACACCTTTGCCAACTACGAATGCTCGAGTCCACCCAGAACACCAGAAAGCGTGACCAAACCAAGAAAGCCAAGCCCAGCAACACACCGGCCTCTCGGGAGGAGAATCCGCATGCAAACAAGGCCGGCAGTTGTGGCTCTTCAAACCAGGGCTGGTCACTAAGCGGTGCATATGGTGGGTAACCCACATTTGGCCAAGTCACAGGCTGTCCGGCGACAATGGCACGGACGGGTTCCTGACCTTGGCTCGACCTTGGCTGGATACCGGCGAGGAAGAGGCAGAGGCAGGTGTTGCAATGACAGACCGCTAAATCAGTGTGTACCCACAGGTGATTGATCCCTTGCGCATGTCAATGAGGACCAGCAAGATAACTCTTCCTCCGAAACGACCGCCGACAGCTTTGCCGTGCACCCCCATACGTTCAGCGGACCGCGAAGAGGCCTGGCAAAGGGTCCATCAATGGCGCTGCTTGACCTTTCACATGTGCCTTTCCTCAGGAGTTTGGCAGCAGCGGAATCGCGAGGATGTTGTTCCAGTCCGTGAAAGCCACGCAAAACATAAACAATGAGCAGGGCTATGCGGCATGGCACGATGTCTCCCACACAGAGATATAGCATCCAGACACCACAGACAAAGATAGCCTGCCATACGCTCACGAGTCCAGAAAAGAAAGCCACGACCCAACATCAAAAGAGGCAAATCACCTGCTTGAGCTCTGAGTCCAACGCTGAGCACCAGCCTTGGGAAAGAGACAAGGAGCTCCAACAACAAAAAGCCGAGTTTAAGCAGTCAAGAGCTTCCCCCCAAAGCAACATCGCCAAAGCTCAACCGGCGCGCGCCGTTGAGCACAGGCATCAGGGGGTCCCCACAGCACAATGACCCACAGCTCCAAGATAGATGGCCTTCATTCCTGCCTCGGACCAAAGGACTTATGCAATCATCGGACGAAAATCATGACTTTGGGCAGCAGCTCCCCGCCTTGCGTTGTAGCCAAGCCAAGTGTAAGCCTGAGCCACCCTTCAGCACAGGTCATACAGAGACAAGGCTTGTACGAGACAGACCAGGGCCCCCAACTGAACATCGTATAGACACAGGACAGCTTCGACTATGCCTCAACTATGCCAAGCGCCCGAGAGCAATAGCATACATTCGGCACCTCGCCGCCCGACCCTTCGAGCCTGCGCCCTCCTTCCCGCCCGGCGACGGAGATCCATTTACATACTCGCATAGCAAGACCGCGACGAAAAGTCGGCGCAGGACAGCCCCAGCCCTGCCAGCTGCTTCGGTATCCCATGACCCCGCGGCAACGCGTGCTGCGGTCGCCGGAACCAACCTTTCCTATCCGTGGACCGTAGCCCCGCATAGCACCCTGGCCCCCCCTTGCAGCCGCCGGCCGACGTGAGCCAGATCTGCAAATCATTCCGGCGTAGGACTAGGGGGCATCAGGCCCCAGCAGTGATTGTCTGCCGTTTGTAGTAGCAGGAATTCTCGCAAGAGGAGGAGCAGCTACATGCCGCGAACTTTGTCGGCCTCTAGGGCCGGCGCGGCGGCAGACGCCTGCGCGAAGGCACTGGCGTTGCTGGGACCCCGGAGCGAGGTTCTCCCGCCTGGCAGCCTTGGAAGTCTGGAAAGAACGCTGCTTTCGCCGCCGGGCTTCCGGGTCTCCCGGTCAGAGAAGCAGTGAAAGGCCAGATTCGCCAGCAAGATGACGCCCTCGTCTCCCCTCTGCCGGGCAACTTTTCGGCGCTCGCGGGCCAGCGTGGAGCGTGGGACGGGGGTGGACGGGTGGTCTGGCGGGAGGCATCGCCGGCGGAGAAGCAGAGCTACCACCGCAGCAGGCTTGTATACGGCCAGTGGAAGCGCACGGGCCGTGAACGGGCCTTGGGTGCTCGGCGACAGGCTGCGCGGCGGCTGCGCTCGGCCCGGCCTGGTTCCACCCAGCATGGAGCAACTGCCTTTGCGCTGCTCATGCCCCATCCCCTCATCACCCGAGCCTAAGCCGGCGGGCAAGCAGGATTCTTTCTTGACGAGCCTTGGCCCGTCACCCAAGACGATGTGCGACAGAGCCAAGATGCATACCAGCTGATGGGAGGGGCGTTGCTCGCTGGCTGGGATAGCCTTGCTGAAGGGATGTCGTTGGGAGTGGAGACTTGGACAGTTCGTGTCAGTCCGGGCCGGCTCAGGATAGGGCGGCTCAAGGCGCCAAGCCCGCAAGCGTGGAGATTGTTGATGACTGTGAGGGCCCCCGCTCAACGTACGCGAGGCTGCGAGGTCTGTGCGGAGGTCCAAGGTCCCAGCCCCCCCTGTGAGATTTCACGGTACAACGAAGTATGTTGAGAGCGATAATCTAGGAGTACCATCAAGCCTTCCCAATGCAGCTCCCTCCTATTCTCATAGGCAAAGTATATGCCGCAGTTTCCCGAGGTTTCTCGATCGTTAAGACGTAATAGGTTTCGCGGCACGAAATGTCGGTCCCTTGGCATACGCAATTCCACACGCCCTCTCAGCAAAAACAGTAATCTCGTGATGTCTTCACTCCGTAGTACCGTTGGAGTTGAAGAAAATACTGGCTTAGTGGCCTTGTACCAAAAACGTTAACAAACAAACAAATAGCACTGTAAGATAAGCACCCGTCGTCTTTGCCGTGCTAATAAAAACAAAAACACATGCACATTGTAAATAACCTTCACTTTGATGTCGACAATTTGTAGCATTTCAAGGAACATCGTAAAACCGTTTTTAGTGAGATGTTTAGTGAAGTCGTCGGCGGCGGTATTTCCCATTGTAGGTTTAAGTGGGCTCCTAGCTTGACGTCCCAGGAAATAATATTATAATGAAAGATATCAAAGTTGTTGAAACGTTGATACGAAAAACAAATACCAAATAAATAAAGAAATAAATAAAAATCAGAGAGAGAGAGGGGGGGGGGGGGATATTAATTATTGTTGGTAGGCCTTGCCAATGATAGGCCTTTAGACGTTGCAACGTTGTCGATTCGAGACGTGGTCGAAGTAACAGTAGTATTGCGTGATCAAGTGGTGGATGTATTGTTCTAGGTTTGGCAGACCTCTAGCCGGTTTGCACACTAATTTGTATGGCCAATTGCTTGGCCCGTGCCCTAGTGTGAAGTGGACGCATACTGTACTTGAACTTACAGTAAACCCACAGAACGATACTCTCAATTTGCAGTTAATATAGTTAACTTTACTGTAAGTAAAGTTGACTTACTGCACTGCAGTTACTACTGTTCCAACAGTTATATATCTATTTTATATATACTCCCGATTTGATATCCAAGATTCAGTATATTCTGAATCTATGTCCAAATACAATAAATATTTACAATTATCACATTTTCAAAACAATAAACCAAATGAAAATAAACGACATTATTAGTAATCGTATCGAGGTGTATTGCGGGGAAGCAATGGTGGTGCCCAATTCAATGGAGAGCACGATCTAAACATAAACATATACAATTAGTATACAGACTAACAAACGCTTTATCAAACATAAACCTAAACTACACTCACTTTAAACACTATAAAATTGATTACATAAACCAATGATTCAAATCAATAACTACAGCCACCTAAAAACCCACCAATACTATTCAATATTCAATTTAAGTCAACTACAGATAAGCAAGGTAAAAAGGATAAATGTAGCTTTTTAAAGGAACTAGAGTGTCTAGTACGAAAAGTTTTCCTCAAAAACGGTTTGAAAATTTAAGAATTCCAATAGAATTGTTTTCGTAAATCAACTACAAAACTATTTACGTTTATATGAAGAACTTAAGAAATGTGTAATATGTTTCATCCAAATAACAAAGGTTGAAAACCGCCTAAGTTTTCAAATTAACGAAGAAATCGACAAAATAGATAAATATCTACGCGCCAAACAACGAATAACCAACCTAAAACATGGAGCCACTAAATCTAAAATCCACAAAAATCACACCGTTATCGAGGTTAAAAAGAAGAACAAAAAACCCGTCATTAAAGATTTAATTAAATTCGGAAACCCATCTTTCTCAATTAGAAAACAATATTTTTAAAAAAGCTTTTTACGCTAGTATCTAACGAAAAACATACAACAAACGTTATGGGGAAAATCTGGTTCGACGTAAATCTTAAAGATTGTAATAATACGACTTTAAACAACCTTTCAAGGTTTTTTGAGAACTATATCAAAAATATGTAACATGAGGTAAACAAAAGTACTAATTTCAAATCAAAAACTAAGCTTTGTAATTAAGTGGTATACCGTTTGATTGTAGGAGAAGTTAGCCGAATAAACTTTTTATTAAGATTACACCATAATGAATAAAAATTATGAATAACTTGATGAAGACAATGATAAAAAGTTTGCTAGCAATGTACCATAGCAACTACATACGCATTAGTAAAGATGAACTGTTGGCATATACTAGCGAATATAAAGAAGGAATTCTCTAAACTTTATTATCCAAGATTTTCAACAAGTAGGTTAAGCAATTATTGATGATATCAATAATAAAATGTGAAGTTTTCTAGATTCATAGTATCGTAATTTAAAGAAGAAAAAAACACTACAACAAGTAATTACAGGAATTTATGCCTGTTAAGTTGAAATTAGAAACGCTTAAAATTACTAGTTACTAATTGACTAATGAATTGAAAATATTTCTTAGAAATGAAATGGGTAATCACATAAAATTGTAAAGGAACAATTACTCAAAACCTTCCAAGATTTGTAAAATAACCTCATTTCGTATAAATCCTAAGAAAATATACCTAAATATATGAACATATTATTGAATATACAACAGGAGTTAACATGTTCTATTAACCTATTATAAAATACTCCAAATGGAAAAATTGGAAAAAATTACAAATTGATGATATTTTTAGAAAGAAAAAAAATATTACAACTTGTAACTAAAATGAGTTCAACTGGTTTTCGAAGATCACAAAATAGTAATAATTTGTTCACATTCGAAGTTATAGATAAAAACACAAATAAAAATATAATCATTTATGAAATATTGAAATAATTTCTGTTCTCAATATGTTTCCGTTGATTGGGGTACAATCATTGTATTTATATTTGATTTTCCTGGAAATATTTTATGAGATTAATAGCTAATTATCAATTAACATTTATAATGAAAACCAACACTTTCTATTAAATTTACTATAGAATGAACGCTGACTTTGGATATGTATTCCACTTTACTCATATTACATGAACGAAATTGAAACGCGTTACATATTAATGATAATTGAATGAAAGAGGACAATCATCATGAATGTTTTAATAGAATACTTCATCAACTCATAATTTATTAAAAAAAAGGGAAATTTTAAATTGGTCATGCTATTATGAATGTTACTAGATATCACTATAGGTATTAGTCGTAGGAAACCTCGTTAGCAGAGTACATAGTGGAGTATCAAGCTGAAAGAATATGCTAGCAGAGTGTATGGTAAAGTTTCACGCCCCAGGTGATACCTTATAAGTTCTTATCTAAAACTTGAACTCTCCAGATACTTTTTTTCCCTTCTATATAATCATCTTTCTAATATTATACTTTAAATACTATATTTCCTTTTTCATATTTTGATGTAATGATCTAACAGATACTAATTGATAACCGACTTGATAGATTATAGTAAACTTAGTATAAAAAAAAACTAACTTTAGTTAAATATCTTTAGCGGGATGTTGTAACGGTTCCAATTTTTTTGTACTTTAATATGATGATTCATAAAAACTACGTGAGATTGTAAAAACACTAAAATTTTGAGTGAATTTAAAAAGGAAAATTTTAATACGATATTATTAACTCCATTAGTGCCTTTTATTTACTAGAAGCTCCATTATATTACCATTCACTCGATTAACGTTTTAACAATATCTGGAAACTTTTGAGTGAGCGTCATATTACGTATCGGTTATATAAGCCGTCAAGTTTCGCACTACTTTACTAGGACTTATCCAATCATTACACGAAACAGGCATTGAAAACGTCGATATAAAGTTCAGAAGCGATTAAAATAACCTTTAAGACGTTTATATGATGACTTTTAGCGTTCAAAATCGTTTTTGAAGCGCTTACCATAATAAATAGCAGCGCTTAAAGTAACACCCAACGTTCCTATATAATATCTTGGATTTTTCCTTCCCATCATTTCAACTTTTACCGCTTAGTTAAAATATTTATTGTATATTTTCAATTTATTAATACCTTCATTGATATTACAATAATGAATTTTGAAAACTTATCTATAATATTTTATCACATTTTATTTATCCTTTAGTTGAATATTACATATTTTCATTTGTCATTCTATTTTTTTAAAAAAACCCTTGAATTATATTTGTTTAGGAGTATATAAGAACATATCATTACATTATATTAGGAATAAGACCTCATATAAGAAGCCATTACTTTTTTTTAGCACCGTTATTAGTAAGTTCAACTAAGGTTAAGAAGTAAATTAACGATTTGTTTCAATATACAAAGTTTTGGAAAAGCATTTTAAACTATATTAATCTTATTTATTGATATTAGCTAATCATTGGTGAATGATTTAGACCCTTAGATGATAGAAAGGTATTTTTTAACGTAAATTATAATTATTAGAAATAAAAAATTGAGGGGTTCTACATATTTAATGATTTTTGGGCAGTATTTTCGGATAAAATGCTGAATATTTTCGCGTATGGTATATAATAAATTTCGAAAGTGTAAAGAATACGATTGCGAAATATAGGTATTGATATAACCACCGAACAAACGATCGTATTGTAAAAGAATTAGTTGTTACGGTTTAACTTTATAAAATTCTAGGTTGAGACGATGAAGAGGTGTTAAAAGTGTATTGGATGAAAGGATATTGATTGGAGAAGCATAAGAAATAGCTTGTAAAAACATTCGGAATAAGCTATAGAGCGGGAGTATATTACGTCTATAAAGATTAAGATGTTTGGCTAGATTAGTTGTATTTCGCGAAGAGCTAATAAATTTGTGTTGGAATAGCAATCAATTGCAATGCAGGTAAGGTCATTATACTTACAAGTAGTTGATTATAGTGACTGTAGATGGACTGCATTTTATGGGATTAACTGTAAATTTAGTGCAATATGCGCCCACTTATATGTAGGGTATAGGGAAAAGCAGTTGGCTATACAAATTAGCAAGTAGACCACCTAGTGATCTGCCAAACTTAGAATTAATAGATTACCACATTAAATGCAGCACTAGTTACTTCGAAAACAGAGACTCGAGGCGATAAAGATGTAATCATAATGGTCAACCAACAGTTCGAGCAATTTATAGAAGAAAACAAAAAGCTGTAAAAGTTATCTTTTACTCGGGTTCAAAATTTACATATTTTAGTAAATACTTTGGAAAAGGAAGAATGGCGGGTTATTTACTAATTAGTATGAACAACTCGTTCAAACACGTTAAAAACGCTTTGAAACAGGAAGATCGCATTTCCGGAGGAAATATACAAAGCGATAAGAAGTTATATAAACTTTCCGAACCAATGCCCACGAATTATGACCTATACCACAACCTTTTATATTATCTATTTCCAAGGAATAAAGGCGATCTTGCGAAGTTTTAAAACTTCGCCAAATTATAGGATATGAGATGAAATTACTACAGTGAATTAAATGACGTATTTAATAATCAAATTTTTATAATGTTAAATATTTGTATATAAACTAGATATGAAAATAATACAATCCCATATTATTTTATGCGGTATTTTTATCAGCAAAGCTTAAGAATGGTATATGTACCATTCAATATATGTTAATACATATGTAGAGTATTATAACCATTTAAATACGTACTTAGGTACGGAAATGAATCACGACTAATACGATCGAAACTCAACTGAAATTACATAGAGATCTGTTAAGAGTTATCGTAATAATTTGAATAAATAGCTACAAAAGATTCTGATCATCTTACTAGAGAATTTCAGGAAGTGATCGGAAAAGTTTCAACTGGAATACTGAGGAGATAAATTGTTTTTTGAAATAATTAAAAATCTTATCGTTAATATTCGAACTTGAATTTTGTTTTATTCGAATTGGAAAAGGATTAGGAAGGTTTTTGTCCGAGTTTTAAAATATTATCTTAAATTGCTATACGTCAATAAATGAGTTTTGGACTAATATTTCAAACTTGGAAAACTAGGAATCAAAAACCGCAAATTATAAAAGCGGACTGTTTAAAAACAATCTATCATGTTTCAAATCTACGATTTAAAGTATATCGGAAAAATATAAATTCTAATACGATCTTAAAATACTCATACAAAAGTTTCAGAAACTATAAATAAAACGGAAACTAACGTAGATACCTTTATAATAAAGAATATATCTTTTTACATAAATTGTATCCATTGTACTCTTGTAAAAGTATACGTAGATATTAAGGTTCCTAAAACAGTGTTGTTCATAATAGGGTCGAATGTTAACCAATATACCATCTGATATGTAAAATGATTGGTATTAAACGATAATTTTAAGTTTGTAACTCTTTTCAATACTAAATAAAAGGAATTTTTGCTAGTTATATTGTCGATTATAAAGTTATTAGAAATTAATTTAACTATTACTCAAATAGGTCAACTTTTAGAGAGAACCATTTGGAGAAGAATGAAATTTACCTATTAGTCCAGGAGAAAAAAAACAAATAAATATGTATTTTAATCCTATAAAACATTTTATTCCTGTGTATTACCGGTTTGAATGAAGATAAAGACGTGTTAAAAGCTTATATGACGTCATTACTCCCACTATTTCATATATATAGTTGTCAGTTTTAGGGTATTATGTAAAATATCGGTGCGGCGGAAATCTCAATCATCGGAAACCAGAAATTCGCCGTTTTTACAGTAAGATTTTCCAAATTTTCATTCGACCGGATAGGGGAGTATAGCGAAGTCTTCTTCCATAAAGCTAAAACGTCTTTGATTGGAATAGTAATGGTAAATGCACGATTCGTACGAGTTGAATTTTATATAATAGCCTTTAAAACACCATTACTACTTTTATTTTAAATGTATTAACAAACACTGTATCGTGGTGAGGAATATGATAAATTAGGTCGCTCACTTTTCGAACATCTTATTTGTCTTTTGTTAATGAAAGTTGAAATATATTTAGTAATGAGTCAAAGTTTAAACGATAATGTCTTTTATATAATATAGGTCAATACGCGTATATTGATTCGATATTTCGGGCCCTATGTTGCCAAACACGTTTTACGGATTTTCCGCGCGGCAGGCTACACTAATGTGGTAAGTAAAGTCTTGAAAATTATGGAGAAGTTTTTCCATCAATATCAGTTCATTTTATAAACCCCCCAACAACATAAATATCGCTTATAAAAAGATATTAATTTTAATCACAAGATCATTATTGATAATATATACTTCGAAGTATATTTATTCATTCATATAATAGACGTTATAAAGATTTTGAAGCCGTTAAATCCACGTGAAACGTTTGCGCAACGAACTGGTACGAAAATTTAGTAGATTTTTAGGCCAATAATTATCTTGAGTTTTCGATTTATATTACTTACGACGTAGGCACAGTTTTGAATTTGAATAAATTTCTGATTAAGTTGAAGAAAGCCGGTAACAAATATTGTTAAGTATTGGTAAAAACGTTTAAGGATATTAACAAATATAAAATATATTACAAATCACTGAAATGAAAATATATTTTATTTTAATCAAGGTTAAAAGCAATAACTTCGTCAAAATATATTTCGAAAATAATTGTGAAACTTAGGAATATATTGGTAAGGTCTTTGCCTATTTATGTGAATGTAAATAGTAGAACAGTAATCATGAAGATTGGTATTTGTATTAAAGATTTATTGATCGAAGAGAGAAGAGGCATCTGGATAGTGCATGCTATTATTGAGGGTTTATAACATTTTACCCTGGTAGTAGCACTTTAATACGAAATTTTCCAATCTTCCTTTTGGGGAGTGGAACTTTACCGTATACTTTGCTAATGTTACTTTTAGGTAGTAGCACGCTATTATGCACTTTATAGAAATGTACCTTATAGAATAACACTTTATTATGCACTTAATAAACGTGTAATCTGTACCTTATCTGTTAATTAACTTTCAAGACATATATTAATATCCACTCAGGTAATCTTTTCCGTTTTTATGGCGGTCTGTATCTGTAATTTAGTAGTGACAATTTGTAGTAGTTCGACGCGTTTTCAGTATTTTCATAGTAGAAGATTAATTTATAGTGTAGTTTATATCAGTTGGTTTGTCATCATAGTTTAGTTATAATATAACCTACATCCATAGTTTAATAATAACTATTGGATTATAATGTAATTCATATTTATAGTTTAGTGTTAATAATTTGCTTCCGGTATAAACTGTACAGATTTAGATTATTATTTTGAACCATAGTAGTAATTGTTGTAAGGCCTTGGTTACTTAAGACTCTAAGTGGTAGTATTGTTATTAATAGCGGTATGGTTTTGGATCTTGATGGAGGTGTGAGTATGAAGGTATTATGGGGGTGGAATTACGTAAAAGTAATGATTGGTGTAACGTATTTTAGGGTCAATATTAAAAATATATCGTTATCAGTTTAGGTAAAATCTTTTTTCTTTTCCCTTTAACAACCCGTTCCCTTTACATCGTAAATCCCTAATTAGCTAATCAATATATATATACCCAAACTACTATTTTTATCAATTATTTATACAGCTCCTATAGGTAGTTTACTTCACGAACGCTATATTTTCAACGAACCTAAAAATGGATGCCCCGTAATTATAAAAGAGCGAGGTGCTGTTTGGCATGTCTGCCTCAAAGAGTACAGGCGGCAGTTGCCGCCGCATGCCGCGCCGCCACCACTACCACCTTGAACCTTACCTTTTCCGGGTTGATATCGTTTATCCCCGCCTTTATCTTTAGCTCGCCCCCCATCTCCGTCGACGCTTTCGACGCTCCTGATCCCTTTTCCCTTTTCCTCTCCTTCTTTTCTCCCTCCTACCCTCAAGGAAAGAAGCGAGGGGTTTTTAAAGTGATAAAACTTACCTTTTCGTTATGGGTAAAAAAACCCTTACTAGTAGCGGATACCCCCCCCCCCCCGCCAAAAACAAAGTTTAGTGAAGTTGTAAAGCAGTCCATATTATCAATTTCCCCTTTCATTCATTTTATACTAGTATTTTTTATAAATGAGGCGGAAGCGATCAACTTAGTCCGTCATTTCGAATTACAGTTTACTAAAGTACGGCTCGAGGCATTTCTAGGGCGTAGAAAGTTAGACTGTTGTACCCAGGTCCATAGCTCCAGGTCGTTCATTGATACACTTTTCGTACTGTGTGATGCGTTCGCAGCTACGGGCAAATTTATTAGCGATTATTACCAAAGCGGGGATTAGTCGACCCCTTATCACCGCTATAAGAGGACTGTCAATATATAAGCCCTTATTAAGGTAATCATAAGGCTATAAGCCGCGGTTCTGTTACGCGTCCGCCGTTTTTACGGTAAATTTTCTTGAATTTTTTTATTTGAGCCTTACATATAAATTGACTACTTATATTAATATACTGTTCATGGCGTTTCCAAAAACAATTACTCTCGTAAATAACCACAATAATTCGATATTGATCAATAATAAGCGTTAACCGGCGTTTTATGGAGACGGCAGCCGGCATTTCCGCTTGGAAACGGGGTCCATACATATATTGTGAAGGCAAATTCGATGACGTTATCCCGCATCGCCTTGAAGACGGTTAAAACCCCCCGCGCTTTTGCCTACGGGTATACGTTCAAGGAGCAGAGTTACTCCTCCAGTGGATTCAATTGCGGCGTCGATAGAAGCGATAACAGTAGCGCTAGTAACGAGGGTGAGGGCGGCGAAAAGGAGAATGGCAAAGATACGATGCCGCCTCCCCCTACCCCCCTTCCTTCAATATCAATCAATTGTCTATTTTTATACCCGGGACGATTTTTAGGCCATATTTTAATTCAGTATATAGTAATACAATTGGGTTTTCAAAAATGATAATATACGAAATAAACGTTAAAAGTAAGGAGTAAAAATAGTTTAAATAGATTCAATAAAGAAAGTGAAAGGTAATAATATGTGAAAATCAGTGTAAATGTTCAATTAAATAGTGATAATATTTTAAAAAAGGCGTGAACATTAAACTTTAACAGTAACAATATGTTAGGAGCATTATATATGGAAAATATTAAAAGTAATGATAGTTTGAAAGCGACGTGAAAACTAAATTTATATTGAAATAAAGTATTAGAAGCGGTATAAACATATAAAACAAAAGTAAATTATTAAGTGGAAGGCGCAGAATATATATTTAGGGTAGGGTCGTAAAACCTGCTTAATGACGATAACAAAAAGAGTGCTTACTAATACGAGCGTTTTCAATACACCGTTAGGGGCGCCTTTAATTATTATATTTACTAAATTTGATTTCCTGTTAATCTACTTTATTTCTTTCATTTCGCGGCGCTTATAAAATTTTCCTTTCGCCATAATATTGATTATAAGACTTTTTTTTTAGTAATATGAAGCTTAAAAGGGATTTGTAAAGTAAAAAGAAGTGAATATAAATCACTAAATGGAAAGGTTTCAAACGAAGGTTTAAAATGATTATCCGGACCATTATCTTTATAATAATTTTAAAATCATAACCTTAAACTATTTTGTAAATATCTAAGGTTAAGTCGTTATACATAACCTATTTTAACTTAATCTAGTTTCAATAAATATCATTATTAAAAAGGGTAAATTCGATTCGAACTAGTGTTTCGATGGTAAAAATAAATACAAATTTCCTTTGCGAGTTGTAATCGGTATTATTGGCGAAGGACTCGTTAGTAGAAATGAATAGTTTTGAAACACATATATCGAGCGGTATAAATTATAAACAGAGCTTTGGATTTTGTTTTTTCTACACGAAGAGCTTATTAAGCGTTTCGTATACATTGTTCACAGGGTTTGTTTAGCATTACATAACGACTGAAAGGTAAATAACGCCTTCGGTTGTACTACTAATACGACCTAAACGCTTTGTATATGCTACCATCTGTATTTTTCGGCTTCTTTTATATTGTTAAGGTTAATAATAGTAACTTTTTTCATTACCCCTTTTACGTAAGGTTTAGGACGCTGTTTCAGAAAATGATTGTTCTACAGTTAAAACTAATTATATAGTTTCCGTTGAGTACGTCTTAATTTTCACTTTTGGGCTATACTCCAAAGAATTACTCGTTTTAGTCGCTGAAAACAATGCGTTATACAAAGTTAGCGTGTTATCCGTTTACATAAATTTAAGTATAAAACTCTTAGCGCGTGTTATGGAGACTATTAAGTATGGATCGAAGGTCGAGTTCGCTATTTCGAGCCATTTTTAATAATATTATTAGTAGGTATCATACTAGTATATACTAACCTTAACGAATTCATAAAGCGGTTTTATAATATGTACAATCGTTTTGGACGGATAGTACTTTCGGAAGTTCATAGTCATATAGGCGAAAAGAGGCCTTTTAAGTCGCTTCTTCGATTATATGTTAGTCTACATAATATTAAGGAGTTTAATATATAAGTTATAAGGAGTGTTAAGGAAGGTTGCAAGTATTAAAATCAAACAGTAGCTAGCCCGTTATAAAGTGGGAGATTAGATTATAATTTTCTTTTGCCTTTGTTATTATACTATTTGAACTTGAAATGGCTCTTTCTATAGGGTTTTCCGGCCTTGTCCTTTATATAGTGTATTAGGTGGGTGGGACATATCCTGTAAGCGTCGTAAATCTTCAGTTTATACTTTTTACAATGAGAAACGCTTTATACAATTAAAGTAAAAATTTCCGTTTATATAAATTATTTAAACTGTGAATTAAGGGCTGTAATAATTCCTTTACCGCGGATTTTCAAAATTAATTTATGGTTTGCGGCCTTTTTGTAGGAAGAAAAAAGTTGGTAACAAATAATTTAAAACTTTTCTTATTTTTCAAGTTAAGTAGACATCTTTGTCGGCGCGGTACCGGCTTCATTTTTATAGTCAGGCCGGTTTCGTATGGTAGAAAAGGGTTGAAAGTGGTATCTAGTGGGTATATGAGATCAGGAAGCGGTTAGGATTTGTTATTAGAAATGTGGTTTCGTTTGTATTAATGGCTGGATTACGGTTTCAGGCCGTTTTCATTTACTTTTTTTTTTTTTGGATTCCCGCATTATTGTTTAACAGAATAAACTCCTATTATTTGGAATGTATACAAGTATATCGTGGCCTTTAAACTCGTTAATTCTTCAAGGGTTTGTTTATCGGTCCTTCGTTTTTACTATTAGGATTTTAGACTATAATTATAAGTTGAAAACACCAGTTTTTCGCGTGTTATTCTTTATAGTTAATATTTGCAAAATATTATTTTCAGCTCGTAGAGAAGCTAATGTTGCCATAGATTTGGCCACCGTACTTTCCATTTGTATCGTGGTAGGCGATGATATTGAATTGGTATAAACTTTAAGGTAAGTACTGAAAATAAAAACTGTTGGAATAAACTTACTCGGGTTGAAAGTATTTTTATAGCGTTAATTAGAATTTCCAAGATTTATTTCGTAAAATGCATAACTTTTAGACATCTGGAAAACATTACATATATTTTTAGACGGTTTATAATATATTTTATACTGTTTAATTTCCTTAATACCTTCATAGCTCTCTATTTGTACTTATTGTTAGCGATTTCAGACTTAATACATTATTCGCTTGACACAAAGGCTGGCGTAATATCGTAAGTAATCCGATTTGGATGTAATAAGTAGACGTTCGACTAGTAATTAACTAGAGTATTCTAGTAGTTGGTAACGAAAACGCTTTGCATAAATTTTTCGATTTGTAATAATGTTATTACATTGATGACATGTAGTATTAACATGCCGTTAAATTGTGTTATATTTACAATTTCATAGTAATTAATATTTATTTTGTTTTAAAGGCGGAATTTCAACTTTACTGTGGTTTACGAGTGTACATAATACTTGTGGAAAAACTTCTCGATAGCTTTTTGTACTTTTTCCCCTATATTGATATATCTAAAAACGTGAAGTAGTCGTAAAAGATGGTTCGTAATTAGGTATTTAAACCGGCGAGGTAATATCCTCAATTCTAATTACATCAGAGAGATAGATTTAATTGATTGCGATTTAGGGAAAAATTATAGGTAGGCGAACTTAAGGTAAAGCCATATAGATACGTCATTTGAGGCGCGAACAAGTTAGTTGGTTATATTTGGAATTTTCATTTTGAGGTTATTTGTATTAGCTAATAATGAAAAAACGGCATTTTAAAGTCTATTATATAAAACTTCACTTGTAAAAATAGCTTTTTCATAAATACAGTACCGAGTAATAACGGTTTACATTAGCCGAATATGATTTCCCGGTGTTTTTTTATCCGGTCGAGTTGGAATTTCGAAAACTTCGTTGCGAGCGCGTCGAATTATTGTTTCCCAGAGGTCAAGATTTCAATTATGTTAGTATTTGGTATAATACCTTGAGATCGGTTTCTTTTCCTATTGAAAAGCGTGAATTGCGACGCGATATAGGCGTTCAACACTTTATTTTAGCAATTTATGCCTGTGATATACAGAAATAGAGTATCTTATAAGATTCAATAAATTCGTTTGTTAGTTTCCTTATCTCTGGTTATTAAGTAAGCTTTTCTATTTTTATAGTTTTTGATTTCAACGGTATATTCGTATGGATAAGTCCCAAATTTTTCTTTTACGCCTTTATAATCGGTTACGTACGTTATGAAATTAGATTTCGTTTGGGTTGTAAGTAGGTAATCTGTTTAAAATTACTGTTTAATCCGAATTTACTCGTATACCATATGATTAGTTCATTAACAGCCGACCTTACCGTATATAATGTAGTATTTTTAGATTACTATAAAGCTTAGTATGTTTTTTTGTAATTATTGCTATGTTTTTGGTAGGTTTCGTATTGGGCTATAAGCTCTTCTTTGTTACCAGATATTTCATCCTCGGTTTTCAAGGCTTTTTTCTTGGTGTTTTTCTTTTTGGTAACCGTATTTAGGGCGTTCATTTTGTTTCGGGTAACTTTGAATCGTTGGTTTAGGATATGGTAAATTGTTTCGGCGAGATTTACTTTTGTAATTTGGTCTTCGACTTTGGTCTTTTCGGTTTCAAATACTAACCCGTGGCTTTTTTATCGGCATATCAAGGTTTAAAACTAAGTTTTAATGTTTGTAACAAAAACTTTTAAGTTTTTTTTCGCTTGAATAACGTAAGGTTAAAGTTCAGGTTTTTGCGATAGGTTTTTGTAATTATTTAGGTAAATAGTCTATGTCTTTTATATTCCAGTCAAAGAGCCGCCTAACATTTTGGGAACTTTATTAATCGGGAGTTAAACGTTTCTTATAAATTTTGGTTGGCGCTTTTACGCTGTTATTCTTACGGATTTTCATGTAGTATTAGTCGATTTCCTGCCGTTAAGTTTATGGTTTATTGCCATGTCAACATGTGTTTCTGGGTGGTTATAAAATCTCGTAAATATGTTTACTTACATAAAGTTGTATATAAACTAATTTTAGCTTGCCTAAAAATATACTGTATAAGATAACATACAACCGTAACGGTTTAATATAAAGTTTTTTTTACACGTATTTAGCATTATAAGTATCTTATTATCTAGAATGTTGTATGGCTCGTTACTATAAACATCTTCCTTATCCTATAGTTTGAAGAAGCTGGTAAGCTTTATTTAGTCGTTTTTGTTGGTTGGAAAACGGTGTAATTAAAGGTTACGGTAAGCGTTGTTGTTGGTAAGTATTGGTTTATAAGGTTTGTATTATTGTTTTGCGCCGCTTATTTTGTTTTCGGGCGGGCCGTTCTTCTCTTCCGGGTTTCTTTTATTTCGGTCGAGCTAGTCATCATTGTATTTGGGAAGTGGTTTTGTTTGTGGTTTTGTTTCAAAGTGCGTTTCAGAGAGGGGTTTTGTTCGACTTGAGTAGTGACTGATTTTCGTGGCCCTTCTTCCTCATCTATTTATTTCTCCAATTTCGTTCATATTTTGTGTCGTGCGTTCCGTTTTGTTAAACTACTTACTTCCTGTACTTATGAAGTCTTTTCTCGTTCCTTATTCGTTATTTTGAAAAGTCGGATTTGGCGCTTTTGTAAGTAGTATCCTTTTACAAATTATACTTTTATTACTTCATCCTCGGTTCATTGTGGTACTTCAATAAATCGGGTCGTTTTAAACAATGTTTTTGCGATATGGATATTATTACTACCGGTTCTATTAACGCTTCTATCTCATAAATATTTGCGTAGTAGTCTTAATAATATACTGTTAACTATACATTATATTTTTATCGTTCAGTCCGTAAAGTCTTTTCTCAAATGATTGAATAAGTCGTATCCTTCAATATTTTCGTGAATATAGTAAAAAATCAGGTTTATAATATATATATTTGCCATGGAAGAGTCCGAATTCTCTATTCAAACTTCGATTTTCAATTTTGGAAATTTATGGTTAAGCGTTTACAAATGATTTTACGAAACGATAAGTTTTAAAATCAATAGTTCATATATTCATTAGCTTTTACCAGGTTTTTCATTAGTAAAGTTGTGGTTGTAGGAATACGAAGTTTAGAGGAGAAGTTGGGAGGCTCGTTTATACGTATACCGGAAATGTTAAAACGGTGTAAATCGTAATATTTCGTGGTAAATAATAGTCGGATACGTTGAGAATACAGTTTTCAGCAAGGTTCAAGCCAAATCAAAACGTATAATGTATAAAATAAAAGAAAAAAAATGTAATAAAGCGTGTAAGGTAAGGCGTTGAGCGTTTGTTAGTGCTAACGAAATTCTAATAAAGTGCAAATAAGGCGTAATTACAAGTTAGTTGGATGTTTTTAATCAGTGTTTTAGTGCTTTATAAGCGCTATGATAGCCAATTGACTGGTATACTTAAATATCTCAAGGAAAAAACCAAAATAAACAATGTAATATAAGGTAAATAGGGGAAAGGAAACGGGGGAAAGCAAACAGGGTAATGGAAACGGGGGAAAATGAATAACGTAGTGGGAACGGGGGTGAAATATCCAAAGGTATGCATATAATGTTTTGAAAAGTCCTAATGGTGTAGTAAGAGCTTCGAATGTTATGTTTAGTACGTGTTGTGTATTTAATAGGCTATTTAAATGTCGTTTCTAGCCGCTTTTGATGTTTATAAGTAGTTTGGATGCTATATCTTAGTTTCTCCGGAATTTTGAGAGCGTTTTGTGTATAGCTTTTATATCGGATAGGTTCTAATGAAGGTGTTGGAAATTTGTTGGTTTTAGGTTACGTAGTTTAATACGTGATAATACGTTTTTTAACAGGTGCAGAAGTAAGCTTAAAACGCCAAAACAAATTGACGGATAGAGCAATAAGACATTTAATAAAAAGGGCACTAACCCAGTTAATAATATCGTATTAAAGTAGTTCTTTTCAGAGTTATTGCGGATTTTACAATCTTTTTACGCTTTGGGGTTTAAAGGCGTTTCCGCATATTTCTACACTTCAGTATAGTTTTTATTAGTCTAAGTGTTCAAATACGGATAATTAAAACGGATATAGTATCCCGTTACAGGTATTCAACTTATGTTTTTCCCCCTAAGATATTTATATTTAACCGTATCGATTACTAATTGGTAGAGGTAAGTTCTTTATCTATTGAGGTAAACGTAAAAAGTTAAAAAATAATCCTAAAAATTGGTATTTGTATTAAAGATGGATAAATATAAGGGGGAAGAGGAATCTGGAGAGTATACGCAACAGTTAAAAGCTTATTGTCCTTTGCCCGAGCAGTAGTACTTTACTACGTACTTTTCTAATCTCTGTTTTTAGCAGTGGTATGCTATTATAAACTTTGCGGAATACAACTTACAGAGTCGCACGTTACCATGCACTATACAAAGGTGCAATGCTCAGCGTGGCCGCTAACTAACCAGTGATATATACGTTAATATCCATAGAATAAGATATCTGGTCTAAGTGAATTAATTCTTGTATTCTTTTATATAGTATTTATGTTAAATTCTTTACTAACTCGGTACTATTATAAATAATGATTCGAAATTCGAGCTTTATAACAAAGGCTATGTTATCTCTTCGTTCTTAAAAGCCTATGAAAGACATCTTTGAAGCCTTATTGACAGAAAACGGTCGACGAAAAATTAGCGTTTTGGGATTGCCGTGACTATTCAAAGTGCTAATAAATGAAATGAGACATCAAATGAATTGGTCTTTTAAATATTAACAGAATGAGGGGACACAATATATTTGTAAATGGGCTTAAAGTTAGATATCTTTTACTTTGGATAATGATACGTGAGTATAACGAAAAATTGTAGATAAGAAAACCTTTAAAATATCACCTACCAAGTCACGATAAAAACTTCTTTTCGTTAAATTTTTTATATCTTTCAAATACCTCTATACACACTTTAATACTTTGAATGCATGAATACCCCAAATTAATGAGATAAGAACAACATTAACAGGAACATCCACTGAATATAAGAAAAAGATAAAACTCCTTAAAACCATTGTTTTATATTTTCTCACTACTGAAGAAGACGTAGTCAGCCGCGAATTAAATATAAACTTCGTTAAAAATGTATTAGTACATTTAATGGTGGATTTTGAAAGGGTCAATCGGGAAGGAAACTACTATATTTATTCAATAAAGCATTTTTTCCGTTTAAAGGTTTGATTTAGCGATATAGGGCGATCATATTTTTTTCCTTTTTAATTTGTTCCTAAGGTAAGAGATGAAATTAAGAAACCTCATAAGAAAATTCGCCATATAATAAAATAGTATAATAATGTTAGAAACAAGATTTTGTGATTCGATCGCCTACATTATAACGGGTAAATACTTACTTGATTTTATCGTTTAATACTTCTTTATATACTCTTTATTACTTTCGTTTTATATTTAGCGATATTATATGGGTATATACGACATTAACAAACCGCTTTAAGCGACATATTTACGCCTATTTACCAGTATTACTCCAGAAATACCATACGCTTGAAATAATATTGAATATTTTTAAACTGTTGGTAAGGTCTCAAGCCTATAAGGTTCATTTGAACTAAGTTCTTTAAAGAGTAATCAGAATGATTGGTATTGTAGTATAGTAGAGGATGATCCAAGAAGAAGTATCTAGAGATGTACGCCATAGGTGAGAGCTTATAAACCCTCGCCCAGAGCGTACCACTCTAGAATACCTGCTTCTAGACCGCTCCACACATGAGATGTTATGACCCAACATCTGCAGGGCGCATCAGCGGCGGCCCCGCAGCAGATAACGAAGGAAATCGGTTGGCATAGCCTCTCGGCAGGCACCAGGGATCCACAACAGACACACCGTACACAAGGGTTAGGGTCAGCATGGTGTGAGACTCGATGGACTCGGTATCGAGCCAGTCGAGCCTACACTGAAGACGTATGAAGGCGCGGATATATAAGGACACTTTCATTACCAAGATAGATAGTATTTCCTTCATAGCTCTTCAGTTGTCAATCTAAGTATTCAGTCTACCCTGAATAGCCTCACGGCTTCTGATCATCACTCGCACGAATACAGTCTTGATATTGCACCTTTTGTTACCTCTGCTACCTTACTGCTAACATAAACCCTCTGAACACCTTTTACATACTCACGGGTATTTAGTGTGATCATTACATGAGAGTGTAATCTGCAGAGTGTTACGTTATCATATACGCTGCAAGATTACAGCCTGTAGCATGACATGTTATCGTGTATGTTTACAGCAGTGTACCTCACAGCGTGATATACTGCCACCTAAATATACTATCTATGAAGATATATAATAATATACACATAAATCATCCTATAACCTCTTGACTGTTGGCGTATATTTGTTCGATACGTACTAAATGTACTATAAAGAACACCTTCAAGTAACTAGCTTTACCTTTAACTTTTATCTTCTGATTTTAAAACAGGGTTTCAAGGGCTTCATAATATTAGGAATACAAATTAACAAAACGTTGATCCTGTATAATACGTTGTGTTTTACTTTAGGGAATAGAACGTTTTAAGGCGTTAACTTAAAAACGAAAACGAAAATATGTCGAATAGAAAACATTTTGATTGATTTTGACAATACGAAGATTACAGTCTAAAATAAAATTTGAAAACTTATATAAAAGGAATTATTAAATAAAGTTACCTTTATTAATATTATCATTATAAAATGCATCGACGAATACTGATATTATATTATACATAAGGCTTGGGTTGCATTAGTCGTATAAATGGAAATAGTATTTCACATATATATTGTTACGTAATATAAGAAAAAATCATCGGAAAACGAATACCAGGTATTGAATGAATACCTTAAATAACAAATCCGGAATTTAAAACAGGGTTTACGTTTCATTCCCTCCAATGTACAGATAATGAATTTATTCATTTTATAAAACTAGTTCATTCATAAACAGTAAAGATTAAAGTTTGTAAATCGTGTCGATACTTAATCTTGATGATAAATAACGGACCTAAACGGGTTTACTTGCCGCGATAATATCGTCAATCGAAATTAGACTAAATGTAAATAAGTCATATAGATAGTTGTCGCCTTAAATATTTGTCAAATGGTCAAATTCTTTGACTTCGGTATTACCATAAAGATAATAGATCCTATAATCGTTTTAAGCCATAAAAGAAACCCATTTTTTGGTAATTTATATTAAAGCTTTTCTTCTTCACAAATATTTTGGTGAATTCAGTATCATAAATGAAAATCGTTGCATAATAGATATTATGGCTATATTCCAATTTTGTAAACGACGGAGAAAATAATATACGGTACGTAGGGTATAGTTATAAATGGGCTAGTAGCATTTACCCTACTACGTGTTTCTAATTCCAGACGCGATAAAATGGCTTTGAGGCATACCTGACCAAGGTCCACCGCGACAGAACGCATCCAATTGGCTAATTTCTCTTCGATTACGTGATAACGAATACTTATCCCGAGTCGAAAAAATATTACGTATCCCTCTATAACTTGTCAATACTACGTTAATAACACTTAAGATGCGATATATATAAAGGCGGAGTTTTTACCTTTAACAAAAGGGTAAGGTTTATAACTTTTTCTTTTACCCCTTTTTAGGCTATTAATATTACTTAGTCTTAACGGGGTTGAGAAAAGGAAAAGGAAACGGAGGATAAATAGAGGCGGAGAACAGAAAGAATAGGTGTTATTAGCTAGAGTATAGGCAATAAGAACTATAACTTCTATGACTTGAAAACGTTGTCATACTAAATGATGTTTTTTGCTACAAGTTTTAATAGACATGCTATGTACAAAAATTCAGAATGAAAATTTTTCGATGAAAATGAAAAAGCGAAATACGGATGATTAATTTATTGGTTCATTAAATTCAAAAACGCCGTATAGCTAATAAGGGTTCTACCTTATAATTGGTAATGCTCCGTTGAAGGATAAAAAGAGAATTTTGTCCAAAACGATAACGATGTATTATTGTACACCGATTTCATAATATATAACATTTGATTTACACCTTTACAAAATCCGATAATTTTTCAAAATAAACTCCAACTTACATTATCGTTATTACCAAAAAACTAATTAATATCATTACTACCAAATAACCGATTTAAGGCTTTAAATAATTACATTAGGATTACTAGGTAAGGAATATGGAGCTTTTCGAATACAAATAAATATTGTCAGTGTAGATATTACTAGATATCACTATAGTTAACAAACGTGAACGATTATGTTAACGGAGTACATGGTAGAGTGTCAAGCCCTAGGGAGCACGTTAAAGGGGTGCATGGTAAATTGTCATGCTCCAGGTGAGAGTTTATAAGCACTCATATGAGGCGTGCAATATCTAGGTGCTTCTTCTCCATCTTGGATGATTATCTTTCTTCTACCATACTTTGAATTCTATACTGTTTTCGTCATATTTTGACATAAAGATCTAATCTATAAATATATTAAGCGAAAGGTTACTCGTAACTATTACAAGTATTGAATAATTTCATTACATCATATCCTCTCAAAATATCACCTGTAAAATCTTCTACAACAAATTTCTGTTTTCGTTAACAACCATAGAAATATGTATATTAAAGTCTACTGATATGTTTGCATGACTCTACCAAGTCGTGACTCATTAACCCTTTGAATATAACTAATGAAACTAGTATAATTCTTCATTGAACTAGAATATTGATCGTAAATATCGTATATTCAAAAAATTTATAGGATTGCAAAATGCTTTGGGTTGAAATCTGGACTTGAATTATTACTAAGATGATCATATATACATATAATATAACGCAAAGTTTTTTAATTAAATAGAATGATAATGCAAAATTTACAATTATCTTAGCGATGAAAGAATACTTTTCTTCAATGTTGAAAGCTCAATACTACAAATGACATATAATATCAAAGGGTTCTTGATTTTGAACTAGAACTATATGAAACAGATTGACAATTTTAAAGGTAAAAGTAAAGTGATAAATATAACACGACGATTCCCGGAATAGAAAACTAATATAAATGCCTTTTCATTATTACATATAAATCGACATAATAGCTAGTTGAATACGCCTTTTTATATTGCATAATTGGTAATGATTATTAATCACGTCACGAAAACTCTGAATTGACACATTCAATTACTCTTTCTAACTAGGACATAAACTTACTCTTTTGAAAATTATAACAAATACGAGGGCCGCAAATTACATAATAAATAGTTCGTCGTGATATATTTTGCCGATGATATAGTATAATATTTACGAACATTAATTGTAATCATATTGAAAAAACTAAGGTCGAATTGAAGATATATTCGACATTTTGTTATTCGGTTTACTAATTAAATTTTTAGCTGCACTATTTTATATTCTTTGTATTCGCTTACTAATTACTATTTGTTTTCTTAATTTGAAGTGTTAAAATTATTTTGGTTTAAAAAATGATGTAAGACAAACGACTTGATGAATGGTAATATTTAAAGAGTTTTAATAACCTCGAAATAATAAGACTTACAGTTTTTTCTTCCAAAACGGCGGCAGTAATAAACTGAATGATATTGAAACATCATTGATTATAAAAACGTTTGACGTAACCAGTTCCAAAAATGAGACTGGAATCCTCAAAGTTGTTGGACATAAATATTTTGAGCTATTTAAGTTGAAGGCAGTGAAAAATCGTTGTTAACACTAATAAAAATATACGTAGATGCACTGAAAGATTGAGTTTAATTCTAAAAACATCGTAGATTTTAATCATGAGATTGTGAATAATGTCTTTCATTTCGGTACAATATTCATTAGTAATATAATAAACGTTATAAAGTTTGATGAAAAAGCTAAATCAATCAATTCAATATCGATAAATATATATGGATTATCTTATAAGCAGTGTAAATCGATACTAACCTTACGTCATTAACCGTTACTACCTACAATATAAAAATTAAGATTTGAACGACCGAATTTCAATTTCATGCCAAAATAATGTGAACTTAATGAAAATAGGTATATGTTGATATTAATTGAAGTATAGGAAAAGTTCAATAGGTATATGCTTTCTATTGAATCAATTTCAATATTTTTACCCGTAAGATTAGATTTTGTATGTTTCCAAAAACCATCATTCAAGTGGATGTAAAGTGATATAATAATAAAGTTGGATTTCATTATCTGATTTCGCATCTGTTAGTTTTTAAAGTATATCCTGATTCAACAAGTGAACCTCTAACAAGGGGGGTATATAAAATAGTAATACGGATTACAGTAAAGTTTAAAAGGAAAAGCAATTAAATAACGAAAAACTCCAAGCTAATCAAGTCCTTAACTATAGAAATTGTTCGTAGATATCGGATGTGTTATCTTTTTTATTGGGAAGTGTACTCATTATTTCATGGTAGCTGGTTTGATAGAATTATTTAAATATGATTTCCAATATATATAATCTGAAAGTAATGATTATAATTACAAACAGAGTGAAAGCTATTAGTATAATATAAGTCAAACAATACCCAAGAGTAAGCGAAAACTATGAAGTCGGGAGAATAAAGTAAAATAATTTTCTATAACTAAATATTGACAAGATAATATAATGGTGGTATGGCAACTAAATTTCCAAATATGGGGATCACGATGGTAATACAGAATATAAAGCCGGAAAGATATACGAGATAACATAAGGTGAAAAAAATATTAATCAATAACTAGCTATCAAATTTCTTATGAAAATTTGTTCAGATGTTTAATAAGCTTAAAAGGAAGGGCGATAGGACCGAAACCAATAAATTTTTTATATAATGATTCGTATGTTGGAATATCAGTCAAATGTAGTACAGTCAAGTCCACTGGACTGACCGTAAGTTGATTAAACTGAATGTCATTCGATTGCATTGTTTGCGGGTTAACTCTATTGACTATAATTCACGTACACTAGGTACTAAATCTAGATTACTATATAGGCCAGGTAATGAGCCAAACAAATTAGAGTGCAGACCGGCTAGGGGTTTGCAAAAATTGGAAGAAAGACATCATCACTTTCAATGTAATACATTTGTTATTTCAACTACGATTTGAATCGACCAAAGTGTAACAATAATTGAATACCAATACTATTTCATTATTATTAGGCTAATAACAAATAAGCTAGGTAAGAGAAGAAGTTATTTTGTTGCAGGTGCCTTTTTTCCAGATAGGATAGAGGAAAGTGTTTTACGAAGTGCCTTTATACAATATACAGTTGTTCGCCGCAAAAGGTAGGGATATTTTATAGTTGTGTGGCTGTTTGTTGAACTTTCTAAGTTGCGAATCCATCGTTATTGATTATATTAAGAAATTTTGATTGAATTAGTTTAGAAAGAGTTGAAATTGACCGTTTGAAAATCTCAAGGTTTCTAAGTTAGTAAAGTTGAGCAAAGGCTGAGTCGTTATCATTGCTGGTGTTTATAGGCCCTGGCTGATAATCCTTGAGACGTTACAACATTGTTGATTAGAATTGGTCGAAGTAATAGTAGTATTGCGTAGTCAAGTGGTAGATGTATTGTTTTAGGTTTCGCAGCCCGCTAGCCAGTCTGCACACTAATTTGTATGATCAATTTCATGGCCCGTACCCCAGTGTAAAGTGGGTATATACATTACTTGACTTTACAGTAGACACACAAAATAATACACCCAACTTGAAGTATGTACAGTCAACTTATATTAACTGACAGCACTGCAATTACTACTGCTACAACCGATGGTATTATTATTAAAAATCACTAGTCTTAAACGGATAAGTTTCGCAACCCTTGAAACTTCAATGAACAACTTCGGTAACACACAACATAAAACCTATCTTTTAATATTAATTTTGTTGTTAATGGTATTTCTTTTTACTAATTCAATTTTTTTTTTTTTTTGCTTTTTTGCAAATGGTCATTATAAATTGTAAAGTCGAAGTCGTTATCTACTTGGTTGGAAAGGAATTTACTCATAGTTTATAATTTAGCTTAGACTAGTATTTTGATAACAACTTATGGAAAACAGACGTTGATGGAGATTTCACCATTGAAATATTCACCAACTACATCTTATACTTTATTTCCCTTTCAATTTGGTTGCATTTTACTTCGATCCTGCCTTATTCGATATTTTTTCCTAAGGGTTAACCGTTTGTTATCTGTAGATATATAAAGAAGTAAATATATATGTTAAGATTATTGCGAAGGTTAAATTACATTAAAAAGGTATTTACCTGCAGACAAAGAGAGTGAAATATGGTAATCTGGACGCCGTATTGTACGAATACATTATGGAAGATGATTGTTAGTATATATGTGAAGATTAGGATAGAGGAATTTTAAGTAACAGTATCCTTTAACGCTTTCTCGCAAATTCGTAAATTTTTGTTCAATTTTAGATGAGTTTTTTAAACCTTTTCATCTCAGGATATATGCAAGTCAGTAGAGATAGTATTGTTGAGGAATTAATTGATCTATGCGAAGCGGGTCTTTAAGTTCATGGGTTGATGAAGTAAAATTAACAAAATAATTATTTAATATAAATAAAATTATTACCAAGTTTAGAGTAATTTTAATCTTCATCGTACAAGTAATTTGAGTCTGTACATTGGAAATATAAAATTTTATTATGAGGAAGTAGAAGCTTTACGCAAAAATTCATGATAGGTACTATATCTAGCTTTTCTCCTTTTAATATTGCTAAAGCTAGTTATCATATCTACCAACATTATTACAATCTTTAGTATTATTAGGGGAGATGCTTAAAGGATATATAGGACTATTATATTACTTTTTCATGACGAGATATTACTATGGTGGATCCGGATTGCTCTACGATTACGATTTTTGTGATTATTTAGGGTGGTAAAGAGAAGTTTGACGGTAAGTTTTATAATCTTTTCGATATCAAGTTTTTATTTTTTCAAAATAATTTCCTTTATATGAGTATTGAGTTGTCATTTGTTTACTTATTGTTTTCTAGTATTGAATTGGCTAAGTCCAAGATTAATATCCCCGGTATTTGACGAATTACTTGTCATTTCGGGGGATTCAATATTGTTTTCAAGTATTTTCTTTCGAGTACGATGTTAAAATTTTCGTGTTACTTATAGATTTGAATGTTATTTAGTGGTACTTTATGGTATAGTATGAGAAAGATTTTGAATGCAAGATAGATGTTACTAACATAGGTTTTGATGAGCTGATGTTTCGATACTAATTCATGGCGAATGTTGGATCTGGCGAAGGTATATTACAACAGTAAGTTCGCTAGCTTTTTATGGGTCTTCAGGAGTTTGAATTCTCGTTACCTTGATTTAACGCTATTTTTGCTGTTTTTTTTTTTTTGTTAACTGTGATTTTTATTCATAATTGTGATGGTACGAGTATTCAGTTTGACTATTATATACCTTAAAGTTTACAATTTTAGCGACGACTATGAACACCTCATTTATATTTATTATATGTATCTCAAGTACCGTAGGTCCAGGTAATACGAGTAATAAAAGTTCATTGTCTTCAAGATTCTATCAACTTTCTGGGTAGGTGTGTAGGGATCACTTTGTTAAGAAAGATGTGAGGCTAACAATATAAACCCTAATAGTTCACGCCTTCGAAAAAAAGTTTTGAATTTAGTCGCTCTCAATACAATCATTTTATATGACACCTATTCCACCAAAAGATCGCTGATCGGCTTTATCACCGCTTGAATATTTTCTGGTAACCCCTTTTTGGCCATGAATATCGTCATCTTCTCATCACACGGTTTGTATAACGGCGTATACAGAGAACAGCCCTCATAAATGACGATTCCATCCCTCGTTACTTGTACCAATGTGGCCTTAAAGACCTACAGTACTTTACAAACAAAGGTTTTTTTTTTAGGTTTACAAGTTTTAAAAACCTTTACTTCACACTCTCGTTTTAAACAACCTTGATTTTATAACCATTACCTCCTATACCAATACTCCATCCGTTTATCAGGGCCATCGATATTACTCCAGGTATCTTTAACTATTCATTCATTTTTTTTTTTCATACTACCCGTTAAATTATATACATATTTTTGCTTTTTATATAATCCTTAACTTTGCGCTCTACAGAAGAAGGGCAACTTTCCGTACGAGTTGTAAAATATATTTCCCTATCTCTGCTAGCTTTCAAATAGGTATTATATATTTTGCAGGTTGCTTTACTTTGTTGAAACCGTTGTTAGATTTACAATAGAAATAAGCATGGATGGAAAATAATTATGGGCAAAAATTATAAACCGGATCAAGTGAAACTTGTTATTCCTGTAATACAGGTGTTTAAATTATAAAGTATATTAAAACTTTATTAAAAAGTTCATTCGAGATTCGCTATTCTATAACAAGTCTTTATTTCATAATTACGTTTTGTACGAGAAACAAAAATTATGTCTTTTCATATTACAGGTATAATAACTTCAAAATCCTTGAGAAAAACACAATTGTATATCGCCTCTCTTTCTTAATATATGGATAAACTTATACAAATAAGATATATATTTATAATCGGGTTTAGGTTTATCATATGAAGTAAGTTTTCATTATGTTAACATAAGGATTCGTTGGTATTTTCCACTTAAGTATAGTATATTGCTCTAAAATTAGCTTTGTATGTAAAGCAAGCGTTTTTAATTTCGTATATTTTCTCATATAAGAGGTCGATTGGTTAGTTCAATGTGTTTAAACGTACAGCTTGTAAACGTGCAATCTTTATATATTGTAATTGTTGTAAAGTGAGGATACACATGTTGAGAGTCTACCCGCCGACATTTGACCTCATTTTAGAAGCATTAAGGGTTTCATGATACCAGCAATATAGTGGGAACTTCCCAGTGATAGTAAATTACACAAAAATATACCGCGGTTTAAAAGCTTAAAAGGTAATATATGTAAGCAGTAGGATTTTTTTTTTTTCAATATTGTGATGTTTTTTATGTTTATTTCATTCAATCCATAATATTGATTGAATTTTTAGTTCATTAGTTTGTGATTCAACAAGTTATATTACTAGTGAATGATAATCAAATTAATTCTATATTATACTTAATACCCCTTTTTTCAATGTGATACAATTAATGTGTTGTAGACTATTAAAGAATAAAGGTATAACATAAAGAAACCAAGCCCAAGATCATTATATGATATAAGAATATTAGTTTTGGATTTGAAGTTACACAATGATTGGCACACCACATCTTCTCCTATTGATTCATAAGTTGATACCCTTATCGTTATTTTAGATATTTAGATCCTATTTTAACTTATTTATTAATTATTTGCTACTGTTATTTGAAGTTTTTCTTTTAGGGTATTATAGGAGATATTTGGGTCATGTAATATTGTTGCGGATATTCATTGTACGGATATCGGTATCGCTAAATCTGGATATGGGTTAAAAAAATATTCATTTTTCCTTACTTTAAAACAAAATGAACCCCACTGTGAACGTCCATATAAAAATGAACGAAGTTGTTAAAATTGATGATTAATGATTTCTTTTTCAGTTTCAAATAAATCTACTAATGATTTTAGTATCAAAAATTGAAAATAACAATGTTACATATAACGGAGTCTGAACTTCATTCATTACATCTATGGTTTCATTACCCGGTAACTTATAATATATACAAAATCCTTAGGTAGCTGGTTCTAAATATATGGATATGATAGTATTAGAGGTATTGAAATTGCTTTGTATCTTTTACTAAATATATAGGTAAATACAGTTTATGTTTATATTGACGTTCAAAAAATTCATTCATTGAATTTATAGTATTTGTAGACGTATTTTCCTTTTATGGTAAGTATATATTCAACAATATGGATTTATTAAAGGTGTTTGACCATCATAACTTCCTTATGTTTATTCAAGCGATAGTAATATAGGAGATTCAATGTATTTTGTAAATGAACATTAATTTGGAACATATGAACGTTTTAATTTACTATATTCGTGTTAATTGTATTGTGATGAAGTTTTAATTTGATACTAAGTTTATAGGGACGAAATGTAAATTATTTTAGATTGAGTAATACTGTGGTATTAATATAGTCGAAAAGGTATACGTACCTTTTCGAAGAGCTTCCGATATCGTTATATCAAAGATTGGTAATCTTTCAATCATCAAGGAATAATTGAAAACAATAGTGAAAAAGTTGAAAGATATTATTAGATTTTACCGCTTTTTATTAACTTTATTTGTATTTGGAATATATTCCTATATGATTATTCAATCGCTATTTTTTTTCAAGTTATGAAAAGCGAGTCTTACTACTACATGAAATTCGAAAAGGAATCAAAGAAATAAATAGTACGTCGTCAAATTAAGATCAATTTTAATATCAGAAATGTTGATATTTATTGCCAACGATCGATATTTAGACACTGCAAAGTTGTTGATTAGAATTGTTGTCGAAGTAACGGTAGTATTGCGTGGTTAAGTGGAGGATGTAATGTTCTAGAATTGGCAGGCCGCTAGCCAGTTTGAAATCTAATTTTTATGGCCAATAGCTTTTCCCATGCACTAGTCTCAATTTTGCACATACTGTACTTAACCTTACAGTCCATACATTCAACCCATTAAACAATACACTCAACTTCCACTAAGTACAGTCAACTGACTTCGATAACTGCACTTGAAGGACTACTGGTTCAATAAGAAACGTATTATCGATAATATATGTATTGTTTTTCCATTTTTAAAGAGAAGATTTTATTTAGAGGTAGTTAGTTAAATGGGATGAATCCTATACAATATTTAATACGGGTAACTTAAACGTAATGGATTGAATTTTGAACGGTTTTGTTACATGTTGTTTTTTGTAAGTTCAATCGTATGAAAATACATACGAAACCCAATAAACATTGTTATTTCAGCCTAATTAATCTACATTATCATTTCAACCGATTTTTCAAAAGCCATTAAAGTGATAAAAAAAATAAGAACTATTGTAAAAGACAATATATAGTAGAAAAATGCATGGAAATGAGGTCTATAGATCTAATACAGTATATCAAACGGTTTAAGTTTTGTAAAGAAAACTTCCAACGGTTGATTAGCTTATGTATTATATATTGCAGGTATTATTAATATGTGAGGCATCTCTTTGAAATCAAGAAATCGAGTTAAGGTTGATAGCTTTTGTGACAAGAAGTTGTCCGACGTTTATTATTAGCGTAATTCGACAAGCCGAACGTAATGATTCTCATACTGGTGATATTATAAAAGATTGATGGTAAGACCACCAACTAACCGTACGAAAGATTAAGGTTGATTATTTAATTATTTAGTGAACAAGATATCGATTGTATTTTTATTCCATTACTTATAATACGGAAAATCAATACACCTTGTATTTTATAATTGTTACCAATTCAACTGTTAGCGTATATGTTTCGTTCACTATTAGTAGCCATGATATCACCTAAGAGTACATGTAGTTTATCGCTAATCTGTAACGAATAATATTATCAGAGTTATGGTAAATATTGAGCGGTAAATTCTTTATTCGAACGCTAATACATTATATGAAACCATTTTACATACTGGCCGAGGTATTTTCTATTTCTTTATGATGTATTAAGCGAATTTGAGGAACATGTTAAGTAGAAGAACGTCAATATTTGACTCTTGCCTGGTAATTATGGAATGTAAGGATTTTGTTGTCGTCAGTATATAAATTGATAATATTTCTCGATCGTGAACTTGAGGATTCAGGTGTTCTAACAGCCTATTTTCGAGGATTCAGGGTTTATAAAGTATAAGGTCATTGAAACATTAGATAAAATGATAGAACTGTATTTTAACCAATGGTTAATTTGAATTTATGGTGTTGACTTTCTTTGCGGCACGTTTTCTTATTCACATTGAAATGAATAGGTTACTAGTCTGGTTAATATCGATATGGTTAAGGAGGTAAAATTATAACGGTATTTCGGATAGAGGCTACAAATACTTTACGACATTACCTTTTATTATCTAAAGGTATTTTAAAATTTGATTATATTGGTACAAGTTTAAAATCTATGAAATGAGAACATTGAAGGGTTCAATGAGCGTATTTATCGGTAAATAGGTCATTCGGATTCAGGTATTGATATGGTATCGGTAGATTCAATGACAGCGAAGTTGATATTTTTTGTGGACGGCGGTTTCTCGAATAATATGTACCTCGTATTTCCGATTTTAGTTCTCATAATATCCGTTTACTACGATATATTGAATGCGAAATTGAATATTGTTGGACTCTCTGTATATTCAATATTTCCCAAGTGTAAACATATAATAAAACCTTGTTTTCACTGTGAATTTAAAGTATAAAAGCGAGATTTAATATTTTATATTGACCTACAGAACATTAAGAATCTTTACCAAATAATTTGAATTTCCTCTAATATTTGTAGTCGTTTGTATTAAATTCCGGGGACTTTATAAGTGTCTTTTTAATATTGGGACTATAAATTAGAAAATATTTCCTATAAACGTATTGATTTTGAGGAAGGTATACAAATCACAAGAGATTGAAAATTTTTGGAAAGTTGACAGCAAAGATGATCCCACCGAGGCTATAACAAAATCTTCGTTTAAGGTCGTTTGGAAAATGTTAATAAATATTAAGATGTTTATTATATGAATTGAAGGTTACATAGATTGGTCGGTACGTGACGTGAAAATACAGGGATATTCTAATAAATTGAAAACCTATCCAGATAAGAGTTGTTATGGACTTAGGCCATTGGCCATTAAGTTTATAGGTTACGTGACTGTATACGTAATGAGATATGTAATACCTAGCCCAAGCCTTGTCCGGCCATCATCCGTATGCAATACGCACGAGGAAACGTGACGGGTTGTACAATAACTATACCTATAAGTCCTATACGCAAGAGTAATGAACTTTCTTTTAGTCTTTCGCTTATACCTTAATATTAAACTTCCTTTGACACCTACTTAGCATACTATCGTAAGTCGGATCATAACATACTATTAAAGTAATTTTTTATTGTGACAAAGAAATATTACTTACGATAAACGAATCGATAACAAATATTAATAGTTGTACGATAAACATTAGAATTATCGTGGAAAATAGGCCGTTGGCAAATATCTAATCTCGTCCTTCTGTGAATATATCTTTTACCACTTAAGGGTCGATTGAGTGATATATATTTTCCCTATAAAATGCAGAAAACTATACTGAGTTGATTATAGAGTCAATATAATAACCCAATTAATCGACTTATATTTTTGACTTAATATCCGATTACGTAATAACCGTTAATATGAAAATTTCATTTAACGTGTCTTTTATTGATTTTAAATCTTCTGAATTTACAAAGATACCCTAACCGAAAATAAAATAAAAGTTTTACGTTAAAAACGTTAACAAACTTATCGCGGGCCAGGTCCACGGCAATGTTATAACCGTCGACGTTCTGGTGTTCCCCAACGTTATTACAATCAACGACGCAGGCGCGGGCCTGACCCGATGCGATTTTGCTAACGCCGATACTTCGAAATCCTCCGACTTTTCTTCTGTATATATATTATCGTTATTTAGTAACTAAACCTTGTTCTCGACAAATTCATCCATATTTACCGCCGGAAAATATACGTTTTAATAATATATAAGTTTATTATTACTATATTTAATATAATATTGAAGATAGGTAGAAAAACATTCGCGTGATATTATTCAACCTGAGGCTTATCTCATAGTTGATGGGTTAATATATTTGAATGTGTTCTTTAGGTTGTTGAACGATAACGTAAATAATATTGAGAAAATACAAGAGTTTTTTCTTATCGAGCCTGACGTTCCAAGATGAAACTTAGTAAAGAAAAATACATTAATTCATTATAATCTATCAAAATCGTAAACGTGGTACAAACTTTACATAATTCCGAAAAAAACGTTTCTAAATAAGACACCTCCGCGAAAAGCTTTTTATCGTGAATAATATAGTCACGTTTCGCGCCAATTAATCGTCTGGAATAATAAGCTACTAGATTTAAAATGATATAGTCGTTCCTTTACAATCAATACCCTTTTAACATCATCTCTAAGTAATCGGTTTTAATGACTTTTAATAGATTTAAATCCCAATATGAAAAATTAGGACTGTAACGAAAGTATTCTTTAATTTTTAGAATATATATTCCCCTCGATTAACTCAAACTCAATAAATTATTTATTTTGAAGGATAAATAAAATAGTCTATTAAATCACAAAAATTACTTCTAAAGTCCCAATAAAATTTTGTAAAACTTAAAAACCTTCGTGATTTCTAAATAATACGTGAAGACTTTTATTCGCGTATCACCCGGACTTTTTTGGGGTTGGCCCGAATACCTACGTAAATTTTCTGATAAAACCATGGTATTTTACCTTTTTAACTATGAAATTACCACTTTTTGAAGTTTAGATATAACCCAGTATCGCGTAAAAGTTTTAAAATCACGTAAAACTTCGTTATGTAATCCTTTTTGATACCCAACGGAAAGGAATAAAAGAGTTTCCAGGTAAGCTACAATGGAATTATTTAAAATATCAATTATTATATGATTAATATACCGTCAAAACGTCGGCGGCATTCTTGTTAACTTAAAAAGGGTAATTGATTATTTAAATGATCTGAAATATGAAAGAAAAACCGTTAAAGTTTTTTATTCGTGTGTCATCCGGATACGGTAAAAGGATATTTGAATATCCAACTTCGTAAGTTATATCGACTTCGACAATACGTATAGGTTTTTTTTCTAATTAAAAGTAGAGGAAAACGAGCCTATTCAGTAATAGCATTGAATACCCATAAATTGATATAAAACAGTTATTCCCCCCTGGGCCTAAAAATAAATTGTACCGGTGTTACGGTCGATAAGAAATTCGTGTAAACTTAATCCTTATTAATCAACTTCATAACTTAACGTTTAAATTCGAAGGGTTAGTTCCGTGATATCGAATATAATACGCCTTATAAGCTTCTTAGCAGAGATTCCTCTTGATTCGGTTTAATATAAATGTAATAACCAAGTTTTCTCCTGTGTAAGGGTAGAGCCGTTGTTTTTTCCTTATCAAATAGGTCGCATAACTTTACTAATTCAAGTAAAAAAAAGCGACTAATCCTTCTCCCTTTTTACGATGATCGGCGTCGTTCATTATAAAATATGAGTTATTTGACCAAAACTTATGGTAAAAGCTAATTACAATCAATCCTCTATATACTATATTATCCGTTAAAATCGGGTTACCTAAATAATAAAAATCGATTTTATAACGCTTCGTATATTCCCTATTATAAGGTATATTATGATTTTATCGATGAATAATCTTTCTCAATTATAATCTATTAAACTATTACAGCTGAATTTTAACATTACTTGTTAATATCGTATTCAAAACGTTCCAAAAATGATATTCTACGTTATTCCATGAATAATATATGTTAATATCGGGCTCGATTATGTATTAATATTTAGAGGAAACTTGCCTATTAAGATTATACGCATATTATTCCGCAACCTTAATATAGTACCCAAATTTCGATGATATAATAACTAAATTTAATTTATCCCTGACTATGATTTAAAAGATTTCTTTACAACATAATAATAATTACAACTAAAATAGACTTAAGCATTTATAAGATAAATATTATGAAGAAGTATAAGAATAAGAAAAAAATCCTTATTCATATGAATTTTGATTAAATTTAACTCCTTTTAACTCGATTTTATGACTAAGTCATTCAATTTACGTAACCTTTAAACGGAACTATATTTAGTAGTTAAACTTCCTCTGTCAATCTTAATATGAAACTTTTATTTATCTTTTGGATTTAAACCGTATATATTTACGTCGAAGGCAACACCGGACGGAGTTTACAACTACGTTAATAATCGTTCATCGAACTACCATATAGGTTACACCCTGTAATTTACATAACGCGGATTTTCTTTACTATTATTTACGTCACCCTACAGTTTTGGTACTAAACGTATACTGAACAGGTTTTCCAAGATAATTGGCCGAAATTACCGCAACCTTGTAACGAGAATACTTAAAAGGTATCAACCTCCGTTATAAATATATTTTGATCCGGTCGTCATATTTATACTGGTCCCAATAATTATTAACTAATACATAGTTTCAAGTTTAAGGTCTTTTGACGAGTCAGAAAGTTTGCGGTACTTCGTTAAAGCCACGATATAGTCGATACGATAAACGTTTTCTATAATAAATTTATCGCGAATTCGAAGGGATATGTGAAAACGTAGGCAATTGTACTTTACGGACGAAAGCCAATGGAATCCGCCTGTTTAAGTGAGTAATACCTCGAATTCAATGGTAAATAAAGACCATCGGTTTTTGTTATTTATAAATACTCTCTTTAAATTGATCAATGCTTTATCCGCAAAATAAAGGTCGCTAAACGCAGTGTGGATATAGTCGAAGAACTTGCTTATATCGTATATACTCTCGTAACCCCCTGCTTTGTAATGTGTCATAACAACTTGCTTTACCGCTAGTATATAATAACTCTATACGTAAAAAAACGTATATTAACCCTTTCCGATCCACATGTTATCCGCCTTCAATATAATTTTAATCGTTTACCGCGTCGCCACCTACGTATGGGTAAATCCGTTGAATTACGCATAGTTGTATAGTTCATGGTTACCGTCAAACATTAAAAAATTAACACGCATTGCCGTTAAGTCGGCTTTAAATTATTATATTTTAATTACAACTTATGCGAGATCCGACATATGGTCGAAAGCGAATGTCCATTTACCATGTTATTACATTTAATTTACGGCAAACGAGATATTGCATATAATATCCTATAGGCGAAACATATCGACATAAGTTAGTTCCAAAGAAGTAGGAGGTATATCTACAAAAATAAAAGACTAAACATTTGCCAACGGCCTATCTTCCCTGATAACTTTGAGATATAATGCCAAATATTTAATATCTGTCATCGATTCGTCTATTATGGGCAATATTTCTTTGGAAAAATAAAATGTAAACTTGATTATATGTTATAGGTTAACTTACTATAGTAAATCAAATAGGTGCTAAATAGAATTTACTAGGAAGATATAGGCGAATGACTAAAAAAAGTTTTAGTAATCCTTCGTATAGGGCTTATAGACATGGTTAGTGTATAGCCCGTCATTTAACCTTGAACGTGCTGCATACGAACCGCACCTGGACCGCATCTGAACCGCGCTCGAGCCGGGTACTACATATCTTGTTTTGTGCACAGTCACATAACCAATAGACTTAATGGTCTATGGCATGAGTCCATAACAATTGATAGATGTTGGATCATTTAATAATAATCATAATCTACTATTAACTCGTAAAAGATGGTTCTGCTAAATTTAACTATTGAGTTTCATAACAAAATTTGTCAAAAAATCTAGATACCGTATTTTAAACAGGTAGGAATACCATTCCCATTATTTATTTACGAATTTGTAACGCATGTAACACATTTGAAAGCCATGCCATACGTTCATTGGTAGATATATAATTCAAATTTATCAATATTATAAAATATTCAAGAATTTGGTGAGATAAATACACGAACTAACAATGATTTCTGGTGATAAATTGATATTTTCGAAATCAAACACATTCTCGAATTGATAAACAAAAATCTTTGATAATATGAGTTAATAGAAAAGGTTACTAATATTAAATTAATAATTTCAACGAATTGCGAATAAACTTATACAATAGATGATTATTGAAAATATTTTAATTTTGGTTGAAATATTTATCATACCAGTGTGTATTAAACTCTAAAGGCTGATAATACATTATTCTACAAATTCTTCAATATTAAAATCATAATGGTATTGTTGTACATAGATATAAATAGTAGGTAATATCAAATCTATTAATTTCATGATAGCTTTCAGGAGGAAAAGATGATACTTATTACCGTTCAAAAAAGAATTTGAAGTGTTAAATCGATCTTTTAGATAGAGTAAACAATATGGTATTAACACATTATTATGATACCAGGGTGAAATTTTTGAAACAACTGTTATTCTAAAACAACCAACTTAACTTATAAGTTAATTGATTATATTGATCATGTTGGAATAGTACTACATGCTGTGCAGTAGGTGAACTTTACTTCCAGTAAAGTTAAATGTACTACAAGTTGAGTGTATTGTATGTGTGGACTTGCCGCATTGAATGAAAGTCAAGTGCAGTACCCTGCAGTTCACACTAAGGCACGAGCTAAGCAATTGGCCATACAAATTACAGTTTAGACCGGCTAGCGGTCTGCCAAACCTAGAACAATACATCCACCACTTAACCAATACAATACTACTGTTACATCGACCACGATTCAAATTGACAACGTTGTAACAATCTAAAGCACTATCAATACTAATCAGTGCTTATTAGGTTAAGCACAGATTAGATAAGTAAAAGAAGAAACTACTTTCTATTTATTACGCTCTACGTTAAAGTTAGGATAGAGGAAAGATTCTTGCGAAAAGTCTCTATTATTATTACGTTAGTCTACAATGGCAAGAAAACAGAGAAGACCTTTAGGTTACGTTAGTCCACAACGGTAATCTGGAAATAAACGACGGTATCTTTACTTACAAAACACTAAGAAATCGTTGTTAATCCTCCTTAAAACGCGTGAAAATCGACAGCTAAAAGTTTCAAACGACAAGTTAGAAAACAGCTAAGCTAGTACTGCTACGGGAGTTATTATTGTAAGAAAAACTTTTAAATCCGCACGTTAAATAACCTACAATAATAAACGACTTTCGACCTTACCTTTTTCACCATACCTTTGCCCCTACTCCATTTTTTTCACTGGCCCTACCCTAATTTAATAACCAAGATCGCTATCCTAAGCGAAAACACCAAAAATTGCCTAGTCGCGCTTAAAAAGCTACGCCGCGCGACCTAACACCAAGTTGTCAAGTTTCCCACACGACTTCACGCCAAAACACCAAGTCTCTACGCCTCACGATTACTAAGTCCCTTGCCCTATACGATCTTCAAGCCATATACAAGTCAAAACTTCATGATTTCCACCACCAATGCTCACTTTAAAGATATTACTGAATCTGTAACAAAAAAATAATTGGAGAGTTCGGAGTTAGTTTTACTAAATACTATAACTATACACTTTAGGAGGAAAACGTTAACGAAAACTTAACCGAAAAATACCTAGTTCACTTCGCTGACTATTATATCGTTGAACGCTATAATATTAACGATCCTAATCACACCTTTATTAACTTTCGTAACCTTTTTAACAACAAGTCTATAGATATTCGAACCTTAGTTAAACAAAGGGGGTGAAAAGTTAAAATGAAGATTAAGGTAAAGCTTGAATAGTAAGGAGTATAATTACAAACCTAGGGAAATACAGAACTAGTATAAACACACTTCGAATTAGACCAGGTTTAAAAAAAATCCCTTTATAATCTACAGCCTAAAGGAAAAGGAATTAAAGAACTTTAATGCCCTCATATACAATTTAGGTGTTCCCTCTTTTACTCTTAGTTAAGTTAAGCCTTTTTGAGCGCTGGCGATAAGGAACCTATTAACCTGTTGGGCAGTGTAACAACCTTATAAAGCAACGCGAAATACGCCCTTATCGGTGGCAGAGCAGGTAAAATAAGGGTCGCCAATGTGGTTAAAGGTATTAACGTCGGCACTTTATAACAGTTAATTAAATAAAATCTTTAGGTCTCCAAAAACCTTTAAGTACCTATCCCCTCTTATCAATTCAATCAACAGGCTCTTGAAAATTTTTCCCCCTTTAAGCTTGCTTATATACAAAAACCAACTATAGGTTCTACCACAAGACTTTACTCCTCGAGCTAGGTAACAGGTAATAACCCTTAATGCCGTATCTTGTAAGTTTTAAGGCTTAAATAACCAGGAAGTACTAATCAAGATTGGAATTACTATAGCAACCTTTTCATAAGACCTGTCAAAATAGGTAACATTAATAACAAGTTGTTTGAGAACTCTGACAAAATCTAAAACGATGGAAGAAAGTATGACGGAAAGTTTTATAACTATTTCCACATCAAAATAATTCCCTTTTAAATATTCACAAATAGAAATAGGTTTTTTTTTTAGTTTTCACTTACAATCCCCCTGGATCCTTATAGGGCATATCAAAAACTATTACCTCACCTTTATTACCCGAGCTACCACGTTTCGCGGAGTTTACGATAGCATAAAGAGCTACTTCAAACACGATGTCCACCTTGTGTAATACCAAACTAATTGGGCTATCATAAAGTAGGTAATGATAATAACGAAAAAGAAAAAGGAGGGAACACCGATAGATATATATAACTAGATAATTGATAAGTTAATAATATATTAGAAAGTAATAGAGAAAGCTTATGCTAGCGAAGCCACACTTCACGAGCAGGTACTGGCAGTAGTTATGGGCGTTAAAGTATTCGAATACGCTTTACAACGACTAAATACTACGTACGAAAGATTTTTTCAACCGGTTGCATTCCTCGTTCGTAACTGTAATAGCGCGTACATCAAACTCGTTTGGTATGTACCCTTGATCCAGGAACTTCCCTAACGTAAATAAAAAAAGACTTTATGGTGGTTAATTGCATCGACCGTAAATATAGCCACGGACGTCTACAACGCCTAAAATCTAGCTCATTGACCACAGACGGGAGGCAGTAATAACAGCTACGTTAGCGCTAATAGAGCTAATATTCAGGCGAACCCATTAACCTCAAGTACTATCATTGTAATAATACTAGGAAATATTGAATTTATAGTAAGTTTAGCTGTTGGTTAACTCGGTACCCCCCTACCGAGATTCATAAAAAAAAGGTAATATTTTATATCCAGTACCCTACCACTTTTAAACTGGTCTACTTGAATTAAATCGGAGACTTCAAGGGTGACAAGCAAATTAACAGCATTAATGTCCCTAAATATACTAAGTGGCATAAAAATACAACTCGTAACAAGGCCTATCAATTAGCCGACTACGTCTTTCTATACCGTTTAGGTAGGTGAAACCCTTAAATTTACCCTAACTAAGCCTCTAACCCCTTATACACCTTTAACTTTCGCGATCATTACGCAAACCATACGTTTCAAAGTATTATTCCAAATATAGAAGTAACAATGTACTTAATAGGAGGCTATTCGTAATATGAAGCACTATAGAAGGAAAGCATTATAGACACTAAAATTATTTATTACGATATTAAAAAGGACAAAGTTGGCTTTAAACTAAGTAACAACTATCATTATTGAGGATAATGGTAATTTGAATTATTATAAGAACAATTACATTTTATGTTCTTAATTACACTAACCATTTCCCTTTTCGTTTCAAATATATAAAGACCCTTGGTGTTAATGTCGACGTTAACGTAGATAAGATGGTTAAAAACGGTTAAAGGTTTCCCCTAACATTTAAGTAAAGACTCCTATAGGTTTTCCTTTCAGACCAGGAAATAAAAGTATTAAACTTGGCGAAACCGGAGATATGTTAACTATACCGGCGCTTCGAACATTTAGCCGTTAACAGGTTATATAAAGTCTTAAATTCCCTAAAATACGAAGATATAAAATACTTCGCCCTCAAAGGTATTAAAAGACTTTTTAATATTGCTAAACATATACTTAAGTTTATTGAATATTTAAGTTTACGTGAAGAAACAATAAAAATTTTAACTATGAAATCTTTACAAACGTATTTTACTTAAATAAAAAGTTCATTCTTTACGTCGTTAACTTTGCAACTTTTTTTTACGGAGCCAAGTTTTAGAAATCCCTTTTAGTAAAAGATATGTAAAAAACACTAAGGATACTATGGATTAATACGTACCTAGATTTACTTAATATTGTCCCTTACGATACTGATATTAAATTTACGGCTGTAAAGTTATAAGAAGATATTAAAGTAATAAATATGCAGTGTAAATCAGTATTTGTGAAGGCTTATAAAATTATTGGGAAAATTTAAAAGGTATATGCCCTACTTAGCCGAGCGTATAATATCCTTATGTTGTAAATTAAAAACTTCACCGATCTGGAGGTACGCCTATAAATAGAGGTAAAATTCTTAAACGACACTGTGGACTCTAACAGCTTAGTGTTAACGTTACTGGTTTTTAAAGCGTACCATTACCTGAAAAGTAAATCTTTGCTCTTATTAAGTACCGAGAAATGTGCTGCGGTTTGCGTCAATGCCCTGAGGGAATTGCGAAGAGAATCAGTTCACTGCCAGGTAAATAATGCCTTTGATATAAGGAAATACACCTTAACAATCGACGTATTTACTTGATCGTTACAAAATAAAGTCTTCGTATATCGGGAGCCGAATGAACGAAAGGGCCTGTAAAAGATATTAAGTATATCTAATTACGAAATGGTTATTAAAATTACTAACAGTCTTATATCTTTTTCGATAACTTAGGTTAATCCTTATATTAAGGCTATTAATGATAAAGACCATGAAGCTAAAAAACCAAGTTGATACGAACCTCCTTTACCCGTAATCGATAAGCTTATAAATCGCCACTGATGCGAACAACCTTTAAAAAAGAGGAACTTTAAAAAGGAGGAATACACACCGTGCCGTATTTACAATACTACTTGAATAAGTAGAGGAAAACATAACAAAAACTTAATACTAAAGCTCCCAGCGTAAAAGGTTATTGAAACCTTTAATAAACTTTTCGAAAAAAGGTAATGAAGTTGAGATTAACGGTATACTAACTTAAAGGGTTATATAATTCGAACATAAAACTATTATTTTTTTGAAAACCTAAATATTACGATCTTTAAGTCGAAGATTATTGATAAGGTGAAAGGTAAAATCACGGGGCGGCTGTACGAAAAGTCATCTTTAATCATTTAAGGATATGGTAATGAAGTTGAAGACTAGATCTTTATGTAATCGTTAACGAGTTATAAGAATAGTTAAAGTTTAGTAGTCGTTTTAATAACGAGTTGGTTAACTAAAACTAAAGATAAGTTAACGTTTAATAGTTGAGATATAACGCAAACCTATACTTAATCAGTAACGGATTTATCACAGATAATATTATTAAAACTATAATAGTAATTACGTATTATTTACCCCTGAGAAACGGTAATACGGTATATTAAACTACCTTAAAGACTGGTTAAGGTAAGTGTTAATTAATTTCTAACATACTAATCATACTTTGAATTACTACTATTGATAAAGTTTTTAACGTACGACCCGTACTTGTTAGTAACGTAAAAAAGTGATTTTGGGGTGTTAAGCATACAAATTAACGATACAATTGTCGTTAAAACAGTTAATTTTATAGTATTAAAACAAAAAGCGATTTAAGACTTCAAGTTATAAAATAATAGGCTAGTAACAACGTTGACAAATAGCAGTTAACTTAATTTTAATGGATCGTTAATTCATATACTTGATATGAATACCGGCATTAGCTTTTATTAAAAAGGCTAACATATCATTTTAGCCATTATAAACAAAACTAATATAATTAAGGCTTGAAAGTATTTGGAATAACATGCTCAAAGCAACTATATTACCAACTTATATTAACCGAAAGCTTTTTACGACCTTTTCATCGGGGTACAAATACAAAAACCGACAAATAAAAACTTTCACCAGCTAAATGAAAAGCTCAAGTAATAGATACGAGACTTAGACAACATGATTAATGTAATTATAATCGACATAAAGAAGGTTAAATTAATAATATTTACAGACAGGTCCTTTATAAATAACACTAACTTATCTTTATAACTTGGCTTTCTCATAACCTTCGTTAACAAAAATAGTCGGAATAAATAGTTTAGTATAATCAATAACCCAATTTATTTAAGCTCCATTCAGTGGAATAGAATTATATTAAACGTGTTAACTTCAGAGATTCACGGCATAATAGCGGGTTTTAACGTAGTTATAACACTATGGGAGAATATTAACCTTATTATCAGGTAGGTAAAGATTTTTTTTTATCCTGGTCATAATTTGTATGAACCCTAAAAGCCTTTTCAAATACCTTTTAAAACTCGGAACCACCAGCCAAAAACGTTTGATAATCGACGTAATAGCACTTTGTATAGCCTACGAATGGAAGGAGATTAAGGAATTCAAATTGATTGATGGTAAACTTAATCCCGTAAATACTATAATGAAGGCAATACCTAACAAGACCCTGGAAAGGTTTGTGGATAGTAATAGGCTGACTATATGTATCGAGAGCTACGTAAATAGGCCGTTTGGTAAGCCTAAATCACGTATTAGCAACCGGGGATGTACCGGCAGACTGGAAGACTGTTAGGAAAGTGAATGTTGCGATAGCAACTTGTTTGATTAGCACGGCTAAAGTGGAGATTTGTAAAGGCTTTTGGCGGAAGAACTTTTTGTGGGAGTTAATAAACTTGGACTTCGGAGCAACGGAGCAATTAAGATTAAATGGGGTTAATTTGTATGCAATTGGGTATAATTTAGTATGGAAGTTGAATGGAATTAACAGGGGTCTAGCTAGTTGACGAGGGGGCAATTCAATGATAACCGGAAAATTTTGGTTAGCTACACTGGCGTACGTACACAAATTACAAAGCCGCCAGTGTTGGAATAGTACTACATGTAGTGCAGTAGGTCAACTTTACTCATAGTAAAGTTAATTGCACTACAAGTTAAATGTATTGTTTGTGTGGACTTACCGCATTGGGTATAAGTTGAGTACAGTACGTTGCACTTTACACTAGGGTACGGGCCAAGCAATTGGCCATACAAATTACAGTGCAGACCGGCTAGCGGTCTACCAAACCTAGAACAATGCATCCACCACTTGACCAATGCAATACTACTGTTACTTCGACCACGATTCGAATCGACAACGTTGCAACGATCTAAGGACCTACCAACAGATCATAAATAATGATAATTCAAAAAATACAAAGTTTACAATTTTTAAGAACCATTTTCACTAGCTCAAGCTTCTGTGTCACAATTTTATATGTATTTTGCTTTTTATTAGTTCATGATACAATATTAATGTTCATCTATAATATTATAACGTTGCGAACCGAAAGTATTAGTCCGAAAACATGAGAATTAGGCTCATTCCCTTTAGTATTTCAAGGGATCGATGAAACCTATTGGAATATCCGTTGAATTATATGATTACTGACGAACAACGTTCAAGAATGAATATAACATGTTCTAATAAAATTTACTAAAGTAGAAAAATGTAGAAATTGAAATGAATTGATGGTCAAGATAACTCGTTTTGGAACAGTAGTCAATCTCAGTATATTCAAGTCAAATGTACTGTCTGTTAGTTGATTATACTGACTATAAGATCACTGAATTGTTTGTGGGTTGACGGTAAATCAAGTGCATTATGTACCCGCTTCAGACTAAAGCATGGGCCAAGCAATGAGCTATACAAATTAGTGTGCAGACTGGATAGATGTCTATCGAACATAGAACAATATATCTACCAATTGAGCATGTAATACTACTGTTACTTCAACCGATTCGAATCGACATCATTTCACGTCCAAAGTCTTATTAACAGGCAAGGACCATCAATAAACCTTCTAATACTACAAACATAACCAATCCGAGCAAAACCTCAAAACAATGTGTAAACATTAACAACGTAATTATTCGAATGGAGGCCTACTTAAATAAGCTGCTTAGTAAATATGAATATGGCAAATTGTAAGATCATTAATATATTAGCTTTATTACCATCATGAATGTAAATCTACTCTATTTGTGCAATTCATGATCATTAATCTCAAAGGTTATGATAATGTAATTCAAGATCATAGATATTCAAAGCAAAAACTCTTTGGAATAAGTTATATATAGGAATAATCTACTATTTTTCTATGTAGTAGAGGATTTCTTTTTTCTTTTACCAATGTTTATATTAGAGGATATATCAATACTGGTCTCAATGTCATTCAAAAATCATCCACCATTACTTATATTAGTACTAAAGTTTGTTACGTAAAAATACTTCAATTTCCTATTTTATTTCCGGGTATGATCTCAACAAAAACATATTCAAATCATATTATAAACCGATTAAAGGTTTTCCAAACATCAACCAGAATCACACTAACCTACAATTTCATAAAACTTACTACTTTCACCAACGCAAATCAACAATAGTTGCTATGTGAAAACCTGCGGATAAAAGTATTTTTTCGTTTTATTGAAATCGATAAGTTTCGTAAACCACATAATTATCACAGATTTTTTCAATTTATACATCGTGAAACATGAAAACAAACATACCCTCCATGCAAAATAATAACGTTGTAAAACCCTTATATTAAAAATCATTTAATATGAATGATTATTTGTCAGTGTTCTTTCCATTGACTAAATTATTTCAAATTTGAGCTTTATTCAATAATAATATCGTATGTGATGTAGAATTCAGCTGGAATAAATTCATTCGGGTAACCGTGAATGTGAAATCTTTCGTTCATATGATATATCATTCATAAAAATAATATATAATTCCGTAAAGGCTTGTAATATTATTATAGTTTGCAATGAATTTGTGGTTTCTTCTTGTTTATTGATATAAAATTTCTCTATCAAAAATATTTTACAAATTTTCAATTAGTTAACTCAATTACTAATGAATTCATGAAATATGTAATTAAATAAAAATTCAATTTTTACGCTCATCGCCGTAACCTTAAGTAATTAGCATTCATTTTTTTAATAAGACTGGTCTATTATTTTACCTTAGATGTCATTCATTACTTCTAACTCAATCATTGTTCCGATTTACCTTTTAAATTATGCTAATAGCGTAAATTAAACCATCCTATGGGTAAGAATGCCTTTGCACACCTTCGACCTAACATCAACTTTCTTTGCATAAGTGCACAGACCACCTTGTTAAGAAAGGTTAGAGACTTATACTGTAAACCCTAACTGTTCCCAGCTTCGAGAAAAATTTTCAGGTCTAACCGCTCTCAACACCTTCACTTTACATGCACCTCATTCCACCATAACATTACCAATCGGCTATGTCATCACTTAAATTCTTTCCGGCGCCCTATTTTGCGCTTCAAAATCTTAAAGAAAACTTGTATTATAACATTTTGTATATAAAGTCTCAATTTATTCCTTTCTTTGTTTGTTTATCTTAAAACTATTACTACATAAATCGATTCAACACCCGGTTAAGAGGGCTTTTACTTTCAACTTTACTTTAGATACCTTTATACATCCACCAAATCCTTCTTTAGAAACAATTCCCGCTCAATGTTATACCCTATTTTATTTCTTTTACAATACTTAGGTTTGCGGCGCGTGGCAAAAAAGGTGGCTCAAGTCGAGAAGTATATCTTTACACCAAATGGTAAGGTACATCTTCCCTATCGAAGTGGTCGTTAGACAAAGGTATATATGTTTTATAGGCCCTCTACTCTTTCACCTTTTTCATATTTTTGATACATATAGTCGTCGAACGGGGATTACGATGGCTATATAGCGCAGCTCGGCCAAAGTTACAGTTTTCACTCCCATACTATATTACGGGTCTTTCCACTGTTAGGTACCTTTAATCGCTAATCGAAAGCATGATTTAAAGTCGGGTTTCACGTCAAATGTTCTAATTAAAAATTCATTCTATAAGCAAAAGCATTATTATCTTATATTACATATGTATTATATTTCATACTAATATTAGATATATATATTGGTAAGTCCTATCGTACTTTGGAACCGTATAAATATCACTAATACGATTACGATCTATATTAGTCATAAAGTAAACGGTTTTCCATGTAACGGAAACATATATCGTGAATATGAAGCCTCTTCAGTAGATATTCAACAACTATATATAAAGCATGGTTCGGAAATTGGCCATAGGAGTAAAGTATACCTTTTCAATTTATATAAATGAAATATATGAATTAGAGTGTTTTATTCAATGGGTAAAAGGTATAACCTAGAGACAAGGAATTGAATAGAGTGATGGTTATGTAAGGTAAGGACATGAGGTTCCGAGCCTTCCCACCAGAATATATAACTTAATATTAGCGAGAATCATACTATACTGGATATATAGTGGGAACTTCCAGGTCATAGTAAAAACCCAAAAAAAGGACTATTAATTTCAACCCAATCGATTAATTTAAAATACATACCTAACCTCTTGATATTTTTTATCATGCAACTGAACGATCAATTTACTATCAGAATTTTTCTTTGACTATACCTAGGCCGTATCATTTATTAGTAAAAGTTTGTAGTTCTTATTGCCATCCTCATCATAATTATGTTTCAGCTTTTTAATTGATTGTCCACGCTATCATCATACAATTATCTTATCAACAATCTGTTGAAAAGGGTTATATTATCGATTTCGCTTCATTGAACAATTATCATCATCCTTGAACGGTCTATCATACGATTGAACCTAACTCATACTAACTATAATAAAAATAATAACGGTTTCAACCAATACTATATAATTTATAGTACTTGAACTCTTATAACATATATTTCATTTACCTTTATCTTTTCATGGAAAAACATTAATATCAAAAGAAAATAAAATATCCGTTAAAGGCGGTCCATTCCTATCAATAAAGAAATCATTTTTTGAAAACCCCAAAAATTACTTCCTTTGGTCATTTGGAAAATACATATATATCACAGTTATATGCTAGGTATTTAGTAATAGAATTAACTTAATCGTCATACAATTGTACATGCTGGATAATAATAAAATAAATACCAAAATAATAGAAACAACAATATTATTCATGATTTTCACTACAATTTTCAATATTACCTCTCAATAAGTGAAATAGTCAATCTTCAATATGAAAATATTGCAAATTTACGAAACAGCGAGTATACCTTTGGAACCTCGCAAATACCCTAAACAAATTTAATAATACTTGTTTACACTATATCCCTATTAACTTAATGTTAGCTTAAACCTCTTTCGTAACAAAATTTGTCCCAACATTGCAAACCATTACGAAGAAATGCTCAAAATTCGTATTAATCCACAGAATACGTTACTCCTCTTATGTTTCCTTTGCCGTAATAAACATAATATTTCACTCAACAAAACACCATTGCCGATTCAACTACAAAAAATGCATTTTTATCCAAATGAAATACGTTAAAGACAACTTTGAACGGAAAATTATTATCTTGTTTCAACGTGAATTGAAGCTTAATAGGTTTCTGAAACTATTTTTAATAATCATGTCAAAAGTTCAACATTCTTCGATGCATAAAGAAAGCACATTCTTTATAACCAGCTGTATTAAAAACCTTGTATAAACTACAAACTGCGTAATGATTAAATCTCATTATACTTGATATTGTTTACACTTAGTTTCATTCAATATAGTTTCCTCCCAAGTTTAAGAATAAAAAATAAACGTGCACATTTCAAATTGAATAGAAACCACAAATGGTTAATTTTAACTAATTCGTTAATCTGGACGTTATCGTTGATACCAAGGTTTTTCAAATCTTCCAGGTAAATTGAATAAGGGTTAGAAGTTTCCATGATATAACAAACAACAAGTATAACCATTATTATTATACTAGTCAACCTAAAAAAAAAAAATTCCTCCAAGCTAAATTAAACTTTATGTCTTCTGGACTCTATATAATAAAACTTGGTAACTGTATTAGCATCCCTTCATAATAGGATATATTTTGAATAAGCTTCTATTGAAAATATCCCTACCCCAACATCCGGCATAATACATAAAAATGTATTCTCTGCATAAAGATTGCGAATAAGGATAAATTGAATAAATATATCATTATCATCCTTAGAACGGTTAAAAAGGTTTGAAACTATCAAGTGATGCAAAAAAACCTCAGTCAACCAATTTCTATAATATATCCTTCCTGGCGCATTTATAGGCGACCACTACATTTGTTATTGGTGTCATCAGACTTGTATACTATCTCTTAACATCGCTGAAAATTTTTCTCAATGGCTATTACCACGGATAACGCCAAAGGGGTCAAATCAATACTGCATACGCCTAGCGCACCTGAAAAAGAAACCCAGCCTATGGAAAAACACGAAGGGATCCAGAAAAAAGGCTGGAAACTGATCCGAGCCCGGCGGAAAAGGAATTGGCTACGTATTGACTCCAATTATTTAACTTTATAGAATTTTACAATGCTCTTAAAACTCAAAGGCACGACCTAAAAGTTCGTGAATCCGTATTTCAAGCTTATAAACAGGCCATTGAAATTTTATCGTTCGTTTCGAAAGGTTTTGTTTTACTTGGTAACGCGTTTCAACGTTACATATCGCTTTTTATACTGTGAATAATATTGTGAATGAAAGCTCGAGTTTTATTTCAAAAGGTTTTCTTGAACGTAAAACTAAACTCCTAGAGAGCGCGGAATATGTTTTTCTCTACCGCGCTAAACTACAATGTAACGTTGATATCTTTATTCTATTCTCTGGTTCTTAACGTCACACTAACCCCTTGTGTCACTTTAAACTCAATTACATCATTTATACAAAAGCTCAATTGAATCAATTAAAACGGCTCGAGACAGAACGCGATCTTTTTAACTTTTAAGACATACAGAAGCTTACGCAACGACTTTATAAAATCGTCAATTACCACTCGAAATATCGTTCCTTTTAGTAATCAACACTTTAATAGGCAGCAGCATAAACTTACTTATAAGTTATCATCAAAATTCTGAAGGATTATAAACGCAACGTTAAAGGTTATACCCTTGAATATGATCTCTTTAAACGTATATAAGGAAATTAGTTTATTATTAAACCGGTGAGGAAAATCGTCACCGAATTCTTTATTTATAACGATTTGATTCTAGATAACCGGCCACCCTTTAAAAGTTCATATTAATATTTACTACGTTTTCGGGGGACTATCATTAACTTATACCAGTCTTAATATATTTATATCATGAATTTTGTTTCTATCATCAATACAATTTTTAAAAATTATTAAATTTTGGATGATAATGAAACAAACAAATTGTTCTTTATATAGGATTAACATTAATTGAGATCTATCTGTCCATGAATATATAGAACGTTTATACAGGTTTCGAAAGTTAAGTCATTCTATTTGAAAAATTCATAATTTCATCTCGCCTAATATGTAATAACAAGTAAGCCAAAATGATAAATACAACACATAAGTTTTAGTTTGACAATGTGATAATGTGATGATGATTTGTAAATTTGAAATATATATTCTTGGTTGAGTACTTCATTCAACGATTTCATTAAAGGAATACGTCTTCAAATTGTAGAAATGAGCGATATAATGTTTTTATTGATATAACCTTTTCCTATTGTTCTACGATGATTACTTGATAATCTTATAGAGAAAAGATAGAAAAGATATTAAACTTTGAGGGTATTAGTTATAAAAGAATAAATTTTTCAACAAAATCAGCTTTAATATCAATAAAATAATAACGGTTTTCGTTAAAAACGTTACCACCACGTTTTTTGTTGTAATAAACACCCGCCCGGCGAAAAAAGCTGTAAATCTGAACCTTGTTATAATAATATCCGTTCATATTTTGCGAAAGAAAACGCGAACCAACCTGTGCTTTACGCTCGCGCTTCTAAAACCTTCTATCCACACTATTATGTATATGAACCTCGCCTCTTTACGAAGAACACTTAAGTTAATATTCGTTAATATTATAATAAAAGAAGTAATAAACGTACTAAGAATGCCACGCGTGCGACAGTGAAGTCCAGGGTTCCTAATATACCTAAAAGTAAACATAAAACCCTATCTCTTTTGTAAAACTTCTAAACAATTTAAAATTTATACTAAATCCGTTTCAATGATAATGGACGATATTTATATCACAAATCGCATGATTTACTATATGATATCCTATAATATCATTGTAAGTTGTAAAATCGAAAAGGCGGATACAAACACTTTTAAAATTACGAAATCGCGTCTTGAAATATTTAAAACCTTATAAACGGGTTAAAAATCGCATCTACTATCTAGACTAAATTTTAGCACAAATGGGTTACTTTGGCGATAGAATTGGCGATATTTGTATCCGATCCATACCCCCTTCTTATTATGTCAACTAATTAACCAGTTTTCATAAACCATTTGAACAAAAACAACCAAGCCAATTTAAATAGTATTACCAGCCCAAACCGAATTATTACCAAGTGTCTAAACATTGAATATATCATTTACAACTACAATTATAACACTGAGGCGTTATAATACATTAAGAGTAAATATGAGCCAGATAATTACGTGGATAAACTTAGGCGAAACAATTACTATATATTAAAACTTATTTATACGTAGTAGTATTGAGGTAGCAACGTCATTAACGTATGGTAATTTTCATATAATATTAGTAAAGCGATTCATTATTCACATTAATATGCACATATTCAGATTCTTAACCATCTATTTATAATTATGGTGTAAATGATTTTACATAAGAGGACTAACATAAACTACTTTAAGTTGCATAGTCCTAGATTCCCGACTACATTAGAACAAAAGTTTCTCTAACTATTGTTGAAACTCGAGAGAACACCGAAAAGAATTTTTATAACTACGAGATAACAAAATCAATATAAAGAAGGAACATGCGGATTGATTTAGAATCGATTCATTAACATAAAAGTATAAGTGGGTACCTGGGTTTCAAAACATCCATAATAGAGAGTTTTACCTCGTATACAAACGGAAGATACTAACTTTACATCAAGTATTTAAGTGGCGAGGTTTAGATAACTACGCTTTTATAACCGTCATATATTTCAATGACGAAGTTAAAATTCTTATGTACTGTTCTAAATGTGTTATCCAGTTTACTTGAACAAATATAACTAGATTCATTATAGTCATGCGACCTAAACTCAATATTTGCTCGAATAATAAAATATTTTTTTATTTCTCTTTTTAGGTTACAGGTTCATTATAGTCCTCATCTCTTGCATTGAGGTACCAGCAACTAATTTACCGAGGTTCAAAGATGTTATAGTTATTAAAATAACCTCGTTACCCATCCTAATAAAAATTATGTACGCCGTCTTCGTATGTATATATGCATATTCCTTCGTCTATTTATACGGAAACATTTTCTATTAGATTGGCAAACTGATTCAAAACAATATAAATATTACAAAGTAATTAATACTTCAATCTCATCTAATTCATGATTATATCAAAAAGATGGACGCAATGCTCCGGGAAGGTATCGTGTTGGGCAAAGGATTTTTCTTCATTACATAGGACAAATATACTAATCGATTCAACAAAGAAGCCAACCAAAAAATACTTAACACCAACAAATATTTTACTAAAACAACCTTATTCCTCAATACATTCTATAACACATTCCCTTATAATTTAAATTCAAACAGGTTCGCTAATAATACTCAATTGATCCATAAGCAAAAAAAGTCTTTATCTGCAACGAAAATTTTATATATAAATACTAATATTTTCCCTGTAAACTTTGCCGAAGGTACCTATCCTGTGCACTAACACTATTAATAACATATCTAGTTAAGATATCCGACTAGAGTGTACGATCGATACAACACGCTTCACCCTCGAAATGTTTTTGTAATAAATAAGGTTTATACAATAATCAAGAGTTTTTTAATGATTGAAAGAAGTAAAAAAAACTACGAACGTAAATTATATAACCTACTAAACATGAAATTACCATTATGTTTTAACATTTACCGTTATATAAGAATTATACCACCAGAATTCCACTTTTCATTTTCAATGTTTTTATGAATAATGTTAGGAATTATTTATCTTATTATTTCAAAAATTCCTTATCATTTCGGAAAATTATTTATAGTCTTGAATATTTCTTTAAATATAATATGAACTGTGCCTAATAATACACAGCCTAAACATGATTGAATATTTACTCTTTGTAAACAAAAAAAAGTCATCAACCAAGAAATACCTCTCTAATCAGTTGCATAACAGATTTTTTTTTCGCCAATAAGTAATAGATAATATTAAAGCTAAAAAAGTAACCCTACACCAACAAGTTCTCTGAATTATTAATCGCTATAAAAAGTTTACATAAGACTCACGATTTAATAAAGCTATATACAAAACATTCCTGGACTAATTAAGTTCCTTGTTTGCAACTGTAATAACACAAATGACAAATTATGCTAATATACAACCACAAATAAATACCTATTTAGACGAAAAAACACTATATTCACATATTACATTAACCACAAATACAATAGGTTTCAATAATTAACCAAGAAATAAACATTAATAATAAACATTTAAACGGCAACGCACATAAATAGGTGGACAATTTGGCTTAAACAAAAAGTTGACACCAAGAATTTCCTGAAAATAACCACAAAATTAATGAATCTATGACAAATACAATTATTCTTACACGATACATACTATTACAAAAAAAACCGTTTGAAACAGATAATTTATTTCATGGAATGCCTCGTTATCTTTAACTGGAGATATATTAAACGCTTCATAAACTCGGAAGGAACAAAGTCAATAAATAGAGAATCATTGTTTAAACTAATTAAATAACTTTGATATATAAGCCTAATTATGATAAAATAAAGTAAACAGAAAAACACGCATTTATAAATTGCTCAACAAATACAAGCACGTAGTAATTTCATTACCATAATGAATCCAATAATATATACTTACCCAGTATTTATAATAGTTATTTAGAATGATTTTCAAGTTATTATGTAGTATAATTAAGAAATAAAATATTGAATGAAATATTATTCGTATCAAGTCGTATTATAAAAGGATACAAGTAATATTACTGAATCTAAATACAAGGATTATAGTAGAGCAAAAGTTGAATTTAATCTTAAAACGAAATATTTTGAACTGATATTAGCTATGATCATTATGAAATTAAAACCTATAATTTTTTACATTGCAAAATTCCATACCCTTATTCTTTGAGGTAAAAAAGCAAAAAAAAAACCTTGGAGATAACATTGATATATGAACTGATTAATTTGTAAAAAATAATGGCTATAAGTTTCCATTTAATCTAAAATAGAGATACTTTTTGTTTCATTTTTCAAGACCCGTATGAATGGTACTTAATCTAAGGAAGTGATAATTTGAATAACTACGTCGACTCTTAGATTACCGAGTAATCAACAGCTTATATAAAGTTTTGAATGCAGCCTATTTTTAATATATTAACTTCTCCACATGGAAAGAGATAAAAAGGCTGTGCTGGTATTATGCATCGCATTTTAAAACCAACCTTAAATTCAAATTTTCGTCATAAAATTAAGACTTTACTTTGAAAGTTTTAATTGATGTGTTTCGCGTGGATGATAAGTCTATTATTTATGTTGTTAACTCCGTAACAAACATTCATAAAACCAAATTCCTTCAAATAAACGTTTCGAATAAAATATAGAAGTCGTTACGTACTTTATATATTAATACGTACCTAGAACCCTTAGAGGTTGTTGTTCATGATATTAACATCAACTTCATTACAGTGATGTGGCAAGTGAACATTAAGTCAATAGCAATTTAGTGGAAATACGTCCCTAATTAAGCCTTTTAATTTATCGGTAAGATGCAAAGGGTATAAGGGCTTGTACATAATGTCTACGATATTTTTATCATTAAAATTGATGATTTTATGAACGAGGATACATGGCTGTATATTTAAGTACAAGGCTTGAATATTAAGATTGTTAACAAAAATCTAATACCAACTTGAACGATTTTAATATACATTTACAAATAATGACTAAATCGCCTCTACTACTGAATTCTTTAAAGGAGTTATAGCATATAATTAAGCTTTAAAGATAACAATAAAGACATTTTCGCTAACAGATCAACGCTACCCCAAATATTAGGAAAAAATCAATTAAAAAAACGTATTATTGTTATCTATTAAAAGTATAATCTTTATGTGAAGAATCTCGGGTAAATATAACAGACCTTGTAATATTCGAAATATTGGTAAACCAAACGTCATTTATAAAAGCGGATCATGGATCTTACATCAAATTTATTGGAATTTATGTATGAACTATCTTGTGAACGAAGGTAAGTAGCTCACACTATAAAACTTAAAAGTGCCTACTTTCTAGAAAGAAATTCAAGTTCAGTTGCTTTCAACACCATCACTTCACATGCACCCCATTAAACCAAAACATCGCTAATCGGCTTTGTTACCACCTGAATCTTTTTACACGACCCCTATATAGTCATGAAGATAATCGTTAGCCTAGCGTATTGCCCGCACAACAGTACATCTTATGAACCGCCTTTACAAATAATGATTATGTATCTTATGACTTATGTCAAAGTGGTCATTTTAACAGTCATTACAGTATAAATAAAATATAGTTTTACGTTTAAAGGTCTTTAATATATTTAGTCCAAACGTTTGTATTTATCAGATTTTTATTCATAATATGTTGTCATAGGCTAGAGCTTTGCTAGTATTACCAAAGATCGAGCTCTGGTATTTATTCACGTTCTTAAAATTATCTTGAGAAGCTCATAAGCCGCGTGGTAACATGTTCCCACAAGTCACGTGACTGGATTGCATCATCTTCTCCAGCTCCTTAGCAGCTCTCTAGCAGGGGTTTCTTCTTTTCTTCTTTATAGAGGTTTATAGACAAGATCCGACTACCTTAAGCGATAAGTTCAGCCTTAACCACTTTACATATAAACCTCGATTCATTTTTCGGTGTTGTTTTAATTGTTTATGAGCGGTTATGGCCAAAAGTTAAATCATTATCCCCCGGTTCCCCAAATCTGAACCCTTAGGCCCTAAAGTAGTTTCTTGACATACGCGTTGAAGAATAGCTTTCAAGTGATTTTATAATCTCAGGAAATTACTTTACGATTTAATATAAACTTCCTGGCAACAATTTACGTACAAAACTTATTAAATAGGATTACGCCGTTGGAAAATACGCTATACACTTGAAATAACGAGATACCAACGTATTAAACGCGTTAACGAATATAATCCCACAACTCGAAGCTATCGGTACGCCTAATTTTTCGGGATAATACCTTTTTTAAAAGGTTTCCCTTATGTAAACCACAAACGACGTAGCTATTACGTTAATCTTTACCAGGAACCGTGTTAACTTTACAAACAACGAAAACTCGTTTTTTTTTTCAACTTTTATTACAATATTGGCGCCATATTTAACATAAGTTAACGACTTCAAAGTAAGACTTTTAACTAGCTGGTTAAATTTTCCAGTGTTAAATTACTATTTCAAGTATACAAAGTGATAATAATACATAACTTAGGTAAATAGTGGAAGTTTATCGATACTGCAAAAAATCACTTTTACGTTATTTTTCAATAATTGAAGGGCCTTATAAAAACCTTTATAAAACTTCATTACTCCTGTAGAGGCGACGGCGATACTAATAATCCTAATACCTATATAACTATATTCTGTATGTACTTTTAGGACTTTAATGCGGATAAAACTGTTATAAATCGGCTTATGAATATAAAATAAAGAGTATACGAGTGATTTTACGTTTATTGAAATGTTTAGGAGGCTTTACTTACGAAAGTTAGCTGTATGGCTTAGAAATTCGTCGCTATATTCGTTATATTGAAAGGAGTTATTGACGATACGCTAGCTAACATAAAACTCCTATTTAATATATCCGCGGATTATAACAAAAGAGTAATTTGCGTTTAACTTATCGATAAACGAATTTACAATTTTCTTACTTGTTATGGTGGTAATAACGTTACTATTAAAAGTGTTTTATGTAATAGAAATAATAGCAACGACGAATCCGCTCGGAATGACTAGGAAGACTTAGAGTATTACTATATATCCCTACAGCTAATATACATAGGCCAAGTAGCAGTACACTATATTTCAAGGCGCACTACTGTAGAGTACACGATAAAGTGTCACACTACAGGCTGCATTTTTATAAGGAGTAAAGTGCATTATGTGTGGAGCAGTCTAGAAGGGGTAATCTAGAGCGTATGGCAAAAGAGCCACTGCCCGAATAAGAGGTTTATAACCTTTCGTCCGTGGCATGCACTCTTTGGGATGCTTTTGTTGGACCGATTATTTACCTTTTACTACAATGTCAATTTTACGATTACTCTTTTACTCTTTAACTTTACGTAAACCAGGTAAAGACCTTATCAATACTAATCAATAGATGACCAGGTTAACTATAGAAAACCTAGGAAAAAATAGATGAAAACGAATTAAATACCTATAGCAAGATACTGTAACGGTCTTAACTGTTTGAGATTTAACATTACGTTGTTATAATAATTACATGAAATATGTATAAATACTGTAAAATCTAAGTAGCTTTAAAAATAATAACTTTAGTTCGATATCATTAACCCTTATTTGACATTTTATTTTCTAAAATTTCTATTACACTACTATTGATCCTTGTTTGGCGCTTTAACCTATCCGAGTCATTTCTGGAAAGCGTCCTATTACGCACCAGGCTACGTAAGCCAAAACCACTAAGTTTCGAAACCCGTTGTTAGAACCCGTCTGATCGGAAATCAACGTCCAAACAGTTTATGAAACATAGGAGTAGTTACGAATATAGTATTCAAACCGTTTATGAAACCTAAAAGCGGTTATAAGCGGAATATCTAAACCGTTCGCTGGAGTAAGAGCGATTACGATACAATAATCCAAACCACTTACCAAATACCGGACTACACAATTTACCTCCCCACACTTATATTTCATTTCCCCTTTTTACGTTTACCTCATCTGCTTTTCCACGTTTGTCCTATATATTTGAAGTTTAGTTTTTATGACGTTTAAAATTTCCTAGCCGCTTAGCTAATATAATCGTAACTTAAGTTGATGAAATGAATTCAAAACGCCCAAGTAATTTATAGATACGTTTTATTCACGTTTTATTTGGAATTTATTTGTACTTATAAATTCCTAATACTTTTTTCCTTCCTATTGACTTCTTTGTATGCTTTTAAACGTACGTAACTCCTATCTATGGTGCGAAACTACTAATTAACGCCGTTTTGATCTACCAGGTATATATAGGAACAACCATTCCCAACCGCTCTAAGATAATAACAATTATAACCTCAATACTAATAACACCAGGGGAAAGCCAACTCTTACTAAGACCATTTAGTCGAATATATAGGAATTGAAAATTTTATAATATACCAAATAAACAAAGGTTTTTGGTGACAATACCATTAATATACCAGTTAGGGAACTAGACTCATATACGGTAAATACGTACACTTTAACCGTGATTTTGCGCTATTAAAAGGAAAAGCCCTGAGGCTTAATATATTGAATAATTTCCATAAACCATTTTCGAACTAAACGTTAGGTATATAACAAACAGTATACCCGTTTATTATGAAAGCCTTACTATTCTCATTACGAAGTACATGGATGGTTACCTTGAAAGACAGAATTAACCGCCTTATGAAACCTCTGTTCAAAACAACCCGGCTCATCGATTTGTCAAACTAAAAAGATAAAGATACATATTTAATAAAATTTATAAAAATATATTACCCTATGAAATATAAGAAATAAGTGGTAAAAAATATATATCGACGAAACGACGAAATATACTAATATAAGGCGTAAGACAACCTAAAACTGTACCCGAAACCCAATTCAGGAACACAGATCTTAAAGAAAAAAGACCGGCTATAATCCTTATTCATTACATGAATATAATATACCCCTATATCGGCATATACTATAAAACAAAATCAAATTCTAAACGCGAACACCCGTTCGGTTATGAAGGAAGCAGCCGAAATACCGAAAACAACCTGTTCTAAAAACGAAGAACAGCATGAAACATTAATATATACTTTATAAATCAATACCCACCAACCACGGCCCTTACCATAACCTTTCACCGTACCGCTTTCCCACTAATGGGAACAACTTTATAAAATTTATCAACTTCGCTAGGCTTTGGAATAAAAACGAAAACTATAACAGTAAACTATACCATATAATAGATAATAGGATACGTGTTACGTTTAACATATATAAATAACAGGGTATCCAATTATTTCAATTTTATGTTTTTTAACTACGCATATTATGAGGATAAGCCAAAAATAGTACGAATATTACCTTACGTAGGTAAATACCTTTTGGAAGTGATAGAACCTTTTAAAATCTCAATTCGATACAGAAATTAATTACGAAGTTTTCGATGAGAACTAGATCAATATAACTTAGAAATTTCTGAAAAATCAATAGAAAACTCCGATAAAAACCAATAAGAGGTTTTTATTATCTTACTAATGAATATTTGAAAGTAATAGATAACTCTTAGACCGAAATACAAGGGTAATAAACTGTTTATCTAAGTAGTAATGAAGTATATTGCGAAAACCCGGATTTTAACTTTACACTTTTCAAGTTTGAAAAGAATTTAAAAGCCTTTTATATAAGTTTTAAAACATTGTTTAAAGAATTTTTACGCCGATATGCGAGCTTCGAATTAGCATTCGTTGCCGATAAAACCAAAGGCGAAGGCCCAATCACCAAAGGAAACCTCGCTGAAACTATTCACTACGTTTTAAATTAAAAATTTATAGTATGTCTAAAGCAAAACAAACGCATAAGGTACAGGTATTAAGAAGTGAATCCTAGCAATAAGACGCAAGGATGATCGTACGGAAATGAGCGAAATATACTGCCGCTGTAGTAATACTTACGAAAAGGCTTAGGAAGCCTCACGGGTTTGCAAAAGCGTTATATCGTATATGGTAAAATCGCCTGCTAATTTACTAGCAACCTAACCTACGAGTAAAGTCAGATAAAAAAACAATTTTAAGCTGATTATATATTTAAGAACCGGATACAAGATGATTTTACAACAAACGTATCCGAGTATAAAATTGTAAATAATAAATTTAACGCCTAACTTTTCGAATAAACCTTTGAAGAAAAAAAAGATTAAAGGTAATAATACTTACTTAATAGCCAGAGACGACGAGACCACCTAACGTATTTTAACAAGCCTATAATACGCCTCTTTCCTATATATTACGGGACAGTATTACGTAAGCAGGGTGTTTAACGCTCATATGGCGTTACAATTTATATTTTGAGATAAATTCAGCAGTCTTTTTCAGGGAATTATTCCTAATACCAGTGCTACCAAAATCTTAACATCTAGAAAACGACAATGCGACAGGTTCGCAACAAAGTTTCCAAAGTTTTAGCTAAACCGAATAGGAAAACTCTGAAAGGTTTTATTTGGTAAAAGAAAAACGTCGTTATTTAAGAAAGTCGCTATAAACACACGATTCTTACCGGTTAAGTTTTACGTAATAAACTTAGATATATTATTTCTGCTTTCTTTTGCTAATATAAATAAGCTTAGCATTAAGGTCCGGAATACGATTAATCAGTTCATTTGCGCCTCGGATAACGTATCCGTACCATTACGGCTTAAGTTCGGTTACTTATGGTTTTTCCCTTAAAAACGTACGATTAAGGTTATTTGCTCAATGTAGCCGGAATTGCGGATTTTACACCGTCGTTTAGCATTCCCGGTTACAAAACGCCTTTTAAAACTACTTCATGCCGCAGGTTATACGGATATAAAAAAGAACGTACTCGAAGCTATTAAAAAGTTTTGCCACGTATATTAGCTAGAGTTTCAGGCCCTACAACGCTTTAAGTTCCGCCTTTAAAACGATAAGTTTTTCAAATAGCACTGTATACGTCTTTTGCAACGTTTCATGGTACCTATTATATTTCCTAGTACCCTAAAGGGCTTTTACTGGAATTCATTTACATTTATTACCTAATACCCTTACCTTGGTATACCATTTCGTAAAGTCGAAGGCCATACTACCGTCATATATAATCCGGTTTGGAGGCCTCAAAGAGATGTTTAACTAACAGTTAATCAAAGCTTTGTAGCAATTTGTAGCAAAAGCGTTCCGTATAAATTCGGCGTCTTGGAATAATGTTGCCGCGTCATCGTCGTTGTGAAAGACCGGTTACTTATCAAAATATAGGATTTCAATAATTAATCAAGTAATCTATCTTTTAAACAACGATTAACGCCGTTCATAACACTTCCGTCCTAAATAGACTTATCTTTATACTCATCATTTTTAATATTTACCTAAGGATCTATACAAACTTTTTGACATTATCAACCACGGTATAAAGGCGAATACTATAGCAAAGGCTATAATAATATTACATTCTTTATGGGCTAAGAACAACGTATCTAAAGCGTTAGCTATAAGGAATAGTCCACGCGAAACTGGAGTTTTAGACTTATTATTACAATTTAAGGTTTTAGTTAGTAAAACTAAGGACGGATAAATTGGCATTGAAAATATTGTCGGGGTTAAAGGCAATTATATATTTGTTAATTTACGAAACGGTAAGAGTTCAATTCGCTAAATTACAGTACAAAAGTATAGAAAAAGGTAAATTAAAACGGTTAAGAATCGTAATCCGAATAAAACCACCGATGAGACACCTGTTAGAACGACGAATTTAAACCGCTCCCAATTTCAGCCTACCCCCCGAATTACACTCTCGGCTCGCTCCTAACAAATAAAAAAGGCCTGTTTATACCAACCCCACTGATACCTCTTCTCCGAGGCCGCCCTTTTACCTTGAAAACTAAAAAACGCCCCAAGAAATTTACCGTAAACTTCTTTATTACTTTAAAGGATATGGAAAATCGTGAGCTTAGCTTAAAACTCCATTACAACGGCATTATTACTTCCTTAGGTATTCCGTTCGAATATTTTATCCAAATAAAAAAAAATCATTTTAATTGACTAAGGTATATTATGCTTGAAACGGTTCCATTCAACGATTTACAACGTTTAAATCTTTTTTCGCACTTGCCTCGTTTATGAAATTAACGATAAGACCAGAAAGTCTGACGAAAAACACCGCCTAATTGTAAAAGGTTATAATAACAACATCAAAAAGGATACTATAACCTAGTCGCCCACCTTATAACAGGTTAATTACAATTTGAGTTTTACATTTGTAGCCGTTCTGAATATACCCTATAATCTATATGTAGAACTTCGTAATATAGCAAAAGTATATACATAGCTTAAGGAGCGGTTTAAACGACGTATTTACAATGATATACCTATAACTTTCAAAAAATACCACTTACTTAAAACAATCTTAGGTATTATAAAACTACTTTACGGCCTGGTTGAAGCTAGTGTTTACTAATATAATAATGACGGAAGATATTATAAAAAGTGACTCGAAATAACTAACTTATCTTTCGAACGGCATCTATTAGTATTAATAACCCGTTTTAGGGGCTTTACATTAATATCTATATATACTGACGACATATTAACGTTATATAACTCGTTTTTTTTCGTATTTTTTAAAAAAGGAAACTTTTGGAGGCCAGTCTAAAAGAGAAACCCAAGACGTACTGGACGGAAAACCAAATAATCAATTTTAATAGCATTATAATTACTTTTCGGAACAGAGTTTTAGTCCTTACATGAAAAAGGAAATTAGATAATGTTATTCTTGTTATTTTACATAACGTAAAACGAACTGATGAACAAAAATGTCATCGATTACGAGGTGCTTAAGTTATTTTAGTAACCTGACCGAAAACGGAATTTAACCTTTTAGTCATCGTGTAATATTAAATCGCCCCATCGGATATAAAAACATTAATAAACGCCTTTTATAGTAAATATATAATCAAAAGTGCAGTTCTCAGTTTATACCACTAAATATACGTATTGTAATGCTATTTGTTTTTACTAACAGTTCCTTCGTTAAGAATAACGATTACAATTCGTAAATAGGTTTCGTTTCTGTCCTTAGCAACGCAACCCCATTACAAAAGGAATTTACATTATATAGAAATATTTTCATTCAAGCTTTACCAAATATGGAAGAGTAACGAAGAACGTCTTAACCTCCAAAATCTATAATATAATTGAAGGTTTCGATTTGGATATTACCATAATAATAATGGTTTGGATCATTATTTCTAACCTTAGTTTAAGCTCTATTCTTTTCGTTATATTCACTAATTCCTTTTCGTTTTATAAACTTCAAATTAAATTAGGTATTACGAACAAAAAATGTTTGATCATCGATATTATCGACTTATATAAATCTTAAAAACGTCGGAAAATCGAGAAAACGCGGTAAATCGATAGGAAATCCAACTTAACGGACGTAACAACTAAAGCTATACTAAAGAAAACGTTAAAAACGCTTATATTGACAAATAAGTTTTCTATTAGTATTATTAAAATGGTTTCACAACCTGAATTTGGTTGGCATGTAATACCTCACGTTTGTATTTTTATTTCACCATTCTACGATATCCGAAATATAACATTCAGGTTTTTTCCGGATTTATACCCCGGTATATATTATTTATATTTACATCGGCTTTTCAAATTTACCTCTATTTCGATCGAACATTTCGCGCCGTCCTTAATATATTGTTATACTTTGTCTTTCGTACTTTAGCGCTATTTGGTATATTACTATTTACGCCTCTCTCTTTTTATCTACAATATCGTACCACTTTTAATATATTGCCTCTCTTTATTTTATATACTTTAAATCATATTTGTCTCTTATAAACGATTGTTTTGGTAAAAAGTAATAAGATTATTGTATAGCGTATTATATTATAGCCGAGCGCGTCTGTCCGGCCGTAAGGAGCAGTTAATTACTATGAAAAAGAGGGGGAAAGAACAACAACATCGCGTTCCCACCATCCTCTCCATCGCACCACCCCTTTATGCTAACGCCACCGTTATTACCGCCATCGACGCTATCGGCTCTAACCAGGATATAGCCTTACTCTTTAGGTCGTATACCCTTAGATAAAGGCTTACGGGAGTCTTTACCCTCTTTATAGCGATTTGAAATAACGTCATTAAAGTTGCCTTCGTAATATATGCATAAACTTTGTTTTTAAGCGATAATGACGGCCACCGACTCCTTAATACTCGGGTTAACACCTATTATTTATTAAGTTTGGTTTATTTAAGTTATTTATCAACGCAGTTATTTGTTCGAAGCGCCACGGATATTCATTTGTTAGTAAAGGAAATTTTTGACGATCGGTTGAAATTTACTATAAAGTCGGTAGGCACGTAATACGGCTTCGGCCTACGGCCTTAAAACCAACGGAATGGTGGCGTATTCGCTATTAGTAGGCTTGTAATGGTAGTACTGAGCTAAGTGACGGAGACTTTTATAATAATTGATAATAAATTTACCCGTCACCACGGTCGTAATATACGACACGTAGGGCGTATTTATTAGTAGCACAGAGCTACGGACTTGGGTACACCACTTTAACTTTTTACTTGTTAGAAAGGCCTCGCGGCGTAATTTAACGATATGGAGTTCGAGGCGACGGAATAGGTCCGCCTGGAACTCCTTACTTATAGAAATATTGAAAGCAAATAAACAGGTGGATTTAGGGATTAAAAACCGCGGAAGAGCTTCATAAAACTTCGCTTACGGCGTCGAAGGGTCTCTACGGGTAAGGGGGGTTTTACCCGCGGGAAAAGGGTAAAGTTTATAACCTTAAAAGCCTCCCATCCTTTCCCCTAAAAGCTTAAAGGAAAGAGGGAGGTAGAGGGGAAAAAGGGGGGGTGGGAGTGGTAGCGGTGGCGGGAAACAAGGAGGCGACGGCGGTGGAGGTTGACGAAGCCAGGGGTGGCGGCGGCAGCGAGGGATAATGAGGCCGTAGGGGAAACGGCGGCGGCGAAGAAGAAGGAGGCTAGGGAGGCGATGGAGGCGGGGTAGGGCGAGGCCGGAGGAAGGTGGTCATTAAGAAGATCATACCCGAAGAAAGCAGACTGTTGGTAGTAGTAATAGTGGTAATATTAATGGCGACGGTAATGGCGGCAGTAATATCAGTACGGCGACGTTTCCGTATTAAACGGCGCCTAGCGGACCTGTTTTTTCGCGGCATTTATTTAGAGATAAGGGTAATATATGTGTATTAGTTAAGTAACCTACCTATTAGAGCAGTTTAGGTTAACTAATTAAAATAAAGGTCAAATTGGGTTAGGATAAAGACTTATATTAGCTTTTAGGTACGCGTATTTCAAGGGGGAAAAAAGAAGTTTCATCTAAACCAATAGCGATGTATGTTTTATACTACTACAAAATACGTAACAACGTAATTACCCCTATATAAATACCCCTATAATACCTATGCAATTATACTTCTGTCGAAAACGATAAAAACGCTATTAATAACTATATTGCCACCGATTAACTATACCAATTAAGACATTATTACAATTACTACTGTAGCTAGGAATTACTAATTCGAATCTTCATAATATGTACTGTAACCATACTGTGATTATAAAACCGACTAATTTAAACCTTTATAACTTGTACTGTAACTATAATATCATTACAAACCTATGTATACTAAACGTATTCGTTACAACTATACTATTTCGAATAGGGCTATAGGTATAAAACATAAGGAAACAAGATAAGATTACCTGTGTAGATATAACTATATATCCCTACAGCTAGTATATAAAGGCCAAGTGGTAGTGTACTATATTGCAAGGTGTACACTTGCAGAGTATACGATAACATGTTACGCTACAAGCTGCACTCTTTTAAGGCGCAAAGTGCATCATACGTGAAGTGGTCTGAAAGTGGTATTCCAAATCGCATGGCAAAAGGCCACTGCCCGAATAAGAGGTTTATAATCTCTCGTTCATAGCGTACACTCTTTGGAATGTTTCTTTCGGACCGATCATCTACCTTTCACTAGAATACCAATCTTACGATTACTCTTATACTCTGTTACTTCACGTAAATTAGGCAGAGTTCTTACCGATAGAGACGTTATTATAATTAGCGTAAGCGCTTTCTAAACCACTCCTAAACGTTACGCCATCTGGTTTAACCACTCGGAACTCTCCCAATATAAGTACTTTAGGTTATACTTTAGGTATGACGCGGATAGCAATCGTATTCGTACCTATCTGTTGGATCCAGCGTAACGTTTGAATGACTTTGACTTCAAAGCCATTAAAGGAATTTACTTTATTTCAGCTAAATTCTTTATTAACCTTCAATAGAAAAAATTGTAACCATTTTATATAGTCGTATATAAAAGTTAACTAAACTTTATATCAACTTCATAATTTCGTCCTATTTTATAGATAGCCCAACATTTATAATAGATTTACTTGATAATTTTATTCATTTTATTTACTCTTTGATAAATATAGGTTATAAATATCATAATGTAGTATATAAGTAGCTTATCAATCGTTTGAAGTTATCGCGTATTTTTATTTCATTACGACGACTCGTTCAAGCTACGTATTATATATTCGGGTTATCACTACGACTTATTTTCATTAAACTTTTTTTAAATATCGACCTTAATAAACACCGTCAACGGATGTAAACTTATATCGTAACTTTTTTTGTAATAGAACGTTATTTTAAGTAAACATTGTATAAAATAATAATAAATAATTACGTTATTATAAATTATATATTGATTTTGCGACGTGCGGACAATTAACGCGTTTGGCAATGGGGTTTTTTATACGTATGATAGACGTTCAAAGGGGTCGCGCTGTTGTACTTTACGTTATCCTACGCAAGGCCCGTAGTGTATAAGCTGTTACTACGCGACTCGCTGACGTTTTCTCTAAGGATATTAATAAGTTACACGCCCCGAAACCATTCTTTGCCATCGACGACAAATTACTCGATAATCACAAGTGATTCTCTCCTTTATTCCACAAAGAACTTAACGATAACTTACCACCTTATCGCACAGAAACAAATTACAAAATCATCTTTCGTATCGATAATTAAAGCTAATTTTTAAAGGTCTAGTAGCGCACCTTATGAGATGTATCGTGTAAAAAAAAGTATATTACGAAAAACGTTTACCGAGATATTCGACTAAAGCTATAAACGAACTAATAGTTTTTTAACGGGCTCCCCCGTACTTTCCGTTAAAAACTCAAAAATTAACTTAAGTTTTTATATAAAATATCTCCCATTTAACGTTATTAGAAAGGCGGACCGTTACCTGTTTCCACTTTTTAAAAGTACGGTTTTGAATATTAGCAAATCTAAATGATTAACCAAGTTAAATATTAAAGATATATCTTACAAGATTCATGTTAAAACTATATTTTACAAGCTGTAGATTAAAAAGAGTGACGAGTGCAAAATCATATTTTATATACTTTGCGCACCTCTCAAAAAAAATATTACCCCTTTCGGCTTATTTAACGTGTTAACTACCTTTTAAAGGTATATTAACAATCCGTCACGCCTTCTTTATGATATTTTTGATATTATTTACCTTGACGATATTTTTTTTTACTTCAATGGTTTTTTTTTCTACAATTAAAACGTCAAAGTTAAATAGTTTTTTTAACTCCATAAATGTCGTAAAATTTAAACTCGATATATCTAAAACGAATTCCGTGTTTGGAAAACCAAATACCTCAGATTTGTTATCGAGTTTAGTATCAGCGTTCGTATAAATCCGGAAAAACTAGGCAATATTCGGGAATAAGTTACTTTTACGTTCATTTTAGGTAAATAGATTTTTCTTAAATTTGTTAACTTTTAACCGAATTTCATTTACGACTGTTCGATAATTATTAGGCCGTTATTTCAATTAACCTGTAAAGGTATACCTTTTCGTTAAGAGCTCGACAAAAAAGCTCTTTTCGAACAGTTTAAGTTTAGCTTTCTTCCTGAACCCATATTCATTTAACGAAATACCGATTGTAACACCTTTTTAAAAGCAAACTTTTTAGGTTAGGCTTTAGGCTACTACCTTTTTCAACACAACGACCGAAGTAATCTACGTTAAGTAATGTATTACTTTCGTCTCTTATCTCCCACCAAATGTAATTACGAAATCTATGACAAAATTCTATTAGAGATTATAGGTTTTTTAAAAGTATGGAAAGCGAGACTCTGGGGTAAAATACACCAGTATACGATTTTGCCAAATTTTAAGAATTTAAAATACTTTATAATTACACGACAGCTTTTAAAACGGTAAATCCTTTCATTAGAGCGGTTTTTTCAGGTTCATTTTCAGTTAGTTTACAATGAGAAAGCAAATTATATATAGCTTGATATATCATTATTGCAAGATTAAGATATTTTCAAAGGCGATATCGACCTACGTCTTTTAGGCTAGGAAATTTAAGTATTACGCCCTGAATAAGCCGTTGTAGAATCGCTTTTACGTACGCATATCATTCGGTTAACCGCCTCCAGCGAATATATCTCGATGGGTTGTAAACCTTCTACTGATATTAGGTTTTCAAGTTTTTAAAACAACGTTCTAATATGCCATACTATTTAACTTCGACTAATCCGTACAATATATATAAGCGATCGATGTTTTTTTATAATATTTGTATCCACAACGACTAAATATTAAAGGTTTTAATTTCTAAATATCTAGTAAACGACGATAAGGTTTTACGGTTTCGTAACCGTATTGAAATATTTATTTATGAACCGTTTATTACCACGTCAATTCAATCTATTTACGATTTACTTTTTATTAGTTACCTTGGTCGCAATGTTACTATTATTATCCTTTTTAGATCGTACTTTCAACCCGGATTATATTGCGTAATTCGCCGCTTTTACCGGATATACGACGTGTATAGACGTATAACCTATTGTAAACATCGTTGAAAGAGATTTTTTAAACCTTTTTTAGTTTTCGAACGACCTTAAATAAGCTTTTTGTTGATTTTATGATTAACTTGCCTTAGAAACGTACCGGCGATCCACGTTACTTTATAATTATTATGGATAGTTTAAATTATGCTGGTTTCTTTGAGGCCAATAATATTTTAAGTTGCGAAACTTATATAGAGCGGTTTCAAAGCTATTATTAGTGATTTTACGGATTTATTTCTATGAATAATAAAGACTATTGATCTAATTAAACTGGTGATTTTGAAAAACGGCTTTATGACTTGACCGGTGTGAAGTAACACCTAAGTGTTACCTTTTACCCCGAAATCAACGGTGTAACTGAATGTATTAATTAAAGGTTTCTAACGTATTAACGATGTTTCGTCGTTTATACCTAATTTGATTAAAATCTCTTATTATTTGGTTATTGATTGGTATATAATAATAATAATATGACTATTATGGGTATTAACCCGTTTTTTATAACTTATTGTTGAAATAGTATTGCATGAAGTACGGTAGGTCAACTTTACTCATAGTGAATTTAACCGTACTAAAAGTATATTGCTTTGTGTGGACTTACCGCATTGGGTGTAAGTTGAATGCAGTACGCTGCACTTCACTCTAGGGTATGGGATAAGCAGTTGACCATACAGATTACTATGCAGACCAGCTAGCGGTCTACCAAACTTAGAACAATACATACACCATCGGAACAAACAATACTACTGTCACTTCGACCAATCGAATCGAAAACTTTACAACATCTAAGGCCTACCAACACTAATGAGTTCTTATTGAGTTCAGCACAAATAAGTTAGGTAAAAAGAAGAAGCTACTTTCCAGTTACGCTCTGAGTCAAACGATCATTGTGATAGAGGAAAGATTCTTGCGAAGGGCCTCTACTTCTACGTCGGTTTTCACGGCAGTAAGTACAAATGATTTCTAAGCTACGTTGGTTCTTACGGCAGCTTAAAGGTAGCGACGGTATCGCTATTAAAAACACCAAGAAATAATTACTAAAGATCCTTTTTGAAGTCGTTGAGATTGACTATTAAAAGTCTTAATGTTCGGCAAGTTAGCAAACAGCTAAGTCATTACTACTACGGGTGTTATTACTACAAGAAAAACAATTAAATCCCTAAGCCAAACAACCTCTACTACTAATAACAACCTTTATCGTCACCCTCTATACCAAATCTCTAGCTATATTTTACTCCTTTCACTCCCTTTAAATCACTTTGATCGTCAAGTTCGCTGCTTTAAGTAAAAACACGAACAATCGATAAGTCGCGTTAAAAAAGCCACGCTATGAAACCTTTCGCCAAGTCACCAAATCGCCAAGTTTAAAAGTAACTTGAGGTTAAAATACCAAGTCCCTTACGCCTAAGTTTACCAAGTTCCCTACGCCTAATATCATCAAATCCCTCAATTAACACGTTCCACATAAGCTAAACCGTCAGGATAGCTTCAAGCCAGAAATATATAAAGAAAGTTAAATCCCTCGAATTAATTTTCATCGACTACTACAACCAATAGCTTTAGATTATTGATGTTAACGAAACATTAACTAAAACTCATATGACTAACTATAATAGTTAGTATATTATCAACGTGGACTTCGGTAATAAATACGTCTGCAGCTTCTGCGCTATTAATGATTTCCGCGAGTTCTTTAGTTACTTAGACTATTCACATATAAAAAAAATTTAACGAACGGTTAAAACCAAACTAAAAAAGGAAGTTACATGTTATGGTAATTACATTCCTAATAATACCCCATTAGGTCTATAGAAAACCTTTTTTAAACTAACTTAACAAGAAAACTACCCTTAAAACCCGAATCCTTAATACTTTTGGAAAAGGGAAAGCTATTAAGGGATTTTAACGCCAATATACATGTTTTAGGAGACTTTTACTTTACTTTTAACCGCTAAGTCAAACTTTTTTACGTGCTAGCAATAAAAAATCTGTTAACTTATTTGGTATTTTAATACATTTATATAATAGCGCGGGGTACACCTTCAGCGGCGGAAGGGTACGTAAAGCAACGACTGCCAAAGCGACTAAAGGTATCGTTGTTAGCGTTTTATATCAGTTAATTAAACAAAATCTTTAGGCCTCCCAAAATCTTTGAGTATCTATCGCTCCTTAATAATTCAGTCTCCAAGCCCTTTAAAACCCTTCCCTGTTCACGTTCGCCTACGCGCAGAAGCGTATTACGAGTCCTACCATAGGATTTTACACTTTAAGCCAGGCGACTAGTCATTACGCTTACTATCGTGTTTTGAAATCTTTAAGGCTTGAATTACCCAAAAATACCACTTAAGATTGGGATAACTATCGCGACTTTCCCCTAAAACCTATAAAGATAGTTAATATTAAGTACAAGGTATTTAAAAACCTCACAAACATCTGAAAAAATATAAAAAAGTATGACTGAAATCCTTACAACTCCCTCGACACCAAGATAATTCCCTTTTTAAACATCTGTAACTAGATAGAAAACCCTGCTTTTGCTTTTCACTTACTATTTCCCGGAATTCTCATAAGGTACGCCAAGGATTAATACTTGACCTTTTTAACTTAAACAACGACTTTCGCGAAATCCATAATGACATAAATGATTACTTCGAATACGACGTCCACCTCGCACAATATCATATAGAATCAGCAATTATATGGTAGATTATGATAATGGAAAAGCAAAAAGAAAAATTACCAATAGACGTCCTTAATCAAATACTTGATAAGTTGATACTGTATTAAAAAGTAATAGGGAAGGCCTACGTTGACGAAGCTATATTTCGCAAGTAGGTACGGGTAGCGATTACGGGCGTTAACGAATTCGAATACGCATTATAACACCTAAATGCCACTTGAGAAGGCTTTTTTAAGCAGTTGCGCTCCTCGTTTGCCACTGTGATAATATGCATACCAAATTCACTGGATATATAGTTACAAGCTGGCAATTTCCTTAATAAAAATGAAAGAGACCTTACAGTAGTTAACTCAGTCGACCGCAAATATGGGCGCTTATAACGCCTAAGTTTTGGTTTATCAACCTCTGCTTTAAACTAGAGGCAGTAACCACGATACGCCAACAAGGCCACGTTTCAGGAGGATTTGTTAATCGCCAATACTATCGTCGTAATAGTGGTAAGAAGTATTGGATTTATGGTAAAATTAGTTGCTGATTCACTCGGCACCCCTCCGCCGAACGACATGATAAAAAAGTAATATATTACATTGAATACCTCACCACTTTTTAAAAGGAATACTTAAACCAAGTTATAAACATAGAAGGAGATAAACTGATTAACTACAATACTCTTAAACAGATTAAATAGCACGAAATTATTACTTTTGGTATAGCTTAGTAATTATCCGACCATGCCTTTTGGCAAAGTTTAAGTGGTGAAAACTCATACCTTTACTTTAACCACGCCCATGATCCCTTATATACTTTTTACCTTCGCGATTATTACGCGGACCACACGTTTTAAGGTATTATACAATACATTATAGTAATAAGGTACTTAATAAAAGGTTATTCGCCATACATGGCACTACGGAGAGAAAATACTATAGCTACTAAGATTAATCGTTTCGATATTGACAAAGCCAAAGTTAGCTTTGGCCTAGGCGAACAATTATCATTATTAGGGAAAACTGTAGGCTAAACTATTATGGGCGTAATCAAATTTTATATCCTTAAGTTCCTTACTTCTTTACTACTTTATTTGGAGGATATAAAGTCTTTCGGCATTAACATCGACGTTAACGTAAATAAACTGGTTAAAAACGGCTAAACGTTTTCACTCGCCTTCAAGTGAGGGTATTTATAGTTGTATATTTAAGGTCCGAAAACAGTAGTATTAAATTTAAAAGAATTGGAGATATGCTAATTACATCAGCGTTTTAACCACCTAGCCGTTAACAGGCTGTATAAAATCCTAAAGGCTATAAGATATGAAAACGTAGAATATTTTACCCTGGAAGCTATTAACAAACTTGGCCACCGCTAATGAATATATACCTAAGCTCCCTAACGATTTAAATTTACATTAAAAAACGATAATGACTTTACCTACAAAATTTTGAATATTGTGTTTTACTTAAATAATAAGCTTATTCTTTATGTCGTTAACTTCGCAAATTTTTTTACGGAGCTAAGTTCCTAATGTCCCTTTCGATAAAGGATACGTATGAAACGCTAAAGATATTGTAGATTAATATATACTTAAGTTTACCCAACATTGTCGTCTACGATACTAATACTAACTTCATAGCGGCGGAATTTCAAGAAGATGCTAAGATGATAGATATTTAATACAAAAAGTTATTTATAAAATCATATTAGAGAATTAAGAAGGTTAAAAAGATACAAGCCTTACTTCGCCGAACGTACAATATCCTTATATTATAAATTGAAAGTTTTACGAATTCGGAGGCACGTTTGCAAATAGTAATAAAAGGTTTAAACGATACTGTAGGAACTGACGGATTATTACCAACGCTCCTAGTATTCAGCGCGTACCTAAGCCTGACGCGTGAATCTCTACCTTCTGTAAGTACTTAGAATCATACTATTGTATATAGCAAAGCTTTAAGGAAACTGAGAATAGAATCGGCACGCCGCCAAATAAATAACGCCCTTCACAACGGAACGACCATTTAACGATAAATGTGCTTACTTTACCATTATCAAGCTAAGTCCACGTGTAGCAGGAGCCGGGTAAATGGTAAGACTTATATAAAATGATAAATATCGCAAACTATGAAGTAGTTTTCGAGATTTTCAACGGCTTTGTACCTTTTCGAATCACTTAGGTTGAACCCTATATTAGGGATAATAAAGATAAAGACCCTCAAGCCCTTTAAACTAAACGAATAAGCTAACACAAACCTCTTTTACCTATTATCAACAAGTTGAAAAAACGCCGCTGACGCGTATGACCTCTAACCAGAAAAACCTTACAAAGGACGAATATATACTAGGTCATATATATAATAATACTTGGGTAAGCAGAAAAGAGAATCACAAAGAAGACTTAGTACTAAAAGTCAGGATATAGGGAATTATTAAAACCTTTAGCAAACCCTTTAAAAAAACGATAAGGTCGAAATTAACGGCCTACTAACTCGAGGAGTTATATAATTCTTACCGAAGACCGACTTTAACTTTGAAGACCTAAACGTTACGATTTTTAAGTTAAGGATTATTTACGAGGTTGAGGGTAAATTTATGGGGCGGGCGTATAACCAATCACGTTTACACGTTTAAAGATACGGTAATAAATGTAAAGACTAGATTTTTACGTAATCGTTGTTAATTCAAAATATTGGCCAGCATTTTGTGGTTATTTTAACAGCAAGCTTGCTAACTAAAATTAAAAGTAAGTTTACACTTAATAGCCGTAATATAACACAAGCCTATACGTAATTGGTAACGGACTTAAAACGAATTGTATTATTAAAACTTCCACAGAAACTCCGTGCTATTTACCCTTTAGACATGGTAATACGATAAATTAAGTTATTATATTGATTGGCTAAAACAGGCATTTATTAGTTACTAACCTATTAATCGTATTTTGAATACTAGTTAACGATAAGGTTTTTAATATTCGATTCGTATTTGCTGGTAACGTAAGAAAAGGAATTTGGAATGGTAGGCATATAAATTGACGATACAATTTTCGTCGGAATGGTTAGCTTTGTGATACTTGAATAATAAGCGATTAAAGATTTTATGTTTTAAAATTTCAAACCGGTGACGAAGTTAGTGGAAAGTAGCCAAATTAACTTTAATAAATCGTTAATTCATATATTCAGTGTTAATACCGGCTTTAGCTTTCGTTAAAAGGGTTAGGTCTATATTTTAGCTGTAATTAACAAGATTAATAAAGCTTAAAATCAATGATACTTGAAACAGCGTATTTAGGGAAGTTAAATTGCTACCTTAGGTTAACTGAAAGCCTTTTAAGACCTTAACATCGCAGAGTAAGTATAAAAACTAACAGATAAAGACTTTAACAGGCTAAATAAAAGGTTTGACGGATAAATGCGGAACTTGAACCGCGGAATTAATATAGTTCTAATAGACTTGGAGAGAGCCCAGTTAATAATCTTTACGAACGGTTTTTTTATAAACAACACCGATTTATCTTTACAAATGGGCTTTTTAATAAATATCGTTAACGAAGATAAACAGGAAGATTGGTTTATTATTACCGGTATTGTAATTCATTAAACATGTGTTAAGTGTAAAAGGATTATACCAAGTGTACTGGTATCAGATGTCTATAATATAATAACGGGTTTTAACGTAGGTATGGTATTGTAAAAGAACCTTAACCTTATTACCAGACAGTTATAGATTCCCTTTATTCCAGTAGTTATTTGTTTCGACTTAAAGAGCTTTTTTAAATGCCTTTTAAAGTTCGGAACTACTAGCGAAAAAAGCCTGATAATCGACGTAATGGTACTCCGTAAAGCTTACGAAGGGAGAGAGATTAAAGAATTCCAATGGATTGATGGAAAAGATAACTCCATAGACTTCATGACTAAAGCGACGCTAAATAAGGCCTTGAAAAGGTTTATAAACAATAATAGGCTAACTATACGAATCGAGGACTACGTTAACAGGCCACCCGGAAAGCCCAAATTACGTAACAGTATATAGGGATGTGCTGGTAAATTTAAAGACTGATAGGGGATTGATAATGGTAATCTATTTAATAAATACAGTTGAAGTAAAAGCTTAAAAAAGGATGTGGTGAAAAAACGTTTTATGGGAGTTAAACAACTAGAACCTCAGAGAGGAGAAGCAATTAAGGCCAAATGTGGTCAATTTACATACAATTAGGTATAATGTAGTATGGAAGTTAACTGCGAAATTGACAGGGATTTAGCTAGTTAACGAGGAGATAATTTAGTAACAACCAGAAAAGATTGGTTAGCTACACTGGAATGCGCGTACAAACTAAAAATCCGCTAGTGTTGCAATAGTATTGCATGCAGTACAGTAGATTAACTTTATTTACAGTGAAGTTGACCGTATTGCAAGTGTATTGCTTTGTATAGACTTACCGCATTGGGTGTAAGTTGAGTGTAGTACACTGCGCTTCACTTTAGGGTAAGGGTCAAGCAGTTGGCCATACAAATTACTGTGCAGACTGGCTAGCGGTCTGCCAAATTTAGAACAATACATCCACCATCTGAAGACGCAATACTACTGCTACTTCGACCAATCGAATCGAAAACGTTGCAACGTCTAATGTCTATCAACCTTATAGCTATTATATCGATTTTATATAACAGGTATAACGTTTCCTTATCCTAGTTATAATATTACGGGCACGTGCCGAAGATTTTATTTAACATATTCCTGAAGTAATAAAGTTGATATAAGCTATAATAACAGTTGCTTAATAACCTATAAAAAAAAGCCACTAATAAAAGGCGTTCCCTTTCGAAACTTTTTCAAGTCGATGACAACGTTTGGATTTTCCTTAAAAACTATAATACGGATGAATTTTCGAAAACGTTAAATTGACTCTATAATAATGATCGTATAATACGTATATTCGACTTTTATATTATTAAATTCAACGTCTTTCATGGAAAATACCCTAAATTCCATATAAATTAATTCATTTGAACCGTTTCAGATACGTTTCTAAATTTCTAAACTCGAGACTTTGAACCGTAAGTTATTAATATTATTACCGACGACCATGAAACGAAACCATAATATTACGTTATAGGTATATTTTTGGGCTATAATAAATCTTCATCTGGACGTACACGGCTTAATAACGTAATGGAATGGTAAGTTCTAGTTAAGTGAGTGGGTTACGTATATCCGACATAAAAGCCGCTTTTAAGTTTTTTTAATACCGTGTTACTTATAATTTTTGAATTACGCTATAGATTAGCCGATCATAATGATAAGCCTTTAATCTTGGACCATAAGCCGATTTGACGCCTTATACTTTATATTACGAAACAAAGCAACATATAAGCTGCTATTTTGCGTGTAACGAGTAAATGTAATGTAGTATTACTGAAGAATAAGCGACGACGATTTTTTTTGCATATGTCCTCGAAGTTTTTATCCTTATCTTTACCTAGGAATTTCTTTCCCATTTCGACCAATTTGCCTAGCTTCGCGCTAATAAGGGCTAATTTAGCGTTAATAAGTTTCTTAGTCACCTTTAGCTGTATTCCTTAGCTATTTGTTGACTATATATTTCACGTTTTATTCATACTATGAACGACTTACTTCAAAACTACGGTTTTTCATTTAAGAGCTGTTCGACCTATAGACCGGTAAAGCGTATAGGGGTAACCGGTATAAAATCCGCTACACCTCGAATATTTACCTTTTATTAAGTATCGCGCCGAATTTTCATTTCCATTTTAGCGGCGACAACCTACGTTTATTAGCTTTTTACCCATTCCTTAACACTTATGAATCGGTTAACAAATACCTTTACTTACTCTCGTCTTCAGTATCGAACGATAAATAGGCTTCAAACAGTTTTTTAATCAACTCTTTTATATTAATGTTTAGGTCTCAAAGCTAATATAAATAACCTGAATTACGGCTCATGAGATTGACAGAATAAATGCGATATTGTGGGTCAATATTTAGCCGTTTGCTAACGACTTCTTCGTAACTATATAGACAATTTACCTTCGGTTTCCTAATATATTTTCACAGATTATACGTTATAAGGTGGATATATTTCAAGTAAATATATTTACTAATTCCATTAGGGTATGTTTCGATAACTTATTGGGGCGGAAACTATATATTCTGTAAAAAAAACAAATAATTTTTGAACAGGGTTGATTAAAGTTTCTAATCTACCTGTTAAACTTTAAAGCTAATTAGGGGTTTATTTTAAGAGAAGAAAACGAAGGTAGATATAAATATTTGTTTTATTCAATTGTAACGCCGGCACGTATTATATTATGAATATTATACTATAAGAAACAGATTTCGAAATTTTTAGAAAAAAGTATTCACAGGATATTTATTGGGGGGAGGCCGTTGATGCGCCTTTGACGTAATACTAGATCGTTTATAGTTACACCTTTTACCCGAAACTATAATATTTCAACTTCAGAATGGTCGTTTCGAATTTGTTATCCCGCATACCTTTTCTACATTTCAAAACAAAAAATGGGGGGAAGGGATCCTCGCGATATTTCAAGCGTATTACCTGCTCCTAATGAGCTAGCTTATCCCCCTTTAACCTAACCTATTCTTTGGTTTAGTGGTTAAAACACTTGTTTCCAATAGTAAAGGGTCTGGGATCAATTTCCGGCGTGACCCTTTGGCAGGATGGTAACAACGGGTAGTTTTTCATTAGATGGAAGAAGAAAAAGGAGGGGGGAGAGAGGGGAGAAGTAAGTATGCTGAGGGGTAATTTCATATATTAGTACCTAGCTAATATTATTAGCGATCAAGTCCTGGTTAGTGTTTACATTTTTATGATGCTTTAGAGCAGCTCGGAAGCTGCGTAGGAATACGTTCCCGCACATAGCGTAACCGGATTACACCATCTTACCTAGCCCTTTAGCATATCTATAACAGGGGTTTCTTCTTTCCTTCTTCTTCGGGGTTTATAGACAAAATCTGACTAACTTGAGCGACAGTTCTGGCCTCAGTCCCTTTCCACGTGTGATTATTTATACCAGCGCCCTTCCAATTTAATCATGTTTTCGACTTTACTTCAGAAAGCTCTAACTGTTTGTGGAAGACTTTTATCGGTATTTTACCCGCTTAGTGGTATAACGTTTTTATTTTATTTTAACTTTTTTATGTTAGCGGCTGTCGTAAAAATATAGTTTGCCGAACGAGTTTCAAAGTATGTCTTCCCTATTGTATCGGGATCTCAATCAGTGTATATGTGTTTCATACATCCTTCTACTCTTTTAGGACCGTTGTTAGATCTTTAAGGCGAGGAATAGTCAAAAGGGGACTGTTACAACCGAATATTATAGCCCAGCTAAAGCTACAGTTTTTACGCTTATAATTACAAGTCTCTAAATTTTCAAGTAATTAAAGCTTTGTTTCGAAAGTTCATTAAAGGTCCGGTTTTCCGCCAAAGATCCATACTCAATAATTGTGTTATATGGGCAAAGAATAGGTTATTTGGTAATATTTTAGGTATAGTTGGTTGAAAACATGTTTGAAACACTTGGTAGTACCTCGCTGATTTTACGTAGCGTATAGATGAACTTGTTCAAATGAAATATGCATTTGTAATGTGATTGGGTCTATGGTATAATGTAAGGACTTATATAGTTGATATAAAAATTCATCAGCATACAACAATTCCGTACAACATATTGCTGGTAAATTAACCACAGGTGTAGTAGATAGGATTTCAATTTTATATATTTGTATATTAGAATAAGGAGTTGTTTGATTTGTTTAATAAGTAATAACGTATGGATTATATATGGTGGATGATTAAATAAGGTCGTAATTGTTATAAGATGAGAATACTCAAGTTACCACCCTACCCACCGGCATTTTCTCTTAGTTTACAATGGTGAAGTTCGTACTATTCTTGCTATGTAGTAGGCAGTAGCCGGTGATAGTAAATTGACAGAAAATATAATTGTTAACGGTTTTATTACCTTCCCAACTATGCAAGTTAAAACATACAAAAAACTCTTTTAATCCTATAAAAAAAATTCAATGAAGAGGATTTACGGAGAGAACCCTTTATCACATACTATTAACAAGTTTATGAAACGATAATAACGATGAAAATCACCTGAAGGGGATACACATACTGAAGGTGAAAAATAATAGAGAATAAAATTTGGAAAAATATATCCTACAACCCGTAAATAGTAAACAGAAATGCCCAATAACCCGTTACGATTGATTTTATATATTCAAAGGTTGTTCATTCGTCCAGTAATACCTCTAAGTCAAGTGATAAAGTCGAAATTAAAAACTTCATTGACCGGATCGCATATTAACACATATCACTAATATAATTAAAAGAATAAAACGAAAACATTATCAAATTCTCAATGATATATAAATTAAATGATAAAGCCACAGATCTACTATATGAAAAATCAAAGCTGATTGCTTGAAGATATAGTAACCAAATTAAATAATAGATTCCTAATTAATCGCTCATAATTTTAATAAATAGCTACTGTTTAATTGCTGTAATTCCTATTAGTTTAACTCCTAGTATGAACGGTCAATCCATGTTGAACAGCCTTGAAATTACGTAAACTTATGTTTAATTCACTACCTATTTTACCGGATCATATTATAATGTCTGTTAAAAAGAATTAAAACATTCCTATAAAAGTACCTATATGATATATGAAACCTCTTTTCAAATTGTCCGAATGAGGTATTAATAAACTTTAAACATATAAACTTCACTTCAACAATGAATTAAGTATACAAACTTTCACTTTTAATATATTCTTACTATACATTTAAGGTAAAGACTTCAATATTATTGGCATATAAACTAACGATATATTTTTTCTAGTGATTATTAGGATTGTAATGGCTAAATAACGTATTATCTTTAATATGGGTTTTTGAAAATACAAGCTGATTTAAACGTTATTGAAAGGTATACGACTGTATTTCAATGAATCGTTAATTCGTATCTATAATATTAACTCGAACCGTAATATGTACCTGAACTTAGACTACGAAAGAAAAGCCATGACTTTGGTAAAATGAACAGAACCATCAATACAATATCGTAAATTTATTTTAAGTAAAAAGCACGCATAGCTAATCACTTTATTTTACTAACCAAAAACATTATATGATTTAGCGATTACGATATAAATTTAAAATCAACAAAATTACAACTTTGATAAATTTTATGAACGTATATTGATAGGAATTTAGAAGTTTCAACGTTATCAATTCGTAGTATGGTCGAAGTAACAGTTGTATTGCAGTGGCTAGGTTGTTGGTTCTTCTAAGTTTGGCAGACTGCTAGCCAGTCTGCATACTACTTTTTATAGGCAATTGTTCGGCTTATTCCCACATTTCATAGTGTATTCTACTGCAATTAGTTTGCTCTAGTGTAGTCAAATTTAACTGCACTACATATTAACACTATTATAGGATATATTGAATCAAAATTGAGAAATTCGGATTTATATAATTGATATAATACTTGTAAACTTAGTTACAGCGAAATTAATAACCTTTACGAACGGCTTTTTTACAAATAATACCGACCTCGCCTTTCAGATTATATCTCTTATAATATTGTTGAATGAAAATAGGTTAGGAAAGCAGTTTACGATTACAAGAAACTTCGAACATTGGACATTCGTCAAATATAAGATCGTAATATGAAACATAATAACATCGAGTATTTACTATATAGTAATAAGATTCAATATTGGTATAATAATCAATGATACGTTGAAGATTATTACTAAATAACAGGAATTACATTCGATATATGAAAACGTTTATATTAACTTACGAAGACTTTACAAATATATCTTCAAACTAGAAACAGTTAATAAAGAGCAAATCATAATAAATGTTATAACATTAAAGAAAGTATGCAAAATTCCAAATATTAACAAATTTGGATCAATCAATAATACAAAGAAACTCGCCGATGCTATAATCAAAACCACGCATAATAACGCTATAAAACGGTTGGTAAAAAACAATAGGCTAACTCTATAAATTAAGTGATATATAAATAGGCGGAAATATAATGTAAGAAATAAAGATACATTGGCTATTCAGAGAACTGTAAAAGAAGTAAATACGAAACACGCATCCAAACCTGTTAGCGAAAGTTACAAAATTAGTAACGCATGAGTCTATAACGAAAGACTTGTATGTAGAGATAAAAGAAGTAAATACGAAGAAATATGAGATGAAGAAGTAAAATTAAAAAGTAATTTGTTTAAAGAACAAACTAGAATTGTCGAAGATATTACCGATAAGGATAAAAATGAGTTTACTAATTACCTTTAATTGGTAAATGACTACGCTAACGCACATGCACAAAAATAAAAAGTGGCTATTATTGGAACAACAGTCTATTACAATACAACTATATCAATTGTACTAACTACAAGTTAACTATATCAATTATAAGTGGACTGTGATAACTACAAATGAATTACAAGTAATGCACAATTCAATTTGGGGCACGGACTAAAAAGCTGCCTATACAGATGAATGAGCAGACCAGCTAGCAGTCTGCCAAACTTAAAAGTAACTACATCACTACTTTTTTAATATAATACACTAGCTACTTCAACCACGATTCAAATCAACTACGTTGTAAGAATAAAGACCTACCAACAGAAACAGAAACCGGGTGAAGATTCCACCATATGAAAACTTAGAATCTATTAACTTTATTTATAGTATACTATTATTATTTCGACCATACTTCAAATCGATACCGTTGTTATAACGAATACCTACCAACACTAAATTTAATTTCATGTTTTAAGATTGCGCATTTTTTCCCCTACATTCTAAAATCGGTTTCATTGATATTCCAATAAAGTTATATTACATTGTTACTTTAAGGAAGAAAAATGACTATATTACTTGAAATTTAATCTAATAATAGCTATTATATATGATTTGACGATTTAATTAGTAGAAGCGATAATTTAGAAGTATCATCAATTTTTTATAATCCAACCCCATATTATTTCAATAGGTTAAGTGTATAACGTAGTTTCTTGAGGTTTCTTAATCGTTCAGACGTAATAATCGTAGTGGTACGAGGTTTTAGTCTTTTGGTGTACGTAATTCCACACCCTCCCGCCGGAGGGTAGCAGAGGCATTCCTAGCGAAGCTCATACGTGGATTTGTGCGGGTTGCAAAACCGAAAGTCTGCTGTGGCTGCGTGGTTGTGCTGGTGACTTTCTTACCGGCATGTGCAAAGCTGGCTGCTGCTCGCACATTTGCAAGGAGTGATGAAGCCACGACATGAGAGCCATGCCATGGCTGACTCATGACTGGCTATGGTTACGCCAAGAAGTTTCTCAAAGTGGGGCGTGTCTGCCACGCGCCACAGAAACTTATGGCGTGGCGTGGCTTTACTCCTAGTTGTAACATTTGTCCAGTTGATAGAGGGTGGGCGTGGCCAGTGGCCCCGTTGGTCGTCCTTACCTTCCTTGCTTCCGGCTTTCTTCTTATAAGCCACAACCCAAGATCTCACCAAGACACAGCAGCAAGGGCAAGAGCAAGGGGGCTGGCCGGGACACTGCCAATGGCTTCGATGAACCGCAACCACCTGCCCGCCTGCCTGTGTCACACAGTATATCTGTTGCACCCAGTGATGACCATGGCCTGTTCATGAATGGAAGGGAATAGGACAATGCGGTGCTGATTTTTCATAATGAGAAAGAGAGAGGGATCTTCGGGACACTTTAATAATGAAAGTTTCAAAGGCACGCTGATTCCAGGCCCCAGAAGCCCTCTGGCTGTCATACAGCTCAACAGACCCACCTAAACACACAAAATCCACAAACTTGGATCCAGAAATGGGCTCCCGTGACCCAATCCTTCACACCAAACCCTTGCGGTGGTTGACATGCGGGTGTGTACGAAGAAGTGAGTACAGCAGTGTCTCTGATCTGCCCAGTCATGTCTGGCCATAGAGCAAAGTCGTCCGTCAAGGGGAATTTGGAAAAGTGCACTGGTGAAGGACTTCAGGTAATGAAAATGGCAATGTCCCTCGGGGAAGGATTGTGTACTATACATACATTGTTGTGCCTTCGTGTGGGGTGTTCATTGAATAATAATAATAATAATAAACTATTGTAAATAGGGGCCATGGGTTTGATAGCGCTAAGATAATGCCGCCTATATGGGCCGTCAGGACTCAGAGGCTGTCTGCTCACTTTCTGCCAGCGTTTAGCCATCCTATTTTTATTATTTGTTCTTTCTCTCATTGTGGGCTGTAGCTGTCCTGTTACTGAACTCTCTCAAAATGCTCCATATTGAGTGCAAAGAGTAATCATTTGACACCAGCTGAAGGCTGAAGTGTAATCTGTAGGAGCATGTTTAACACACAGTATAAAGAATACCAGTAAAACACAAAAACCATGGAAGTTTGGACAAGGAACAGAGCTCTACAGCTGAGCAGATGAACTACTGAAAGTCACCAATAGAATGAGCACTGTCCGGGTAGAAAGCATAGTGCCTGATGGGTGAAGGCTGTTTGCTCGTAGAATATCCACGACTTATTGCCCGTGATTCTGTGAATAGTCGACATTTCTACTCAAATATAGTAAAACCATGAGAGCCTTGGCCCCAATGCAAATAGTTATCTATCCCTACCTTGCCACGGTATCTTCTCGAGTCACCACGGGAACTGAGCTTTCAGATTTCTCCCCTTAGCCCAACAACCCCACCGCTTGTGATATCGTCCACATGAACGTCACCAAAGACTTGAACGTCGCCTGGGAGATTCAGCTGCACAACTAATAGGCTGGTCTCAGACACCCACGGGTATTGGACGGACCCAAAAGAAACAAACAACCACCACCATCTAGTTCACCGACCCGGACCGGCCAGAAAAACAGCTCTCACCCCCTCAACATCCACAGAACTAGCCAAGCCTACAACCGCTACCTCCCCTCAACATGCGCCGTTGGCAAACGCACACCCACACCAGGAGCATCTCCCAGGGCGACCAGGCCCCCGCGCCCACCGACTCTGAGCTCCCCACCACCACGCTCACCACCAGCCCCACGACCACCTACACCCAGCCGCGCGGCTTTGCCGCCTCCCTGCGTGCCCTCCACGCCCAGCCCAACCCGGCGGCCTTCGCCGCCGCGCGCCTGCGCCCCGCCGCGCTCGCCGCGCGCTTCCCGCTCCTCCCGGCTGTCACCGGCGGCGAGCCCATCGCCACCACCACCACCCGCAGGCCGCCGCCGCCGGCGCCMCCTCCTCCCGGCCGCGGACGCGACCGCGCGGCCCGGCCGTCGCCCCTCGCGCCCGTGTTCGTCCCCCAGGGCGGCGGCGCCGCCGCTGCCGCGGCGGCGGCGGCCAGGGAGGCCGCCCAGGACGCGCAGGCGCGCCAGCGCGTGCGGTCTGTGTCCGTGGCGAGGCTGCGGGAGCTGTGGCGGCAGCGCGTTGGCGGCGGCGGCGATGAGGAGGAAGAGGAGAAGAAGGAGGAGGAGGACGAGGAGGAGGACGAGGACGACGACGAGGACGACGACGACGACGACGAGGAAGAAGAAGAATATGGCGAGCGAGAGGCCGCCGGCTTCGATAGGGAGGTGGCCGACCGCCCTGATGATGGCGGGGAGGAGGGGGAGGAGGAGGAGGTCGTTGCGTCAGAGGAACAGTTGCAGAGCCGTCCGTTGCCGCGCGCTAGGATGGCGTCCGTGGGATCACGCGGCTCGGTGGGCAGCTGGAGTGGCGACGACGTGTTCATCCCCAACCTCAAGAAGTAGGCCGGAGCCGCGCGGGGTTTGATCACGTGGTTGAGCAGGACATACCATGCCCAGCCCCCCAAGTTAGCAGGTGTCAGAGCGCCAGGGAAGCGCGTGGCAAGCGACCCCAGGGGCACTGGGGTGCAGGAACGCAAAACCCCCAAATTTGATGTACATGATGACTTGGATGTATTGAGAGCACAAAATATTGCCTCGAGAGACAGTGCCATAACCCTATCAACAGAACAACTTCGGCAGTGTGGTTTTCCCCTTGACGGACGCCGTTTTTGACGGCCAGACATGGCTGGGTGGATCAGAGTCTCTGAGCTAGGTAGAGAGAGACCTTGTCACCGCATCCCACTCCATCAGCCTGTCTCCCAGGTGCCGAGCTGCTCTGTCATGAGTGCGGTGATCCGCGCCCCCTGCTCCGCGCCCCCTATCGTACACGGGCCACAGTGCGCACCGCGCACCGCAGCGCAATTACTAATTAAAAATCGCGTCGCCGCCATTATACATATCGCTAACGTCAACAACGCCATTTACACTTCCCATCTAATAAATTCAAAAACGTATATAGGCATAAGTGAAAATAGCATCGACAAAGCTTTTGTAGATTTTGCACTTCAAAATGCATTCATAATGAGCTATTTATTATACTACTTGAACTTTCTTAATCCATCTCTATCAACATTTCCACTCTTTTACATTTAACCTATAAGCATGTATTCACGTATTCTTGATATATTCATGCAACATGAAAATATATGCCTTAAGATACCAACTGTTGGTAGGGCTTTAGCTCGTTGCAACGTTGTCGATTCGAATCGTGGTCGAAGTAACAGGTGTATTGCATTGGTCAAGTGGTGGATGTATTATTAGACCACTAGCCGGTCTGCACAGTAATTTGTATTGCCAATTGCTTGGCCCGTGCCCTAGTGTGAAGTCAGCGCATACTGTAATTGACTTGCAGTCAATACAGTAGACCCACAAAACAATAAACTCAACCTGCAGTCAGTATAGTCAACTTTACTGTAAGTAAAATTGACCTACTGCACTGCATGTAGTACTATTCCAACACAAACTTCAAAACGTAAATTGCCATAATTTAGAAATGAAAACTTGTGTAATTTGAAAATTTAAACTCGTAAACGTTGACTTCATAGTATATATCATGAAATGAAAACGCATATAATATTAAATTATAAGTTTGTGTAACCTATAAATGAAAACAGCAACAAAGAAACATTGCAAGGTGAATCTCATGATATAAATTTTGAGATGTAAGTAAATTTAATTTGAAAACATCAATATATATCAACTTGAGTCGAATCTTTGAAAATATGAACCTTAAGATGTAAATCGTAAAATATTAACGTATACAACTTGAAGATACAAACGTATAGTATTAATATAAAAGCTTATAAGCCTATAAATAAAACAATTAACATATTTTTCAATACAACTCTATCATATAAGTTTGTTCAATTATAATCTATATACAGTAGAATATAAGCTTTGCGATACAAACCTTGAAATATTACCTTGAATTAAAAATTCAAAGGTACAAAAATAAATAATGATACAACGTAAATGAAATAACTTTGAGATACATACTTTAAAATATTAACTCTAGTGTTTAAGACTAGTATCTCATTAGTGAGCCAAAAACTAACTCTAACTATGTATATAACCCATCAAGTAACTAGCTTATGGTTTATACATAATTTTATCAAAACAACTTGATAATCAATATTTCTGTTAGACCTAGATGGGGTACCAAGCCCCACCTGCCTTTGTTGTTATATATACATACCTGCTGCAAACTCTATAGCTTTAGACTTAGACTTAATTTTTTCATCTTTTAATACACTGTAAATCACACCACTACCAGCATGATTGAATGAATGGTAGATATAAATACAACTGATTAAGTTAAACCAGGCTTAATAATCATTGGGCTTTAATTTCCACCAGGTTTTATTACCGCAATAGTTTACAATACGCTAAACTATAAAAAATTACCAATCCCCTAAGCTATCGGACTTTCGCTTTTCCTTTTATCGGCTTGCCATTTTATGGATTTGCCCTTCCTTTTATTACAAGTAGACAACTATAAGCGTTATTGGAAAACTAGTTACTTTCTTATACACTGTTGCAAAGAACTTGAGGTCAGTAAACCTTACTTGCTAGTTTAGCTTCTCCTAAAACGAAACATCCATTTCGAATCCTATTACCCTCTTCCTTACCAGCCTTAACTCCCTTTTATACGCAAATATACACAATGTCTAGAAACGCTGCCTTTTCAGGTAACGGCAGTAATGGCAGTAGCAGTAACAACGATAACGGCAAGTTTATTATAACATAAATCTACAAAGCTATTGATTTGCAAATTAACCAAAGTTTTTCAGCTGTAAATAAACGCCTTAATGGTTTAAATAATGATATTTATGAAGTGAGAAATTAGGTAGAAAATTAGGTTAAGGTAAAAATAGCTAAAGGAATTACAATTGTCCTAGTTACTATATGACAAGATTTTTCCCAATTCCAATCTTTCTGTCTATCTCCTTAATTTTAACGTTTAATCCTCTATACTCGTTAGTAGCACCGTCATCCACCGAAGGATAATAATCGTCCTTATAAAAAGGACCGTTAAAACCGTAAATAAGTTGCCAACCACCACTATAAGCCCAAAAATTCTCGAAATCGCGACCGCTTCCAATAATACGATTACAAGCTGCAAAAACACGAAAAATCCAACAGATGCTAGGCTTTATATCTTTTCTCACAATACTTAATAGGAGGAAAACTCTTAAAGAGAAAAGAAATAGAGGTCTTTGACCAAGAATATCCCGATCCTTTGGATCTTGGCATTATAAATATAAGGAAGGATATTATTTTCACAGACGTTTGGTCTTTCAAACAATGGCTTGATTTATTTTTCAACGCTAACTTTAAAAACCGAAAGCGAATGAATTTATATATTTCTTATTTTACGTTTAGTATCGGTTGTATACTACTTAAATTTGAAGTTTATTTTCTCAACCATCTTAAGCTGTAGTTATGAAACTTCGCTGAAATCATGAATGCCCTCGTGGCTAGATTCGCTATAGAAGTTGGAGAGCTACCATGAAATATCGGAAATACACTTTCCGTCTCTATAACCAGTTAAATAACAAGTATGGACTAAAAAAAATATTGAAACGAAAATTTTATACGTTAAGGTCATTAGTAATTGAAATAGGTAAAAAAGTTATAGCAGAGAGTTACAATTAGAATTTCGTTTTTATTAGATATATATCTTTAAGAATAATATCTTCTTTTCGTTCAAGACAGCAAATAGGTCAGTATTGAACTAATATTAAGGAAAATAAGATTATAGTGCTTATGAAATCAGAACGCAAATTCTCTTACCATTAGGCTGCTTTAAAAATCGATATTCAAAAATCGTTACAATTTTCGCGGTAACTGCGAAAATACTAGTAAAATGTACGAGAGAACAGGTTACTTTAATAATCGCTACGAAGATTAAAGTTGAGGATACGGTCGTTTATACAATCGTTATTAAGACCGTTAATAAGATGACTAATTCCGTAAAAATCGTTTTGGTTAGCGAAAACAAGATAAACGGCTGCGAAACTAGGATTATAAACGTTGAAATAGTTGTAAACTCCGTCATAACCGTGACCGCAACCGTCGCGTTTATAATATTCAGTTAGATACTAACGAAACCCAGACATCGCAGTTTTTAGAAGCCTCCTTACGTTATTTCTCCACATACTCAGAACATAGTATCGTGGGTAATATAATTAATATACCTAAACTAAGTAAGAAAACTTGAGGCTATTGTTTCAAATCTTGTAATTCGCGTAATTAGTTCTTTTCTTATATAAAATGCTATTTAGTTAGCAGTTATTGGTAAGGTTTCTGCCTATTTCACGTGAAATAAAAAGTAGAAGAGTAATCATATGGTTGGTATTGTTATAGTAGATGATATATAGATTCAGAAGAAGTATTCCAGTGAGTGCACGCCACGGATGGGAGGTTATAACCCTTTTATCCGGGCAGTAGCTCTTTTGCTATGTGCTCTAGAATACCCATTCCAGACCGCTCCACGCATAATGCATTTTTCGTCTTACAAGAGTGCAGCCTGTTCGTAACACGTTATCGTATACTCTGAGGGAGTGCACTTTGAAATATAGTTTACTGTCACTTGGCCTGTGTATACTAGATATAAGGGTATATATTAACATCTATATAGACAATCTTTTCTTTTTCCTTTATGTATACATAGATTAGTAACAACAGTATAGTTGTAGCGAATCCGTATACTTAGCTTTGTAATAATAGTGTAATTGTGGTATAAATTTTAAAGTTTTAAATTAGAAGTTTTTGTAATAATAGTGTGGTTGCAGTACCGATTGTAAAGGTTCGAATAAGTAATTCCTGGTTGCAGTGGTGTGTGAAGGCTCGAACTAATAAGTTTTGGTTGCGGTGGTATTATAAAAAGGGTCTAATTAATATAATTGATTGGTAGCGATAAGGTTATTAATAAATTTTGTTGTTGTTTCCAATCAGAGTATAATTGTATAGGTATTATAGCGGTGATTACTTAGGGAGTAATTACGCTGTTACATATTAGGTTGGTATAAAAGATATATTGCTATCGATTTAAGTACCCCCCTGTAATGATCACACTAAATACCCGTGAATATATAGAAGATTTCAGAGGGTTTATGTTATCAAGAAGGTAGCAGAGGTGCTGAGTGAACAATATCGCAACCGTGCAAGTAATGATCAAAAGTTGTGAGGCTATTTAGATATATAGACTGAATACTTAGATTGACAACTGAAGAGCTATGAAGGAAATACTATCTATGTGGTGCTGACTGTGTCCTTATATCCTTTATCTTTCATACCGTCTCCAATACTGTCCTAGGTTGGATCATACTGAATCGCTATGATCCTCCATTCTATGGATCATCTTGGATCGCTATGATCCTTCATGATCCATCACGTGACTTTGCTTAGTAATCGTGGCTGACATAAGAGATGTTCCCCGCCTGATATATTAGACTTTAGGCTTCTCAGTAGCGCAGTTGCATACTGGCCCATTTCCTAACCCAACCGCTGTTTGGGTCATGATACCTTCCCCTTTTAAAAGCGCATAACTATAATAAATACAAGTTTTAATTTTGATATAATTTAACTTTGATTTCAATTAACTAATCCAAATCGTTTTGATATGTAGGTTACTTGACCAATATTAATATATTAACTTTGTTTTTAAATATATTCCGCGTAAATTCAGGTGCATTCAGCACCATTTGGCATGAAAACGTCATCGCGCCGCCACCGCCGTCGCTGTAGCCGTCATTATCACTATCTTCAATAGCTCGCCCTTATCGTACGTAATTTTATTTATAGCCGCCTTCCCCCCACTTTTGCTGATCCTTACTACCGTCGTTTTCTTAACTTTCACCATCGTCTCCTTTATCCCTTTCGCAGTCGCGTCCCTATCTTTCGTCGTCGTCGTTACTCCGTCCCCTGTCGCAACCGTTTACCCCTTTTTCATCGTCGTTGTTACCCTTTTAGTTTCGCCTACCTTCGCCAGCGCTATTACCATGTTTTCCGCCGCCATTGCTACTCCTCTCCCCCTTTCTCTTTTCCCCATTCCCCTTCCCCTTAAGTTTTGGGGGGAGGAGCGGGGGGCTCCTAATATTATAAACCTTACCCTTTCTCTGCGGGTAAAAACCCCCTTACTCATGAAGCCTTTCTAACACCGTAAACATAGCCTTATAAAGTTTATTTGTGGTTTATATTTCTTAAATTCACCCATATATTTATTTTTAATATTTTTGTAGATAAAAAGAAAGAGGCGAACCTGTTTCGCCGCCTGAAGCTTCATATCGTTAGGGTGCGTCTCGAGGCCTTTTTAATACGTAAAAAGTTGGAACAGCGTACTTGAGTTCATAGCCTTGGGCCGTTAATGGATATGCCTTACATGCCGTATGTCGCGTCCGCGGTCGCATATAAGTTTGTTAGCGATTTCTATGAAAACGAAGGTTGTTCGGCCCATTATTACCGTTACAAACAGATAAGTAACGAATATACCCCCGTTTCGTTAATTTTAAGATCGTAAGTTAAGGCCGTATTATATACCTGCCGGCTTTGTAATACGTTTTAACCGATTTTTGAAAACATTTCCTTCATTAGAAAAATAATATCCGAAACTCTTCGAAAAATAATCGCGGTGGTAAATAATTAAAATAAGCTGATTGTTGGAGTAGCAATCAAATGAAGTACAGTCAAGTCAACTTTACTTGTAGTAAAGTTGATTATAAGTACTATAAATTGACTGTTGTTTGTGGAACTACACTGCAAGTGCAGTGCAGTAGGTGCTCAGTTCAAAGTGAGGCATAAGCTAAAACATTTGGCTATACAAATTAGTATGTACACTAGCTAGCGGTATACCAAACTTAGAACCAACACACAACAATCAATAATATCAAAGAAACACCAATTACTTCGACCACAGTAATTCGATTCAACTACGTTGCAACGATAAAGTTCTACCAACAATGATCAATGCTTATTAGGTTAAGCATAGATTGGTTAAATTGAAAAAGATGCTGCTTTCTGGTTGTTACGCTTCATTGAAGCAAGGTAAAGGAAAGTTTCTTGCGAATGGCCCCTATATACTATATAGTTATTCGCAACAATAAGTAGGTCAGACTTTTAGGCTGTGTAATTATTCGCGGCAGTATATAAGTACGCGACAGTATCGCTACTCGAAAACACCAAAAAAAATTAATTCGTTTTTTTAAAGGAGTTAAGATTAACAGCCTAAAAGTCTCGAATATTACCAAGTCGGTAAATTATTAAACGGCTAAATCATTACTACTACAAATATTACTACTACAAATCGCAAAAATGAATAAGTTCTACGACCTTTAACTTTTACCAACTTTGACGGCAAACCTATTACGTACTACTTTATATCACTCCTTTTTCCCTCCTTACGTCAATTTAATAGTTAATATTGCTGCTTCGAGCGAAAAACACCAATTCGCGAAAAAAAAAAAAAAAAAAAACACGTTACCCAACTCTACGCTAAATCGCTAAGTCCACCCACCCCCGAATCGCCAAGTCTTCACGCCTCTAGATTTCTAAGTTAACTACCAAGCCTTAAACCAGATAGAACGTTACGATGGCTTTAGAATACGCCAGAATCAATACCGTTAACGACCTCGAACGAAAAAAGGTAAGTAAGGAAATCGGCATTATCTTCTAAAAGCAATACGACGAAAAGCTCTGGTTTACCGACGTCACTAATGACTCTACTCCAAAACATCTAGCTAACGTAATCGGCTGCTTTGTTTTCGACTTAGATACTACCGGAATTATTTGTAGGCCTATAACTCGATGATTTTTAAATATAATTTCCTAACTAAAGTCTAAAATATGGAAAATAGCGGATAGGCAAGTAAAAACAAGACTTAAAACTAAACTATTTACTCGAGGGGTTGAACTCCCTGGGGAAAAAAAAGGAAGGTAATCTGGCCAACCTACTTTACGAATGCGCTATGGATGAAAACCCTCAATGAACCTTAGTAAAGGGTAAAGAGATTGCTGTCAATAGTAACCCTTTAAGACTATACACACGATCGTAAAGACCTGCACAAGCCTAGTTAGGTTCTTTAAACACTATCCTATGGGATTCGCAACATTCCAATATTACCTAATGTAAAAAATAAGTTGACCTACACCTTGTAAGCCCTAAAGTCCACTAGTCAATTAAATAGGAACTTGATGGACCCCTCAACATTAAGAGGATTATTACTAAGTCTCCTGTGACAAAAACCCTTAAGCACATGTCCTTCAAGCTTCTTAACACGTTCAGTTTCAACAGCCAAATTGAGGAAAAACCGGCTTTATGCGGGAGCCTACTATAAGTACGACCACTAGTTTTTTCCCTCCAAATTCAACCAAAGGTAATTTTCCTGTCCACCAGTACTAATAACCTTGGTTCTTCCCCTAACAAAAAGATATAAAAGGCTTTTACGACCAATACATTACCCTTCCCCCTCGACGCGTTTCCATGGTAAATACTAACTATACGGTAATTACCACATTCATTAAAATTTAGAAGGGAAAAAAGAAATGTAATAGTAAGTCGTACAACTTTTACGATGTCAAGTTACGCCCATTTTTTAATATATGCCACTAGATAAGGTTTAAATTTCCAGTTTTTCACTCGTTATTTCCTAGTATCCTTTCTGTCCAATTCGAGAATTACGATCTTTGGTACCTAATAAATAACTCCTTTTTCCTCGAAATCTATAATAGCCTAAAAAATCATTTCGAATACGATGTCAACCCTACCTAATACTATACCAATTAGAATATTATCAAGTGGTCTTATAAAATAAATTACAAAAAAGATTCGAAAAGTAAAATGGACCGTTTTAATTAGATGCTTAATAGGATAATATTTTGCCAACGAGTTATGGGTAATATAAAAGCTGGCAAAAGCACCTTACGCCATCAGGTCCGATAAGACGTTACGGGTTATAAAAAGTTCGAATACACCTTTTAATACCCCGATGCCACCTTCGAGGAGTTCTTTAACAAATTACGTTCCTCGTTGACGACCATACCTATTCGAGTCCCCAACTCGTTCAATATGTCCCGTTAAGCTTCAGAGTTTAGTGACGATGAAAAATACCCTTTCCATAGGTACTAAATGAATTGAAGGTACGTAAGGCCCGGCTAATACGATTAACGAAAGGCTTGGATCTTTAATTATAAAGAAAGGTATGCATTTTCCTCAAAGTTGTCAAACCGGCTAAGCAAATTTACTTTAGGCGTTACGAAATATTGGATTTACAGCAAACAGGGGTTCTAATTAACCCGCTACACTACCGTCGAGCGTAGAGAAAAGCAAATAATTTATAATATGATGTTCCCCTTTACTTTCAACTGAAATTATATCGAATAAGTTATATGATTAAAGGAAGTAAAGCAAAAAAGGAGGAAAAAAAGCCAAAGGCCATCGACTAATATAACGATACTAACACCAGCACTAGCCCGAAAGTAACGTAATAACTAGCCGACTACGCTTTCTTATACCGCTTTATAGGTAAAGACCCTTACCGCCGACATAATAATAAAGACTCTAGCCCTATATACTTCTTTACTATTTAAAACAACTACGCGAAATAAATCTTTGAAGGGATGAAACCGAATATAGGGGCGACACAATACTTAATAAAAGTCTATTATTAATATGTCGCATTATAAATGGATATTAATATTATTAAAACACTAAACTATGCGTATACTAGTAAAGTTAAAGATGGCTTTAACTCTGGAAAAGAGCTATCTTTACTGGAATTGACGACGGTTAAAATTATTATTATCCCTATTATTTTCCATATCTTAAAATCCTATATCCCCTTCCTGCTTTAGCTAAAAGATATAAAAAACCTCGACGTTGACGTTAGTGTTTAGATTAACGAATTAACATAAGTTAAGGCCCGTAAAAGGTTTCTACTTAACCTTAAGTAGGTGTATTTTAAATTTTATCCTTAAAGGATAAAAATAATAATATTGGATTTAATGGAAGCGGAATTTCGTTAACTATATCATAGGTTCAACTACTTGGTAACTGATAGGTTTTATAAGGTCTTGAAGGTAATTAGCTACGAAAATAAAGATTTACCAACGTTAAAAGTAGTGAAGCTATTTTTCCACTACTGTTAAATATACTTCCAAGCCCCTTTAAGATTTAAATTCACGTTAAAGGAAAACCAAGACTTTAACTCGGAATTTTGTGTAAACGTATTTTACCCAAACGAGAAACTAATATTATACGTTGTAAACTCCACAACGGCTTTTTACGGCATTAAATTCTTTAAAGCCAACACGAGAAAGTATTACGTGATTTATAAATTAACACGTACCTTGAGCCACTAAAATTGTTAGTTTACAATTCCGATACTAATTTTTCTATGATAAAGTTTTAAGTCGATATAAAATCGATAGGGATTTAATACAAATTAGTCTCTATTAAAGTTCACTAGAGTATTAGCAATGTAAAAAAGGCATACACCCTTTTTAAAGCTTATGATATCCTTACACTATAAATAGGTAGCTTAACTAGTTAAAAAAAACAGCTTTAAATAGCGGTAAAAGAGCTTAATAATACTATTAGACCTAATGGACTTATAGTAACTTTAATGGTATTTAGGGCCTACCAACGTATCATAGCTAAGCCGCTACCTTTGTTAAGTATCTAGAAATGTGCCATGATATATAGTAAAGCTTGAAAAAAGCTAAGGAAAAAATCGGCACGCCGTTAGGTTAATAATTCCCTTAATACCAGAAACGGACATTTAATAACAAACATGCTATTACTCACAGTTTAAAGTAAAATCCTTACGTAACGCGAGCTAGGTAAATAGGATAAACCGTATAAAATCTTAAGTATTACCAACTCAAACATAGTAATTAAAATTGCTAACGGCTTCGTAACTTTTCGAATTATATAGGTTAAGCCGTACAGAAAACCCTTCGAACCCTTTAATTTTAATAAAGATCCTAACGTCGATAACTTTCGAGATAAGCTAATCAGCCAATACAACCCTCCACAACCGACTATTAACAATCTAATGAAGCGTGAACGGCGTAGACGATTATTTAAGAGGAGGATACCTAATATAGAAGAGGAGGACGATAGAGATTACAAGCCTAAAAGTGCATATACAACGGCATGGATATCTTAAAAGGATAAATCGAACGGAAAACCTACTTGTAAGTTAAATGTTGAAGGCATTATTAATACATCAGGTGAACTATTTCAAGAAAGTAACTAATTAAAAATTAACGGCCTTTTGTTACAAGGAGTTATACAATTGGTGTCGTTAACGAAAATTTAAGGTCAAAACGTTAATATCTTTAAATCGAAGATAATTTACGAGGTTAAGGGAAAAATCACAGACCGGCCGTATAAAGAAATCACAGCTAATCGTTTTAGGATATAGTAATAAATGTAAGACTTAAATAGTTACTTAATCTCTTATAATCTAGAAGATTAAATAAAGTTTAATTATTACAATTGCTCTTAGTTTAACTGTTAACAAAAAAGGTTAGTTTACACTTAATGGCTGGGATATCACACTAATGAACACGTAACTTACCACCAATATTTAACGGATTATACTATTAAAATGGCCAAAAAAAGTGAAGTATAAGTTTTCAACTAACACAATAATACGTTATATCAAGTCTCTATACAAACTAGCCGAGGTAGGCGTCTACGGGTTCTTAACGTACCAAGCGAACTTTAAAAATAGATTTGGTATAAAAACTTCAATTTTTAACCCGTATTTACTGATTACAGAGGGCAAAGATATTGGTATAGTAGGTATACCAATGTAAGATACCCTTTTCATTAGCAATACTTAGTTTATAGCGGCGAAATAGAGTACCATCAAAAAGTCAGGCCTTTGAAGGTGTAAACTCATAGAAACGTTGGCTGAAGTCACATAAATTGAGTTTAATAGATCGTCAATCCATATTCAAAATGTTCAGGCTAAAAAATGATTTTGGATGAACTTAACTTAAAAGGTATAAGCCACACGCTTAACGATTATCGATAAGACTGAAAAGGTAAAATGACAAAGATATCTTGAATTAAGGGCTCGTATGGCTCATATAGATACGTTGTGTTAACCGGAATTATTAAACAACCTTTCTATTACAATATGGATATAGAAATTATGAGAATAAGACTTCGAGAAGTTAAAAAAACGGATTAAGTAGTGAATGGATAATATAAAACGAGGAATCAATATGGTTTTTGTCAATTTAACGAAGGAGAAACTAATAATTTTCGCGGATGGATTACTTGCCAATAATATTAACCTTATATCACAAATAGGCTTTATAATAATATTAGGTAATAAGAATAAGTTGAAAGGACAATTCACAATTACCGGAAACCTCATGCACTAGATATCTGTCAAATATAAACGTGTAACTCGAAGTGTACTGGCCTCGGAAGTTTACGATATAATAGCAAGCTTTAACATTGGTATGATAACTAACGGCATATTGAGGATTATCACCAAATAGCTAGGACTGCCACCGATACCTATGGTAATATGTATTGACTCCTGAAGCCTCTACAAATACCTATTAAAGCTGGGAACAACCAATGAAAACGCTTGATGATAAACGTAATAGCTTTAAGAGAGGCATACGAAACCCTAGATATCGATGGGTTCCGGTGAATTGACGGCAAAGTTAACCCTACTGACTCTATAACTAAAGCTATCTCTAATAGAGCCCAGGAAATATTTGTGGATAGTAATACGCTGACTATACGAATCGAGGGATATGTAGACCGCCCGGCATATAACGTGGATGAACAGAATTACCCTAGTAAACTGAAAGACTGCCATCGTAATAGTGGTGATGATAACGATGGCAGTAATTTAATCTACAAGCAAAAGGTACGTAAGTAGTAGAGTACCTGATTTATACAAGTTTATGGTAAAGGATTTGTGCACAGGAATTGAGGAACGAAGGTTTTGAAATAGAGGAGCAAAAACGCTACAAGAGGCCGTAATTAAGTTTAATTTAAGTACGGATAAATTAGAATTAATAGGGGTCTGGCTTATTATTAGCTTACGAATTAAGGAGGGATAACAGAGGTTGCCTCCAATTAATGTCAGGCCGCGTGCGCGTGCAGGTACAAAACAAAAAGCTGCCAGTGTTAGAATAACATTCAAATGTAATATAGTTAAGTAAACTTTACTTGCAGTAAAGTTAATTATACGTACTGTAAATTGACTGTAGTTTGTGGAACTACACTGTAAGTACAGTGCAGTAGGTGCACACTTCAAAGTGTGGTACAGACTAAAGCGTTTAGTCATACAAATTATTATGCAGACCGGCTAGCGGTCTACAAAACTTAGAACCAACACACAACAATCAACGATATCAATGCAACACTAGTTACTTCGACCATAGTGATTCGAATCAACTACGTTGCAACGATAAAGACCTACCAACACCGATGATAATTAGTAATAAGCGTTAACCAGCGGATCAAAAAGTCGGTATCTGTTATTACTGCCTGAAAATGGGGTTTACATATGTAAATCATAGGTGAGTTTAACGACGTTATTACACATCGCCGTAAAAAGGGTAAAGACTACTTTACACCTTTATCTAAGGTTATGCGATCTAAAGCGCAGGGCTAAATCCACATTGGCGCCGATAGTGTTGATAGCGTCGATAGTGATGACGCTAACATAAAGGGAGAGAGCGGTAGGAAGGATGGTGGGAACGCGATGGCGTCGCTTTTTCTATTTCCTTTTGGTAGTAATTAGTTGACACTTATGATCGGGCCGATGCACCCGGCCATATCAATGTTATTAATTTCCATAAAATATTTTATAAGTCATAAGTATAATTTGAAACATATAAAATAAAAAGAGGCAAAATATTAAATATATTACAATATTGTAAATCCGAATTTATGGGAGCTAATTATTAAAATATATAGCAGGGTCAAAGGACGTAAAGTAAAGTATAATAGTGTAATAGTGGCGGAGCGAAATAATATATTTAAAAAAACTAAAAACAATAATGTGAAATTCGGTCGCATTGGGGTATATAAAATAAAGAGTGATAAATTATTAGGAGCGATAATACATAGTATAGTGAAATCAAGCTTAATTCGTAAGTCTGGTGTAAACGAAACGTATACATTATAGTATAAATCGAAAAGAAACGTGAATAGCGGATTTCGAACCGTTTTAAATCGGCGAAATTAGTAGATAGTTTATTAAATTCGTAAAACCTTTTTAGCAACCCTAACGAATAGTATACTTGTCAATAGTAGTATTTTCAATACTTCTCTCGGAGTAGTTTTGGTTATCGCGTTTGTTAAGTTGGATTTTTCATCGATTCACCTCGTTTCCTCGATTTTCCGGCGCCTATATAACTCGCGTAAAGTCATAATAAAGATCATTAAACGTTATTCATTCGTAAAATCTAGTGTAACCAAAGACTTATGAAACGAAAGGGAATCAATGTATAAAATTAAAAGGAAAAATTTATGAACTAAGTTTGTAAAAAATTATCTGAACCATTATTATTATAGTAATACCCGAATCGAAACCTTTGATTAAACTATATATTTCCAAGGCGAAAACGCTTCTCGTAAACCTTTCACATTTGGTAAAGAATTAATAGATAATATATCCACTAAGTGTAATACCGTTTCGTATCAGAGTTTCGTTATCGAGGATTAGGAAGAAGTTTATTTACGAATTGTAATTGGTATTATTGGCGAATAAGACATTAGTAAAAATAAATTGCTTTACTTTACGTATATTTAGAGGTATGAATTACAAACCTCGTTTAAGATTGTGTTTTAATTATTAATAGCATCTGTTTAGCGTTTTATATATTGCGTTTAACGGGGCGATTCAACAATACGAGGCGACCGAAAGGTGAAATATTTCTTTTAGTTCTATTGCAAAAGTAATTTAAACGCTACGTACGCTTTATTATTTGTTTTTATTAGCCCTTTTAATACTATTCAAAACGATAATATTAACTTTGTTTAACTATCCTTTTTACGTAAGGCTTAAAACATCGTTCCTAATAGTAATAGTGGTGTTATTAAAGTTAATTATATAATCCTTTGTTAGATACATCTTAGGACTCATCTTAAAGCCGGATTCTCAAAAAATCTTTTTTTAAAATACGGAAAACAACGCGTTATATAACATTAATATATCGTCCGTTTATATACCTATTAATGTAAAGCCCTTCGAACGGGCTTTTGATATTAATAAATATGGGTCGAAGGTTAGGTTAGTTATTCCGAAACGTTTCTTATAATATTTTCAATAAGTGTTATACTGGTAAACACTCATTTTACCTAGGCTGTAAAGTGGTTTTATTATACGTAAAATCGTTTCAAGTAAGTGTTGTTTTTAATATTTATAAGTATATCATTGTAAATATATCGTTTAAGACGTTTTTTGAATTGGATGTACACTTGCGTTATGTTACTTAATTCAATATATATGTTATATGGTGTATTGAGGGAGGTTGTAAACGTAAGAATGGAGCGGTAGCCAGCCGGTTATAAGATAGTCGACTAATTTATAAAAATATCTTTTTTACTATTATTATTGTAACCTTTAATAACTAAACAGGTTTTTGCGTAGGTCTTTTCGTCTTCATCCTTATTTTCGTAAACAAAGCGAATAGGAAAGATTATGTAAGCACCGTAAATTACTGTTTCGAATCGTTTAAAGCTAAATACGCTTTAATTAATCAAAGAGGAAATTTCTATTTAGGTAAATTATTCGAACAATGTACTTATGGCAGTAATGATATCTTCGTAAAGAAATTTCTGGTTAAACTTATTTTAAGTAATAAAGAATTTTTCGACAAAAGTTTCGAGAGTTTTTTGATTTTTGAGTTAAGAGTGCAGCTACAGCGACAAGATATTGGTGGAATTAGTATAAGCGGGAATCATTTATTTGTTAGGAGCGGGTCGAATAAATGATTCGAGAGTTGGGTTAAAACTAAGAGCGGTTTAGATTCGTCGTTTTGGGGGGTGTTTCGTTAGCGGTTGTGCTCGGATTACGGTTTTGAGCCGTTTCTTTTCATTTTTTTCTCTTATACTTTCGTACCATGACTTAACGAAACGAAATTTTTGCATTTGTAAAATTAATGAACATATTATAACCTTAAAATCATTGATCTTCTAAAGATTAGTTTATCCGTCCTTGGTTTTCCAAATGAAATCCTTAAATTATAATGGTAGGTTTAAGACATTAGTTTCACGTAGGTTATTTTTTATAGCTAACGATTCAAATACATCGTTTTTAACCCGTAAGGATCGTAATTTTGAAATTATCTTCGTTATAGTATTCGTTTTTTACACTGTGATTGTTGAACATGTGGAGTTTATGTAGATTCTTAGGTAAATGTCAAAAATAAGGAATGTAGGAATAAGCTTATTCGGGTTGACAGTGATGTTAACGATGTTAACTGTTATTTAAAAAATAAATTCCTTGTTTTCATATTCTTTACGTCCTTGAATAGTACTATATACGTTTTTCAGGGGTTTATAATACCGCTTACATTTTGAATACTTTATAAAGTTTTTATTAAAATTTATTTATATTCGTAACCGGTTATTTAAACTTGAATAAGCTATTCAATAAAATCAAAGACCGTACTAGCATAATATATAATCCAATTTAAAGGCATTGGGTAAACGATTAACTAATGAATAACCAATACATCTTAATAGTTTATAGCAATAACATTTCGTGTAAATTTAACGATTTAAAATAATATTATCGCATTGATGGCGTGAAAAACCGGTTGGCCTTCTAAATATATAATATTAATAATTACCTCGTAGCTAAATTTTATATCGCTTTAAAGGCGGAATCTCAATCGTTGTAAGACCTATAAGTGTAATTGCCATTTATAGTAAAACTTTTTAATAGCTTTAAAGGCGTTTTTTCCTATATTCGTATAATTTTCAACATAAAGTAGTCGTAAAAGGTGTTTTATGACAGGGTTTCCCAATAGTCGGTGTAAAATACGCAATTTCAGTTACTTTAAATATATAGCCTTAATTGTACATATTTCGGGGGAAACCCATAAGTAACTCAATTTAAGCTGGAACGATACAGATACATTATCCAAAACGCAGATAAGTTAGTTCGTTATATTTCGGACTTTGATTCTAAATTCATTCATATTAGCTAATAAAAACAGTAATAGAGTTTTAAAGTTTATTACATAAAACTTAACCGGTTCAAATCGTATATTTATGACGAAGGTCCCAAACGATAACATTTAACCTTTATTTAAAAAAAACTTTCGATGTTTTCTTATTCGGTTTAGCTGAAAGTTTGGTAATTTCACTATGAACGCGTCGAATCATCGTTTTTAGGCCATTATCATTTTAGTAACACCGGTATTAGATATAATTCCCTATCAACGGTTGCCGTATTTATCTAAAAGTGTAAATTATAATGTTATATAAGCGTTAAGCATTCCGTTTACATAATCTGGACCTATAATATATAGGAAAAAGGCAACCCATAAGTATATGAAAATGTATTGGGCGGTTTTGTTATTTTGAGCTATTGAATACGTATTATTAACTTTGAAGTCTTTTTCTTTAAAGGTATATTCGTCGGAATAGGCGTTAAATTAATAATCTATGCGGTCGTATTAAACTATATATATATTGTAAAATTGGCTCTCATCTAGTTCTCAAATTTATAATGGGCTTAAAACTATTGTTAAATCCGAAATTACTTATAAGATGCATAATTAGTAAATTAATAGCTGATTTCACTATATACGATATAACGATTTTACAACCCTGCAGGGCTCAGTATATCCTTTCTTGGGTATTATTATAGCCGGGGTACGTTTTGCTTATTTCCGAACGATCGTCCCTACCCCTCATTACCAAGGTTCCCTACTTAATACTTATACTTTAAATGTTCGTTTTACTTTAGATATAGTTTAAATGTTCGATTCAAAAAGGAGTAAATAGTTTCAGCGAGGCTTATTTTAGTGATTTAGCTATCGCCTTTAGTTTTATCGGTCACAAATATAAATCCTAAACTCGTCTATCGGCGTATGAAGGTTTCAAACCATAATTTAACACTTGTAGAAAATGTCTTCAGGTCCTGTTTGATCTTGAAATGTATTAAATCGAAATCCAGGATTTCGCGGAAAATTTTTGTTACTACTTGGATAAATAATTTATCACCTTTATATTACGATTGAAAGGTCACTTGATATTTCCGGATTTTTGTTAATTAGGCGGTAAAAACCCCTTATAGGTTTTTATCGGTGTTTTCTTATTAGTTTTTCACGGATTCAGAAGATACATTAATCTCATCCGTATCGTAAAATTCGAGGTTAATATTTATATCGAAGTGGAATTTTAAACAGTTATAATACTTCGTAAGTATATTCATCTTTGTCAATTAGTATATATAATATCTTTTAGATTATCGGAATAATATACAGTGTAAAATAATATATAATTATAACGGTTCGATATTTTGGGTTTTTACATATATTAAGTATAACGCGTATGTTATTATGAAGTACATCGTATAATCTACTGCTATAATTCTCGTTCCTATTCCAAATCCTGGTGAACTTGATGAGATTTATTAAATCGCTTCTATTGATAGAAAAGAGGTACGGTAAAAGGTTACGGTAAGGGTTATAGTTAGCGTATATTAATCTATAAGGTACGTATTAGCGTTTTAAGTCGTTCGTCGTTTCGTAAAACGGGTTGTTTTCGGTGTCTTAATCGCTTCTGTTTCAGCATCATGGTATATTAGTTGTATATAGCAAGTGGTTTAGTCCTTAGTTTCATTTTATAGTATATGCCTGTATAAAGATATGTTATATTTATGTAATAGATAAGTATTGTTTTTGTTTTTAAGGTTTGTATTCACGATTTAGGATGTAAGTATAGTATTAAGTCGTTTTACGTCTTATATTTGTCGTTGTGTCTGAATATCTTATACTACCTGTTTTTTATATTCTGTCAAGTAATATCCTTTTATAAATTACGTTTGGTATACATCATTCATTCTCTCAGTTTAACAAATTAATAAACCGTATTATTTAAAATCAGGCGTTTGTTAACCGGCTATTTCGACCTCCTAAGGTATTAATACTTTCACTTCATATTTAAATTGGGGTTCAATATTAACCACATACCTAACGTTCAATTCGAAGATATTTTATAAAAATCATCCAAAATATGAAGTCCCTGGGTTTTTTCCTTCCAGTAACAAAAAATCATGGTTAAAATATAAGTATTCGCCGTATATAGGTTTAATTACTTTACTAGTGTATCGATAGTATTATTCTAAAATTTTAGGTCAATTTCGTATATTATGGACTTTTTAATTCCTATATACTCGATTAAAAGGTCGAAGTAAATGTTAACTTTCTTTGGTATTATGAGTATTATGATAATGATTGTAAATGTTTTGTAGTAATTAGGAATAATTATTTATATATGAATCTGGTATATTAACGCAGCACAAATTGGTAATTTTGCGTTATAGTTGGATTTAAGTACGTTCAGATTTTAAAGTTTAGAATAATTCGTTTCATAAACGGCAAATAAAGATGAAATGAAATATATACAGCGGTCGAAATAAAGCTATTAACGCTTACAAATATAAATTAATTTCGATAGAAAAGTAACCAAAACGTAATTCCAAAGTAATTAAACGTTTCTAATCTTATTAGCATTCTATAATGTTATAATAATTAAAAGGCTGAAAAAACTTAAACGTCGTAACAACTAAACTTACAATACAACAGGCAAAGGAAAGAAGGCAAATAGGGTAAAGGAAATGTATGTATAAAAAGGTATATAACATAATCCAGTATATGAGTCTTTGTTTGTATGTGGTAAACGGTTCGGATAATCGTATCGTAACCACCTTTATTAAAACGAATGGTGTCGTTATTCTTCCTATAGTGGTTTTTGGTTTCGTAAACGGTTTGAATGTTATATTTATAACTGCTTCTGTATTCCGTAAACGGCTTGGTTTTCGAATTTAAATCGAACGAGCTCCAACGACAAATTTCGAAGCTTGGTGGTTTTGGCTTAAGTAGTTTGGTACATAATAGGACGCTCTCTGAAGAATATCTGGATACGTTAGAGCTCTAAAGGAAGGGTTAATAGTGTCTTAACAGGGCTTTTAATCAAAAAAACTCGAAATGAATATTAATATTATCGTACTAAAGTTATATTTTTTAAAGTTTCTTTACTTTTACAGTTTTTTGTAATATATTTCGGATAATACTTTTCAAAACTTAATATTCAATCAAAATTATTCAAAACCGTTATAATGTTTCGTTATAGATATTTAACCTGTATTTGTCGATTTTTTCCTAAGTTATCTGTAATAAACTAAATTGACTACTAATTAATATCGGGAAAGTTTTTATCTATTTCACATAAAGTACAAAAAGTTGAAAAGTAATCATATGATTGGTATTATTATAATAGAAGATAGATAGATTCAAAATAAATATTCTAGAGAGTGCACGATACAAATAGGAGGTTATAAACCTCTTATCTGGGTAGTGACCCTTTTTTCGTGCGCTCTGTAATACCCATTTGAAACCGCTCAACGTATAATACACTTTGCGTTTTATAGGAGTTTAGCCTATAACGCAACACATTATCGTACACTTTATAGGAGTGTGCCTTACAATACGGTACATTGCCACTTATCCTTTATATTTTAGCTATAAAGGTATATAGTAATATCCGCAAAGGAATTTTTTTCCTTTTCCCGTATGTACTTATAGCTTAGTAATGATAATGTAGTTATAATAGATCCGTATACGTAACCTTATAATAATAGTGTGGTTGTAATCTAAATTGCAAAGGTCAAAATTAATATTTTCTAATGATAGTGTGATTACGATACCAATTACAAAGGTTCGAATAAATAATTTCTGATCGTGATAGTATATAAAGATTCGAATGAGTAATTTTGACGCAGTGGTAATTATAATAAAGGCCTAGTTAGTGTAGTTAATAGGTGGCGATAAGATTATTGATAAAATCTTTTATTATTTTCGACAATGGTGTAATTGTATAGGTATTATACGGTTTATTACGAAGTGGATAGTTAACCCATCACGTATTAGGTTAGTAGAAAAGAATACATCGCCATCGATCCAGGAAAAACTTTTTTTCTCTGCCCTTTTCAAAACGCGTAACTACAATTAATATAAGTCTCCATCTTAACTTAACCTAACCTCAATTTTAATTCATTAATTTCAACCGCTTTGGTAAATAGGTTACTTAACCCATGCTCATATACTAACTTTATTCTTAAATAGATGACGCGTAAATACTGGTCCGTTAGGCATCTTTTGGCGTAGAAGCGCTGCCGCGCCACCACCGCTGCCGCTATAACTACCGCCACCACTATCTCTAGTATCCCGCCTTCATCGGGCGTAATCTTATACATAGCCACCTCCCCCCTGGTCCTGCTAAGCTACGCTGCCGCTGCCACCCCCTTTCCCGTCGCCGCCATTACCTTTTGGGCTTTATCTACCTTGGCCGCCGCCGTCTCCCCATCTCCAGCGGCCGCCGCCACCACTCCCCTTTTCCTTTCTCCCTTCCTTTTCCACTTAACCTCCTAATGGAAGGATTATGGGGCTCTTAAATTTATAAGCTTTACCTTTTCCCTGCGGGTAAAAACCTCCTTACCTGTGGGGTCCTCCCGACCCCGTAAACGTAACTTTACGAAACTCCTTCACGGTTTTTATTTCCTAAATTCACCTGTGTATTTTTCTTTAATAATCCTATAAATGAGGAGTAAGAGGCAAACCTACTTCGCTGTTTGGAATTCCGTATCATTAGAGTGTATCGCGAGGTTTCGCTAACGCATAAAACGTTAAAACAGTGTACCCGGGTCTGTAACCCCGGACCGCTAATAAATACTCCTTACGTATCATATATCGTGTTCGCGGCCGAGAGTAAGTTCGTTAGCAGTTACTACGAAAGCTAGGGTTTTTCGGCCCATAACTATCGTTATAAACGGACTAGTAGCGGATATACAACCGTTTCGTTAGTTTTAAAGCCGCAAGCTAAAGCTGTGTTACGCGCCTACCAGCCATATAGTATATTTTAACCAATTTTTGAAAACTTTTTATATTGTAAAAATAATATCCGGGGCGCTCCAACACACAACCGTGGTCGTAAATAATCAAAATAAGCTGATACTAATTGATAATTAATGCTAACCAGCGAACCAAGGAGTTGGCAACCGTTTTCAATACTTAGCAACGGGGCTAACATATGTACTATGCAGGCGAGTTTGACGATGTTATTACGCATCGCCATACAAAGGATAAAACCCCCCTTACGCCTTTGCTTAAGAGTATACGACCTAATACGTAGGGACATATCCTCGTTAACGCTAATAACATAAATAACGACGATAACGGTAACGCCAGTATAAAAGGGGAGGGCGACGGGGAGGATAGTGGGAACGTGACGGCGTCGCCATTTTCCTCTCCTTTTAACAATAATTAACTGTTTTTTACGACCAGGCCGGTGCGTCCAACTACATTAATGTCTTTACTTTCTTTAAAGTCGTTTATAAGTAAAAAATATAACTTGAAATATATAAAACGAAAAAGGTAATATTCTAAGTACGTTACGATATCGTAAATTAACATGAAAAGGGGTATGTAAATATTACTATATACCCTTATAAATAGTATACATATACCTAGTAGTAGTGCACTGTTCTGTAGGGTGCACTCCTGCAGAGTGCACGATAACATGTTACGCTGCAGACTGCACTCTTGCAAGATGCAAAGTACATTATGCATGGTTTGGTCTGGAATAGCTATTCCACACCGAACGGAAATTCGTGGATCGGTTTAGAAGAGTTATTCCAAAGTAGTACGCTCTGAGCGAGAGCTTATAAGCCTTCACCTGTGGCATATACCACTAAATATTCCTTCTTTGACGATAATCTATTATCTTTTACTACTATAATACCAATATTTTTATTACTCTTCTAAATACCTTATTTTACCTAAAACCAAATATTTTAAACCCTAACGACACTAATCAGTAATCGACCTGGTCGACTATAAACAACTTGGGAGAAAGAACAGATACAAATTAAATACTTATAGAGGAATGCTATAGCGATCCCAACTATTAATACTCCAACACTTCATTTTTACAAAAAATATAGGCCAACGTATATAAAAGTTGTTGAGACTAAGTAACTTTAAGAAAGACAACTTTAGTATGATACTATCAACCGTTATTTAACTCTCTATCTATTAAAATATCCGTTATGCTACTATTAACCCTTATTTGGCGCTTTAACGTACCCAAAACCTTCTTGAAGAGCATGCTATTATGTCACAGGCTACGCAAACCAAAACAACAAAGTTCCAAAACCTTTAATTAGGATCCACCCCATCTGAAATCGATAATCTACACCGCTCGTAAAACACAGGAGAGATTACAAATAAAACATCCAAACCGATCGTTTAATCCAAAAAAGGTTATAAATAAGCTAACCGAACCAATCACTCCAATAAAAACGGTTACACACAAACTAACCAAACCGTTTACCTTACCAAAAATAGTCACGACACACCAATTCGGACCAATTACCAAACACCGGATTACACAATTACACTCTTTTTACCCTGCTCACCTTTCCCACATTCGCCCTATATATTCTAAGTTTAATACTTCTAACGTTTAAGTTTTCTTAACTACTTGGCAAACGTGATACTACTAAATGCTAATGAAACTTATTTCAAACGCCTGATTATAAGCACTTTTTTAACCACTCTAATTATTTTAATTACTTTACATTTGCCGTTTATAGGCACTCGAATCCAATCACAGCCATAAATCACCAATTTAAGCCGTTTTAAGATACCAAATACGTACGAAAACCACTATCTCCAACAGACCCGAGACACCTATAGCCAAAGCTTCAATACTAACAACACTGGAGGAGGCCAACGCTTACTTCGACCTACTGTTCGAATATATGGGAATCAGGAAGAACATGATACACGAAATCGACCGAGGCCTTGGTGATAATACCATCGATTCGCCAATTGAGGAAATAGAACCCTATATTGTAAACATATACATCTTGGCCGTAATGTTCAATTACTAGCAAACGAAAATCTAAGGACCTAACTTACTAAATAATTTCAATGAAAGTTTTTCGAGCTAGACGTTAGATATATAATAAACAGTAAATATTACCATTATAGAAGCTTTACGAATCCAATTACGAATTAAAGGCATTAATATCTTAGGGGGTAGGAATGTTCGTTTTACAAAAGCCTTATTCGAAATAACGCAAATTATCGATGTACCGGATTAGCAGGGATAAAGATTTGTAACTAACAGAATTTATAAAGGGGTGTCACCTTATGAAGAAGAAGAGACTATAATTAAAACGACATGGACGAGGTGTAAAACGATCTACTCTTATGCTTACACCCTAAGTTAGGAGAAGAGGCTTCAAGGGAAGAAACAACTACAAACCTTATCCATCACATAAGAATAATGTACCCCTATATATTCATATAATATAAGTTAAAATTCAATACCAAACCACCCCCCGAATGATTAAAATAACCAGATCGACTATGATAAAAGCGGACGAAATACCGAAAACAACGCGAGTTACCATGAAGGGATCGGCTAAAGCATAAAAAATTATCTGTTCCAAAAATTAACGAACGACGTAAAACGCTAATACGTACCTTACAGACTAATACTCGTCAACTACGACCCTTACCGCGAACTCCCGCCATATCGTTTTATCACTAATAAAAACGATCCTATAAAGTTTACAAACTTCGCCAGGCTTCGGAATAGGCAATAAACCTACAGGGGCGAACTGTACGATATACTTAACAACAAAATACGGGCCATGCTTAGTATATATAAGAGACTAGATATGAAAACTATTACAATTATATATTATCTTACCTGGTATATTGTTCAGGTAAGCTAACAAAATAGAATATGTATCAGTTTACGTAGATGAATATATTTGGAAAGTGTTATAATCGCTTCAAAATCCACTTTGATACGGAGATTACTTAGGAAGTCTACGATAGAGACTGAACTAATACGACTTGAGAATCCGTAAAAACCCAATAGGAAAACGCCGATAAAAACCTATAGTAAATCTTTACCGCCTTATTAATTAAGTTTTGGAAGTGTTAGGCATCCCTTGGACCGGAATATACATGTAATACACTGTTTATCCAAGTAGTAATAAAAGCTTGCCGTAAAACCCCAGATTACCATTTTACACTTTTTAAATCAGAAAAATATTTAAAGGCCTTTTTACAAGCTTGAAATATAGTTTAACACCTTTATATGACGATAGACTAGCTTCGAATGAGCATTTATAGTTAATGAAATTCAATGCGAAGGCTAAATTACTAAAATGAACTTCACCGAAACTATTTATCACGTTTTAAATCGAAAATTCAAAGTTTAACTGAAGTAAAACGAATGCCCAAAGTATATATATTAAGGAGTGAACCCTAATAATGAGAGATAGGGACCATTGTTCGGAAATAAAAGAACCGTACAATGACTACAGTAATACTTGCGAAAAGGTACAAAGAGCTCCGTGGATTTACAAAAGCGGTATATCGTATACGGTAAAGTCAGCTACTAGTTAATAAACCACCCCTCTTACGAGTAAATTCGGACTAAACGATAATTTTAAACCGACTATATATTTGAAGATAGAATAAAAGCTTATTTTACAATATACGTAGCCCAGTATGACGGTATAAATAACGGATTGGATACTTACCCCAATGAAAACACATCCGGAAAAAACGACTTTAAAGGTAATAATACCAACCTATTAGCTTAAAACTATAAGACCGTCTACAACGCATTTTCGCCGGCCTTTTATATATTACAGGCCTAGAATATGTAAACGAAGTGTTTGACGCCTATATAGCGTTGCAATTCACGCTTTTTAACAACTACAGAAATAGGTTTCAGGGAATTATATTTAATACCGATATAGCCGAAATCTTAACGGCCGGAAAGCGGAAATTCGACGCGTTTACGGTAAAATTTTCGAAATTTTGACTAGACCAAATAGGAAAACACCGAAAGATTTTGTTTAGTAAAGGTAAATCATTATAGTTCGAAATAATCGTTATAAATACGCGTTTAGGACCAGTCAATTTTTACGTAATAAACTATAAAATATAATTTCGGATTTTATTGGCTAATATAAATAAGCTCGGAATTAAAGTCCGAAATATGACTATTTAACATCTCCGCGCCTTCAATGGTATATTCGTACCGTTCCGACTTAAATTCAGCTGCTTGTTGGTTTTCACGACAGTATATACAGTTAACGTTATTTATTTAATATAAAAAAAAATTCAGATATTACAAGGGCGATTCGGATACCCGGCTACAAAACGCCTTGAATGCCTACTCTATGCTACAGGTTATCCGACGTAGGAGAGGACGTACTTAAAATTATCGAAAAGTTTGGTTAAAAGTGCCAACTACACTTATAGGCCCTACAACGGTTTTAGTTCCGCCTTTAAAACGATATATATTTCAATTACAAAGTGATTGTTAATATTATATATTTAGATAACCAACTGATCTTTCATGCCCTCGGCACCACAACATTATTTCAAACCGTCAAATTCATTCGGAGCGCTTTCGCTACAGACTGTCAAAACGCTCTAATTAACTATTAGTCCAATGTTTACCTAAGGCCCCTAAATTAAATTACATACGACGCTAATATGGGCTTCGACTTTACCAGGTGGCGTACCAAAGTTCGGATAACTGGTAACGAATTTTAAAATATTCAATTAAAATCACTATAGGGTATTGAAAAGTATGAGTGGTATAACGAACCGCTTAAGAAAGTGTATATGGTATTGTCGAAGGACTTAAAGGGACCCAATTTTAAGAAATATATCCTTTACATAGTGGTTAGCACCATTAATAACACTTTTAGCTTAAATAGGCTTATCCTTATACTTTTTGTTTTTGGTGCCTACTCGACGATTTACACAAAATTTACACTATTACTATTTTAAATACAACGGGATAATTTTATGGCGAAGGTTATGGCGACATTACATTATATATGGGTTAAAAACGATGTATTCAGAGTGTTGGCTATAAGGAATAGTTCACGGGAAATTGGTGTTTTAGATCTACTATTGTAATCTAAAATTTTAGTTTGGAAAATGAATAATATAAAGATTAGCTCTTGCAGGATCAATGGGTTGAAAGGATATAATATACTCGTTAATTTATCGAAAGAAATAAGATCGTTTCGCTGAATAAAAATATAGGAATATAAAAAAGAGATGGAAAAAATGGCCTAAAACCATAAAAGTAATAAAACCGCTTACAAAACACCACCTAGAACGACGAATTTAACCCGATTTTAGCTTTATATTTACCCTCGAAATACGATTTTGGCCGGACTACGTTAGATAAAAGATACCCTTTTATATTAACCCTATCAAAACCTCGTTTGTGAGGGCCTCCTTTCGGCTCAAAAACCAAAAAAACGCCTCAAAAACTTTACTATAGACTTCTTTATTACGCAAAAAGAAATGACAAATCGCGAACCTAGCTTAATTCTTCGTTACCAAGGTATTATTACTACCCTAGGTACTTCATTCGAATAATCCACCTCAATAGAAATTTTAGCGTTAATCGATGAGGGCGTATTTCGTTTTAAACGCTTCGATCTAGCTATTTACAGTAATCATAGGATTTTTACAACCCTCCTCATCCACGAAATTAAGGCTAAAACAGGAATTTCTTACGAGAAGAACCCATCTAGCCGTTTAAAAATTTAACGATGAAGGTAAAAAGGATATTATAACCCAATTACCCATGTTTCGACGAGTTAGCCAACGTCTTATTTTTATATTCGTGGCCTCCCTTAACGCACCATATAACCTGTATGTCGAGTTCCAAGACATAAAACAAGTATATACCCTACTGAAGGAGCAGCTTAAACATCGAATCTATGCCAACATAGTAAAAAATCACAATTAATACCACTTGCTTACGACGATTTTATATATTATGAAACCGCTTTATGGTTTAGGTAAAGCTGGTGTTTACTGGTACAATACCTACTAAAGGCATTATAAGGAAAAATTTGAAATAATCAGCTTTACTTTCGACCCGTACCTATTGATATCGATAACTCATTCGAAAGGCTTCAAATTAATAGGTATAAAGCCAGACGACACTTCAACGTTTTTTAACGCCCTATTTTCCTAGTTTAAAGAAAGGAAACTTTAAGAAGCCTACTTAAAAGCGAAACTTAAAACGTACCTAATAGAAAACTACATAATCGATTTTAATAACGTTACCATTACTTTTCAGAACGATGTTGTAGGTTTTATACAAAAGGAGTCATTAAATAAAGTTAGCTGTATCGTTTTCAATAACATAAAACAGGCCAACAAATATAAATGTGAACGTATACACGACGCTTAGGTTACTTCTATGGCATAATCAGAGGCCGCATTTAACCTTAAGGTCGTCGCATAATACCAAACCGCCCCGACAAACGATATGCATAAGGCGTTCAACAATCGTTTTCTAGGGAAAATATATAATTTAAAGCGCGTTTTGCAATTTGTAACGATTAATATACGTAATATCAAACTATTAGTTTTTACCAACGGCTCCTTTACTAGCAATAGCGTTTGAAGTTTACAAATAAACTTTATCCTAATCTTTAAAAACGAAATACCGGCCTAGAATGGATTTACGTTTCGTAAACGCATTATTTATTAAAGCTTTACTAAGTACAAAAAGGTTACGAAAAGCGTCCTGACTTTCAGAATCTTTAACATAATTAGAGGCTTCGATTCCGACATCACTATATCGATAACGGTCCGGATGATTATTTACAACCTTAATTTACGCCTTATCCTTTTGGTAATTGCATTAATTCTTTTTCATTTTATCAATTCCTGGTTATATTGGGTACCAAAAATGAAAAAAAAAAAAAAAAAAAAAAAAAAAAAAAAAAAAAAAAAAAACGGTTAATAATCGATATTATAGCCTTACACAAGTCGTATAAACTCTGTGAAATTAATAAAATAAGGTAAATCGACGAAAATTTCAATATGGAAGATGCGATAACTAAGGCTATACCAAACAGCGTATTAAAAATACTTTTATAGACAAGTACATTATTTTTTAAGAGTACTAGGAAGATTTTACGACACTAGTAAGCTATTACACCACTCTTTGCCAATTTGAATCGACCCGTATTACACTATTCGCGCTGATCTCCGATTTTATTTTTATTTAACCCTATTATTTCTCACCGCTCCTAACTTTTACCTCTCTTTACTTCATATACCTTAACCCTATTATTTCTTCTACATTTTTCTTCCTTTACTTGGATTTACTAGGTTGTACCACTTCCAACATTCTATTACATTCTGTTTTATACGCTTCGACCCAACAGAATTTTCCATTCGTTTCTTTCTCTATTTCATTTTACCATTTCATGCTGCCCCTATATACTATTATACTTTACCTTATACACTTTAATACTAATAGATATTTTACTATTTTTCGCCTTTTTTATTATTAATTTCAAATTTCATTTGTTACTTTTAAACGATCATTTGATAGAAAACCATAACATTACTATACAACGTACTATATTATGACCGGATACACCGGCATCGGCCCGAAAAGTATCTATCCACTATTAAATGGAAAGGGCGACAACGTCGCGTCCCTACCGTTCTCTCTATCGTTCTCTCTATTTATTCTAACGACACTGCTATTACTGACATCGACACCATTAGCGATAACAAGGATATAGCCCTACGCCTTACTAGATATACCTTTAGATTAAGGCGTAGAAGGGGAATTACCCTCTTTACGGCGACGTTCGATAACGTCGTTTAACTCGTTTATGAAGTAAATTCGTAGGCTCCTTTTCTAGGTGGTAACGGCGGCTGATGTCTTCTTAAACCGCCGGTTAATATATATTATTAATCAATATCAGCTTATTTTGATTTTTTACCTTCGCGATCATTTTTCGAAACGTTTTGAACGGTATATTTATACGAAAACATTTTTTTTAACCTCAGTTAAAACTTACTAACAAGCTGGTGGAAGCTTCATACGGCCTTAGCTTACAGCTCAAAAGCTACCGAAACGAGCGCATACGAGTTACTAGTCCGCTCGTAACGATAGCAACAGTCTAAACGAACTCCGCTTTAATAATAATCGTTAACAGACTTACTCGCGGTCGCGGACGCGAAATGAAATACGAAAAGCGTATCTATTAATAGCCTGATGCTATGGAGCCAGTTACGTCACTAAACTCCCTGCGTGTTAGAAAGGCTCCGTGGCGTACCCTGGCGATGCGAAGATTGAGGCGGCGAAGCAAATCCGTCTCGTACTTTTCATTTTTTTTATTTTTTTTTGAAAATCGTAAAAGAACGGACGGATTTAGGATATACGAGCACTGGCACAACTCTGCTACGTTACGTTTATAGTGTAAAATGTGCCCCATGGGTAATAGAGTCTTTTCCTGTAAAAAAGGGATAAAGTCTATGACATTAGGATCCCACCTCTCCTCACCTTAAAAGCTGGGAAATAGGAAAGAAAAAGAATAAAAAGGGGGGGTAGTGGCGGTAACAGCGAAAAGGAGCGAAATGGCGGCGACGGCAGGGCTTAAAAAGGTAGCGATAGTGGTAAAGGGGGACGAGGCGGCGGTGGCGGGGTTAGGTGGAGTAGTGGCGGCGGGTGGAGTAGCTGTATTTAACGAGATTATGCCCGATAAGGGCGAACTGGTAGTAATGGCGGCAGCAGCTACGGCGGGGGCGACACGCCAACGCTTTCGCGTCAAATGGAACCTTACTATCTTGTTCTTACACAGCATTTATTTGAAGGAAAGGTAAATATATAGATATTAACCAAGTAACCTACCAATGAAAACGGTTCGTTTAATTAAGGAAAACAAAGGTTAAATTTAAATAGAGATTTATATCGGCTTAAATTACGCGCCTTCAAAAGAAACAAAAAGTAAGTTTTACCTAAACCGATAACGATTCATCTTTTTATACTAACACAATACGTAATTACGCAATCGCTCTTACGTAATATCCATTACGTAATTACCCCTTATAACACCTATGTAATTACCCTTATCAGAAACCACGAAAGACGACATCACTAACTATATCGCTCCATTTAGCTACACCAACCAGGCCCGAAATACAATCACCACTACGACTAGACCTTACTAATTCTAACCGAATTAAAATCACTACCGCGGCTAAACCTTACTAACCTCAACCGAACTTATTAATTCGACCCTTTTGCAATTAATACTGCAAAAATACTATCACTATAAAACCTAACTTAAACTTTTGCAACCATGACCACACTATTACTACTAGGCTATAGGTAAAGAGTATATAAAAGTAATATAAAAGATTGAATATATGAATATTACTATATAACCTTATCGATAGTATACATAGGTCTAGTAACAATATACTATATTACAGAGTACACTCTTGCAAAACAAAAAGTGCATCATACATAGATTGGTCTGGAATGACTGTTCCAGAACGAACGGTAATACGTGGACCGGTCTTGAAGAGGTATTCTAGAGTGGTATGCTTTCAGCGAGGGCTTATAAGACCTCACCTATGGTGTGAACCTCTGGATACTTCTTCTTTAACGATGATTTATTATTATTAACTACTAAGATACCAATCCTTTTGGTTACTCTTCTAAATAAATTATTTCACGTGAAACCAAAGGCTTTAGACCTTATTGACAGGAACAAATGGTAAAATACTAAAAAGGAAAAACTATGTAGGGTATAGTGTAATAATATATTAGGGGCGGTAGGAAATAATAGATTTATAGAAAACGAAGGAAAAGAATAGGAAATTCGGTAAGGTCCAGGTAAATAAAATGAAAAGCGACATAATTTTAGAAAGGGTGCGAAATAGTAGGGTCAAATAGAGGTAAATTACTACAGCCCGTATGAATGAAACTTATATACCGTAATTCAAATAGGGGAATAGCATGAATAACAGATTTCAAACCGTTTTATATCAGCGAAAGTGATGGATAACTTATTAAGGTTGCAAAAACTTTTTAGCAACCCCAATAAACAGTATACTTATCGATATTAGTACTATTTATACTTCGTTCGGAGTAGCCTTAATTATCGTGTCTGCAAAATTGGATATTCCATTGATTAACCTTATTTCCTCGATTTCCCGGCGTTTATATACCTCGCATAGAATTATAATATCGATTATTCAATTTTGGTTGTTCGAAATAACTAATTGAAGAAAATACTTATAAAGCGAAAAGGAGTTAATATATATGACCAGAAATAAAGGGCGTAAACCGAAGTTCAGAAATATTTATACGGAACGTTATTATTATCGTAATACCCGAATCCAAATCTATAATCATAAAATATATTTTTAAGGCTGAAACGCTTTTTTTAACCCTCTTACACTTGGTAAAATTCCCATAAATGATATTTTTCACGAACTATAAAACCGTTTCGTGCTAGAGTCTTATTATCAAAAATTAAAACTAAGCTTATTTACGAACTGTAATCGATATTATTAACGAAAAACAGATAGTAAAAATTGATAGCTTTACCATACATATATTTAGAAGTAAAAATTATAAACCACGTTTCAAATTATATATTTTCCATAAAAGCCATTAATTCAACGCTTTCTATATATTGGGTAAAGGCGCGTTTTCGTATGACGTGGCGACCGAAAGGTTAAACACCGCTTTTGGTTATATTATAAAAGCAATCTAAACGCCACATACATATTAGTATTCATAATCGTCTGCCCATTTTACACTATTAAAAACGACGAAATTAACTTTATTTAATTATCCTATTTACGAAAAGCTTAAAACTCTGTTCCGGAAGATAATAGTAACGTTATTAAAGTTAATTATATAGTCCTCCGTCAGATAGGTTTTGCGTTTCGCTTTAAGACTAGCCTCCAAAAGTTTCCTCTTTTCAAATGCGGAAACCAACGTGTTATATAACGTTAATATATCGTCCGTTTATATACCTATCAATATCAAGCCTTCTAAACAGGATATTAACACTAACAAATATAGGTCAAAAATTAAGTTAGTTATTTCGAACCGTTTTTATAATATCTTTAATAAGTGTCTTACTAGTAAATACCAGCTTTTTCTAGGCCGTATAGCGATTTTATAATACGTAAAATCGTTTTAGTTAAGTGGTAATTTTTAAAATTTATAGGCATATCGACGAATATACGTCGTTCAATCCGATATTCAAAATTTTTTTATACCTATGTTATATTACGAAGGTCGATATATAGATTATACTGTGTATCAAGGAAGGTTACGAACGTACAATTCAAACGATAGCTTGCCCGTTCTAAAGTGAATGACGAAGTTATAATATACCTCTTACCATCGTTGTTTATTTTCAATTTAATAAACGAAGAGAATGGAGGGGATTCTTTAAACGCCGTAAATTGTCAATTCGAACCGTTTTGAAAAAAATACGCTTTGGTTGATTAAGGAAAGAAATTATATTTTCGTAAATTATTCGAACGAGGTAACTAAGGTAATAATAATATCGTTGTAACGGAGTTTTAAGTTTAACTCGTGTTTTACCACCATTTCCTCAATAATCAAAAATCCTATAGTAAAGGTTTCAGAATGTTTTTTGGTTTTCGAATCAAGAGGGCGGCTTCAGCAGCGAGGTATTGGTAAGGTTAGTACAGGCAGGCCGCTTTCGTTTATTAAAAGCGGGTTGGATACGTAATTTAGGAGGTAGGTTAAAATTGTAATCGGTTTTGATTCGTCGTTTTAGGGGGTGTCTCGTTAACGGTTTTGTTCGGATTACGGTTCCGGGCCGCTCCTTTCCATCTTTTTTCTATACTTTCGTACAATTGTCCAACGAAAATAACTTGTACCATTTGGCAAATTAACAAGTATATTATAGCATCTCAATCCGTTCATCTTCCAAAGGCCAATATATTTGTCCTTGGTTTTCTAAAGAAAAACCTTCAATTATAACGGTTAGTCCAAAACGCAAGTTTTGCATGTGATATTTCTTGTGGTTAACGCTCTAGACATATCGTTCTTATTACGTATGTAATATAATGCTACTGTAACCTTCTCTATACTATTCTCTTTTTATACTGTGATTGGTAATAGTGTAAAGTTTTTATGTATATTTAGGTAAGTGCCAAAAACAAGAAGCGTAAGAATAAGCCTATTTGGGCTGAGAGTGTTATTAACAGCTTTGATCGTTATTTTAAAAAAAAGATTTTTTTTGGAATTAGTATCTTTAAATTTCTTACACAAAATTATATACTTTTTTCGAAACGGTTTATAATACTGATTATATTTTCCAATACCTTATAAGGTATTTACTAAAATCTACTTATATTCGTTACTAGTTATCAGAGACTTAATACGTCAGTTAGTAAAATGGAAAGTCGTATCAAAATCGTATGTAATTAAATTTAAAAGCCCTAAGTAAACGTTTAACTAGCAATTAATCAAAGCATCCTAACAATTTGTAACGAAAACGCTTTTAATAAACTTAGTGGCTTGAAATAATATTTACGCGTCGATAACATAAAGAACCAGTTAGTCGTCTAAATACAAAATATTTATAATCATCTTATAATTAAAATGAATATCGTCATAAAGGCGGAATTTAAACAGTTGTAAGGCTTATAAATATAATTGATATTTATAACAAAACTTTTCAAGAGCTTTAAAGGCGGTTTTTCCTATATTTATATAAATTACAGCATAAAGTAGTCGTAAAAGATATTTTATAACCGGATATCTTAATCATTGGTGTAAAACCCGTAATTTCGGTTACATTAAATAAATAAATTTAATCGTACGTATTTTGGTGAAAACCAATAAATAACTGAATTTAAGCCGGAATGGTACGGATACGTTATTTAAGGCGCGGATAAGCTAATTGGTCGTATTCTGGATCTTTATTATGAGCTTATTTATGTTAATAAATAAAAGCAGGAATATTATTTTCAAGTTCATTACATAAAACTTAGCTAGTTAGAATCGCATGTTTATAAATATAATACCAAACGACAACTTTTTGCATTTATTTAATAAAACATTTCGGTATTCTTTCATTTGGTTTAGCTAAAACCTCAGAAATTTCGGTTTGAACGCGTTTAAATAAAGTTTTTCGGCCGTTGAAAATTTAATAAGACTGGTATTAGGTATAATTCTCTACCAAAGGCTATCTTATTTGTCTAAAAATATAAATTATAACGTTATATAAGCGTTGAATACTTCGTTTACGTAATCTAAGCCTATAACATATAGAGAAAAGATATCGTATAAGCCTTTAAGAATGCTGTAGGCGGTTTTGTTATATTAAATTATTAAGCAAATATTATTATCTTTAAAGTCTTTTCCACTTAAGGTGTATTCATAGGGGTAAACGTCAAGTTTATCATTTGTGCTTTTGTATACGGTTACGTATATTGTAAAATTTGTCTTTGGTCATTCGTTACATGTATAATCGGCTTTAAACTATCGTTTAATCCTAATTCACTCGTAAACTTGGTGGTTAATAAACTAGCAGCCGATTTTGCCATGTATGATGTAACTTTTTTGTAAACTCGAAGAGCTTCGTATGCCTTTTCAGTTATTGTTATAGCCGCGGTACGTTTCTCCTAGTTTCGAACGATCGTCTTTACCCCTTGTTATTAGGGTTTTCTCCTTAATAATTATACTTTAGGCGTTTGTTTTACTTTGAGTATACTTTAAGTTTTTGATCCAAAATATAGTTGATAGTTCGAGCAAGGTGTACTTTCGTGATTTGACTTTCGCCTTTGGTTTTGTCGGTTATAAATGCTAATCCAAAGTTTATATGTCGGCGTATGGAGGTTTTGAACGATATTCTAGATATTCTATAAATAGGCTTTAAGGCCTTTTTAGACTTAAAAAGTATTAAGACGAAATCTAGATTTCTGCGATATATTTTCGTTCCTACTTAAATTAATAGTTTGTTATCTTGATATTCCGGCTTAAGGGCTACTTACAACTTCTGGAACTTAATTAATGGAGCGGTAAAAAAGATTAATAGATTTTCATCGACGTTTTCCTATTGGTTTTTCATGGATTCTCAAGTTTTCTCAATTTCATATGAATCGTAATGTTCGTATTCAATCTTTGTAATGAAATAGTATTTCAAACGGTAATAATATATCATATATATATCGATCTACTTAAGGAGATATATATACATTTTTATAGTTCATACAGATAATACACTGGGTAAAATAATATAAAATCAAAATGGTTCGATATATAATTTTTGATATATATTAAATATAACGTGTATCTTATTATCAAATACATCGTATAATCTACCGTTATAATTCTTGTCTTTATTAAATGCTTGACGAAGTTGGTACGTTTAATAAAATCGCGTTTACTAGTGGGAAAACGGTGCTGTAACAGGTTACAGTAAGGGTTGTGGTTAGAGAATATTGGTCCGTAGGATATGTATTAGCGTTTTACGCCGTTCGTCATTTCGTGAAGCGAGTTCTTTTCGGTGTCTCGGCTGCTCCTATTTTAGCCGAACAGGGTATTACCCGTATTTAGGAAGTGATTTGGTATTTAGTTATACTTTACAATATATTCTGGTATAAGAGAGTATTATACTTATATAGTAAATATCGATTATAGTCGTGTTTTTTTTAGGTTTTATATAGAATTTGAGTATAGATATAGTATTAGGTCGTTTTACGACTTATACTCATCGTTTAGTTCGCATATCATTTACCACCTATTTCATTTGTTCTGTCAGATCCTTTTGTAATTTTTTTTTTGGTATATATATTTATTCTTTTAGTCTGGCAAATGAATAAGTTGTATTATTTGGAGTAGGGCTTTTGTATAACAGCTATTTTTACCACATAAGGTATTAATATCTCTACTTCGAAGTTAAATTCATAAGGCTTTAGTAATAAAGAGGTTAACTATTTACCACATACCTAGCGTCTAATTCGAAAATCTTTTATGAAAATCACTCAACATAATAGGTCCTTGGTTTTCTCCTTCTAATAGCGAAAAATTACGGTCAAGATATATGTACTTGCCGTGTATAGGTTTAGTTCCTTAATTGGTATATCGATAGTAATATCTCAAAGTCCTAGGTCAATTTCGTATATTATAGCCTTCCTAATTCTCTTATACTTGACTAAAAAGTTGAAGTAAACGTTAGTTTCCTACGATTTTATTAGTATTAAGGTTATAGTTATAAGTATTTTAGGGCGATTGGAGATAGTTATTCCTATATGTATTTGATATGTTAACACGGTGTAAATTATTAGTTTCATGCCGTAGTTAGATTTAGTTTCGTTTAGATTTTAAAGTTTAGGATATTGTATTTTACGAAAGATAAATACAAAGTGAATAAAATAAATGAAACGGTTGAAGTAAAGCTACTAACATTTACCAATATGAATAAATTTTAAACAATACGTAACCAAAACGTAATTACAAACTGATTTGACGATTTGAATTATATTTATTATGGTTTGGTAAAGTTACACGAGTTGAACAGCTAATTAAATTTAAATGTCGTAAAAAATAAACCAAAGATAAATATGGTAAGTGTAAAAAAGCGAATAGGGCAAAGGAAATATAAGTGAAAGGAGGTGTATTATATAGTTCGGTGTATAGGTTTTGGTTCGTGTTTAGTAAGCGGTCCGAATTATCATATCATGGCTGCTTTTTCTAAAACGAGCGGTTTGATTATTTTGCTTATAGCCGCTTTTGTTTTAGCAAATGGTTTAGTTTTTAAGTTAAAATTGGATAGGTTCTAACAGAGGGTTTCGAAACTTGGTAGTTCAGCTTATGTGGTTTGATACGTAATAAGACACTCTTCAAAAAGTGAATGAGTACGTTAAAACTCTAAACAAAGGTTAAAAGTAGCGTAATAGGGCTTTTACTAGCTAAAGCGCTCAATAAAAGTGAATAATATCGTATTAAAGTTATTCTTTTAAAATTGACTTAGTTTTTATAGTTTTTATACATATTCCATATCATTTTGTAAAAATATAATGTTCAAGTATAAATATTTGGAACCGTTATAACATCCCGCTATAGGTATTTAACTTATATTTTTCTTTTCCTTCTTAGGCTATTTGTAATCGAACGAATCGGCTACTAATTAGTATCTGTAAAATCATTGCCTATTTTACGTAAAGTAAAAAGAGTAAAAGAATTATTATAAGATTGATATTGTTATAATAGAAGATAAATAGATTCAGAAGAAGTATTCCAGAGAGTACATGTCACGGATAGGAGGTTATAAACCTATTATCCGGGCAGTGACCCTTTTGCCGAGCGCTCTGGAATTGTTGATTTATTATATACCTTCATAGATAGTATATTTTGGTGACAATACATTAGGCTGTAAGTTACACTCCTATAGCATTCCCGATAACGTGTCATGTTATAGGCTATACTCTTGCAGAGTATATGATAACGTGATATGCTGCAGATTATACTATCATGCGTGGAGCGGTCTAGTATCAGGTATTCCAGAGTGGTACGCTCTGGGCGAGGGCTTATAAGCCCTCACCTGTGGCGTACACCTCTGGATACTTCTTCTAACACAACTTCATCTTCTAATATATCATAATTACCAATCATTCTGATTACTCTTCAAAGACCTTATGTTTACGTGAATTTATAGGCTTGAGACCTTACCGACAGGAATACTCATTCCAGACCGCTCCACGCATGATGCACTTTGCGTCTTGCAAGAGTGCAGCCTGCAGCGTGACTCGTTATCGTGCACTCTGCAGGAGTACACCTTGCAATACAGTGCACTGCTACTTAGCCTGTGTATACGAGCTATGAGGGTATATAGTAATATCCACAAATAAAAACCAGCAAATTCACTGATAACATAAATGTATAATTCACGTGGAAATAAATTATATATGTGAATTGATGTGATGAATACATGAACTTTTAAGTTGGTAGTTGGAAGTTGTAAGTGTGAATGTTATACAATTGTAGACTAAGATACTTAAAAACATAGACTTTACGGCTTTATATACCCAAGAATTATATGGCAGCACATGAATAAAAAGTCCTTGATGTTAGAACAATTGCATGAATATAACTGTATTATGTTGATAAAAGTTATGTAATATGTTTATTTATGCTTTGAAAATCCTATTTAGCCAGCCCTTGCGAGTTGATTTTTTTTTTTTGTATTTTACTCTCACCAGTCATTGCCCACTTTATTGCCAGTATAGTGTGACCCTCTTCAATGTTAAGTTATATATGCTGGTGGGAAGGCTTACAACCTAAGTGTTCATACCTTACATATCCACCACTCTATTCAACTCTACGTGTTTAGGTTATATCCTTCAACTTGTTGAACAAACCGCCCCATTACTTATAATTCAAGTATATACGTTGAAAATGTATCTTCTATACCTGTGGCTAATTTCCGAATATTGTGTTATATATAATTGTTGAATTCCCGCAGGCCTTAAATTAACTATATACATCCCCTCCTCATGAAGAAACATTCGCGTATAATAAATGTGGGTCGTATTCGTCTAGGATTTTCCATGTTGTTACATAAAAAGAGAGGCTACACTACTAGATGTATCAGAAAGGCTTGCAACCTACTATACCGATAATATCACGAAATATAGCCTTAGCATAAAAAACACATTTTTAAAAACCATTAACTGGAAACCAAACCTTAAATCAACCTTTAAATTAAGGTTTTCAGGTATTTAACGATTTAGATAGCCTGAAAATTTTTCGGGCCCGAAAACTATATCTTTGGTGGGGCCATACTGCACAGCCATCGCAATCCCCGTTCTATGCCTACTTGTATCGAAGATCTGACAGCCGTAGAAGAGGGAAGGGAACATAAAATACATATACCTTGGTTTAAAGCCTATGGCGATAGGGAACATATACTTTTCAAGCTACCTTCTTGTTACGGGCTGCAAATATAAGGAGTGTAAAAGAACGTAAAATAGGATACAACACTCAGCGAGTGGTGTGACAAGAAAAGTCTTTTGTGGATAGCCAAAGATATTTAAAGTAAAGTCGAAGGCAAAGGCCACGTTAAACGGGTAAGGTGCCGATATAGGTGGTAATAGCTTGAAAATAAATAAATAAAGCCGTCGTATGTGAAAGTTTATAGTAAAGGTTTTTAAGACCTTTAAAAGGAACGCCAAACCTGTACCATAGTGTAAATTTCGAAGTTCACGTTGACACAAGTGATGAGAGATGGAATCGTTGTTTGGGAGAGTTTTTTTTTGGATCTGCCTTTGCGCGGGCGGTATGCCGGGCCGATGACAATTTCAATAACCAAAAATGGGTCGCCGGAAAATATTCACGTGGTGATAAAGCGGATTAGTGATGTTGTGGTGGAATGGAGTGCATGTGAAGTTATGGTGTTGAGAACAACTGGACCTGAATTTTTTTTTTCGAAAGTAGGCACTATTAGGGTTTACAGAGTAGGCCTCTAAACTTTCTTAAAAAGGTGGTCCGTGCACCCATGCCAAGAAAGTTGATGTGAGGCCGAAGATGCGAGTTAACTACTAAACCAAATTTTGTTCCTTTTTTTTGGACACTTTACTTTAATTTAATCCAACACCATCATATCGTGTTAGAACCTCTTTCGACGACTTCTTTCATTAAAACCTTGAGAAATTTTGTTTTTCTAAAAAATCGTACATTTGAAGTTGAATTTTTATAGAAAGAACCACGTTTTAGTCTATTCACTCACACGTTACGAATTGAAACGGATGACAGGACTAAAAAATAACCCAAATAAATTGACGAATTTTTATAATATAGTGAACAAATTCCATATTACAATATTATTTTTTATCAATATGATTCCTTGTTGGTAGACCTTTGTTGTTGCAATCCAGTCGATTTGAATTATAGTCGAAATAACTGGTAAATTACATTGAAAGGGGTAGTGTGTTACTTCTAAGTTTGGCAGACCACTAGCTGCTCGGCACACTAATCTGTTTTGGCAACTGATTGACCGTGCCCCACATCGAAATGGGCACTCCACTGAAATTAACTGGCGGTGAATTAAGTCAACTTGCAGTTAGTATAATGAATTTATAGTCAGTTCAGTTGACTTGAATGTAAAGCAATTAACTGTTATTTCAATATCTCAGCTTATAATACATAGTTTTCACCGAAAATATTTAGTAATAGCTAAATCAAATAGCTTCAAATCCCCAGGTACCCATAGTATACCTCAAAACGATAACGAACGCGATTAGAATAATGGTGGTAAAAGCGGTATCTATAATAATAGCTATAGAAATCATCATCATAATAATAATAAGGTTAGTTGTTGGTAGGGCCTTAGATCGTTGCAACGTTGTCGATTCGAATCGTGGTCCAAGTAACTTTTGGTAGGCCTTAGACGTTGCAACGTTGTCGATTCGATTGGTCTTCGAAGTAACAGTAGTATTGCAGTGGTCAGATGGTGGATGTATTGTTCTAGGTTTAGTAGACCGCTAGCCGGTCTGCACTGTAATTTGTATGTCCAAGTGCTTGGCCCGTGCCATAAAGTGAAGTATAGCGTACTGCACTCGACTTACACCTAATATGGTAAGTCCGCACAAAACAATACACTTGCAGTACAGTTAACTTTACTTACAGTAAAGTTGATCTACTGCACTGCATGCAATACTATTGCAATACCATTCCAACAGTAACAGTAGTATTGAATTGGTCAAGGGGTGGATCTATTGTTCTAGGTTTGACAGACCGCTAGCCGGTCTGCGTAGTAATTTATATGGCCAATTTCTTGGCTCGTGCCCTAATGTGAAGTGGGCATACTGTACTCAACTAACACTTAATATAGTAAGCCTATATAAAACAGTACACTGAACTTACAGTCAGTATAGTCAACTTTATTGAAATTAAAGTTAAAATATTGCGTTACATGTAGTACTATTCCAAAACTCGCGGCTTTTAAATTTGTGCGTGCACACTAGTGTGGTTTACTTATCTTTTCTAGGTTGCCACTAAATAGCCTCCTCGTCAACTGGCTAGACCCCTGTTAATTCCAGTTGGCTTTCACATTGAATTTTACCAAATTACATGTAAATCAACCTCATTTACCGTCAACTGCCCCACGGTTTTAATGTTCGAGTTTATTAATTACTACAAAAAGTTCTTTCGCCATAGGTTTTTGCGGGCTTTTACTTTCGCCGTGCTAATTGAACAAATCGCCGTTATTTATTCCTCCTTTTCCTTGGCAGTTTTCCCGCTCATTAGTATATCCTTAACTGTCGTTACATGATTTAAGCTTTTCGTGAAGCCCATTAACGCAGTCTTCGACACGTATAGTCAGGTTGTTATTATTTATAAACCTTTTTAAGGCCTCATTCGATGATACATTTTTTATAGTATTAGCCGGACTATCTTTGCCGTTAATTTGTCAGAAGTCTTTAATTTCTCTTCGTTTTTAAACTTTACGAAGTGCTATTACGTCGATTATCAAGCGTTCCTCACCAATGTTTCTACGCTTCGAAAGGCATTCGAAAAGGCTTTTGAAATCGGTATAAATTACTACTAGGATAGGAAAAATCTTCAGTTACTTGGTAATAAGGTTAAGGATTTTCTATAATGCTATGCCTATATCGAAGCCTGTTATTATACTATAGATCTCCTAATTCAACACGCTTCGTATAATTCTTTTATATTTTATAGAGGCTTAGTAAATTAGGCTGCCGATAATGCTTTACTGTTTTTTCTGTTTGTCTTCGTTCATGAGAGTTACAAAAAAGTCGATGTGTAAAGAGAAGTCGGTGTTATTAATGAAAAATCCATTCGTAAAAATTATCAGCTTGGCCTTCGATAGGTTAATTGAAATTATATCAATCTCTCGGTCCAAATTTCGCATTTCCTACTTAAGCTTCTTATTCAACCGGTCACAGTCTTTATTTTTGGCTTTTATGTTTATGCTGCGATAGATAAGTCGTACGATGCCTTTAGTTGGTATAAAGTAGTAATATAGTTGATACGGGCACGTTGTTTAAGGTATTGCCGAACCTTGGCCACGTTAGTTTTGTCGATTGTAGCCAAATTAATGCCTTAGCTCTTTTGTTGAAACCTGAGGCTAGTATCAATATTAAGGGTTAGAATCAACGATCCGTTAAAAATAAATTAATTACCCTTCGTCAGCGTCATTACTAGCTTTGAGTTTCAGAACTTGGAGTCCTTAATCGCCTACTGTTTCGATACCATAAAGTCAGCTGTTCCGATGAAAAGGGTATAGTTAGTCAACATACCTATTAAGCCGATTTTTTTTATTACGTTACTAACAAGTACAGATAGTATATTGAGTTCTTTATAGCAAGCTGCAAATTAAAGTGCGACTAATAGGTTATAAACTAATAGACATTTGCTTTAGAAAATACGTATAATGGTTTGATATATTGTATTACCGTCCTTAGAAATTAAATAGCTTGCAATTCCTATAATACCTTCAATAATACGCTCTTTTGTAAATCTATTGTTGATTACGTATATTCTTTCGTTATATTACAACTATTACACGTAAACTTGCCTTTAATTTTGGCTAGAAAACTTGTTATATAGTTGATTATCAGGTGTTAGCTAAGCTTTTAAATTGTTAGCGATTGTGTAAAGATTGAGTTTTTGCCTTTATCTCCGTATCCTTAAACTATTAAACGTGACTTTTCGTATGGCCACCCTGTGGTTTTGTTCTTAATTTCGTAAATAATACTTGACTTAAAAAATCGTGAAGTTATAACCTTTTGGGTTAACTGGCCGTTCATTTCGACCTCGTCGGTTTCTCTAAAAGGTTTGTTGAAGGTTTTAATAATTCCTTGTATTCGGAGCTTTAATGCAAAGTTTTCGTTATCCTTTTCTTTCTTATTTACTAGGGTAGTATTGTAGATACAGCCTGGTATGTATTTCTTTTTTTTAACGCTTCTTTTTTTCGGGGGTTGCTTGCGTCGGTGGCGTTTTATCAGCTTATGAATAACGGGTTGGAGAGGTTCGTGTTGATTCAGTCGTTTGGCTTGAGGGTATTTATCGTTAATAACCTTGATATAGGGTTAAACCTGAGTTAAACGAAATATTACAGGACCGTTAACAATTGTAACAACAATTTTTGAGTTTGTTATACTTAATATCTTATACGTGACCTCTTATTTGCCCGGCTCCCGTTACACGAGGACTTTAATTTTTAATGATAAATCAAGAACATTAATTGTTATACGGCTGTTTTTAGTGTTGAGGGTATTATTGACCTGATGGCGTGCCGATTCCCTTCGCAATTTCTTTAAAGCTTTACCGTAAACCGCAATATATTTTTGTGTACTTGTCAATGGTGAAGATTCACTTATTATACGTGGGCACATTCTAAAGACCAGTACCGTTGGCACAAGGTCGTCAAGGTCTATAGTATTGTTCAGGCTCTTTACTGCTATTTAAAGGCGTGTTTCCGGAATCGTAAAACTTTTAATTCATAATGTGAGGATGTTGTACGTTTGGCGAAGTCGGGCGTATGCCCTTTTAACCTTACTATTACTCTAATGGGCCTTTACAGGCACCTGTTCATACTCGATACCTATCAATTTAGTATTTTCCTAAAACTACGCCGTTGTAAAGTTGGTGTCGTTAACGTATACAACGACGTCAGGTAGACCCAGATACGTATTAATTTACAATATCCTCAGTAGTTCCTACCTATTCTTTGCCAAAAAGGACTTTAGGAATTTGGCCCCATGAAAGAAGGTTGCGGAGTTAACAACAGAAAAAATAGGTTTATTATTTATATAAAACACAGTAATGAAAACCTTATAATTAAAGTGTTTAACGTTTTTTAGTGTAAATTTGAATATCCGGGTGGTGTAGATATACGTTTGTCAGTAGTAGTAGAGCTTGTTAATAGCTTCAAGGGAAGAGCATTTAATATCTTTATACTTTATTGACTTTAGAACTTTATATAGCTTGTTCATAGCTAGATGGATAAAGCGTCGATGTAATTAGCGTATTTACGGCGTATTTAGGTTTAATATTATTATTTCAGGGCCTTGAGGATAAAACTATAAGTTCCTTCACGTAAAGGTAAAACGAAACCTTTGGCTATTTTTAATTGGTTCGTTTACATTGACATCGACGTTGACGCTGAGGGTTGTTATGTCTTTTAAATCAATTTAAAAATAGGTTGATGACTTGAAAATGTGGAAAGTAATTTATTTTACAATAGTTTTAACTACATTTGTCTCTGGTAACAATAGTTTTTCGCTTATTTTAAAGTTAACTTATACATTACTAGTTTTTTAACGATTAATTTTAATATCTGTAGTACTTTCCTTCTGTAGTGTTTCGTATTACAAATAGCCGCTTATTAAGTACCTCACTATCCTTATGTCTGAAATGATACCTTGAAATATGTTTTCCATGTAACGATCGCCAAGATTAAAGATATGTAAGGAATTAGAGGCTTGGTTAGGGTAAAGGCAAGGGTATTTACTACACAGAAAATATAAGAAGGCGTGGTCGGCTAGTTATTAGGCCGCGTTAAGAGTAGTATTTTTATGTTACTTAATCTGTTTGGGAGTATTGACCCCGTTAACTAGGTTGTCACCTTTAAAGTTTGAGATTTAATTTAAATAGTCTTGTTTAGAAGTGATAGGGTATTGGATGTAGTATATGACTTTTCTATTATTTCGTTCGGCGAGGAGGTATCGAGTTAACTATTAGCTAAACTTGTTATAAATAAAAACTTTTTTGCTACTATTACAACGATAGTGTTTATAGTTATTAGGTCCGTCTGAATCTTGGCTTTATTAGCGTTAGCGTGGGTGTTACCTCTAGGTTGTAGAAGATAGGCCAGGTCTTAGGCGTTAGGGGCGCTCGTAACCGTACTTATGGTTGACGTAATTAACTACTGAAAGATTTTTTTAATTTACGTTAGGTAAGTTGCCGATTTAAGGGTGTATACCAAGCGAATTTATTGTACTTATTATTACAGTGGTAAGCGAAGAACGTAACTGGTTAAAAAAGTCTTCGTAAGCGGCATTTAGGCGTTGTAAGGCGGATTTAAACTCGTTAATACCCGTAATTGTTACCCTTACCTGTTCGTAAAGTGTAGCTTCGCCAGTATGAACCTTTCCCATTTATTATTGACATAGTATTGGCTTGTTAAGCATTTGGTTTATCATATCTATTGATGTTTCTTCTTTATTCTTTCTCGTTTTTATTGTAATTTATCGTGTGATAGCTCAATCTTTAGGGTATTGTACGAGGTAGACGTCGTATTCGAAGTGGCATTTTATACCGTTATATATCTCACGAAACGTAGTGGTTCGAGTTAGAAAAGTTAGGTAGTAATTCCTGGCGTGCCTGATGAGAATTTCAGGGAATAGTAAGTAAAAACCAGAAGGGAAAACCTTTATTTACTTGCAGATATTTAAAAAAGGCATTATCTTCGTGTTCAGGAGGCTGTAAGGCTTTCTATTATACTTCTTTACGTCGTTTTAGATTTTCGCAAAGTCCGTAAGGAGCTTATAATTCATGTTAATTGTTTTGGTAGTATTTGGGGGCAAGTCGCGATATTTATCCCTGTTTTTCTCGGTATTTCCTGGCAATTGAAGATTAAAAGCTTCCAAGGTATGATATTAAGGGTAATTACCAGTCGTCTAGACGTAGAGTAAAGTCTTGTATGAAAACCTATAGTGGGTTTGAGCGTGTGGGTAAACCTTCAGTAAAAAGGTTTTTAAAGTACTTAACGAGTTTAATTAAAATTTGGGGGGGGGGAAGGGGGACTTAAAGGGTTTGAGAGGTTCAACGGTCTTGTTTAATAGACTAATATGGATTTTAGACGTTCATTCTTTTGGCCGCATAAGCGGCTATTGTTTTATATGCTCTGCCGCTATTTAAAGCTTACTTCGTATTGCTGCATAAAGGTGCTAAGCTGCCGAGTTGGTTAATAGGTTTTTTATTGCTAAAGAATAAAGAGGTTTAACTTAGGTTAAGATGAAAAGGAGGTCCCCTGAATCGTGTATTAGGGTGGTAAGGTTTTTCAATATGTTTTTTCTTTAGGATATGGGTCCTAAGGACATTTCTTAAACTCTTCTAGATGGATGAGTTTTTTTGTTGGCATTGTATTGCCTTGTGCTGGTATATAGACTTTCTTTTTACCTCTTAAATTTTGCCTTAATCTTTACCTGAATCCATTTTTGGACTGTGATTCACATGCTTATTGTTTAGTTGATGAAAAAGTTACGGAAGTTGCAGAACATGTGGTTAGAGTCATTAGTATTGTTGTTATTAACGATATAGTGACCGACGAAGTTAGTTAAGTATTTTTCGGTTAAGTCTTTATTGATGTTTTATTTCCAAAGGTCGTAGTTATAATACATAGTCAAAAGGTGTCCGAGGGCCTTAATTGTTTCTTTGCTGGCAGGGTCAGTGATGGCTTTAAAGTGAGCATTTGCGGTAGCCATATTAAGGTATTAGCTTGTGTAAAACGTGTAGGGCTAGGGGATTAGTGATCTTTGGACGTAAAGGCTTAGTGTTTTGGCGTAAAGTCAGGTAGAAATTTGGCGGCTTGGTAACTTGGAGACTTGGTATGGGGAAGTTAAAAGAATCAATTAGAGGCAAAGGTTTGGTTTAAAGGGTAAGGTCGAAGGTCGTTTGTTGTTATAGGTTATTTGGCATGGGAACTTAGTCGTTTTTCTTGCAGCAGTAGCACTCGCAATAGTACTGACCTAGCCGTTTGCTAATTTTCCGAACTTTGAGACTTTTGACCGTCAATCTCAACCTCTTCAAGAAAGATCTGGTGAAGAATTATTGGTGTTTTTAATAGCGATACCGTTGTTACCTCTGGTCTGCCGTAAAGACTAGCGCAGCCCAAAGATTTTACTTACGTACTGTCGTAAATACTGGACGTAGTAGTAAGAGCCCTTCGTAAGAATCTTTTCTCGACCCTAATAATAACGTAGAGCATAACAACCAGAAAGTAGCTTCTTCTTTTACTTAGCTAATCTGTGCTTAACTCAATCAGCACTAATCAGTATTGGTAGGACCTTAGATTGTTGCAAAGTTATCGATTCGAATCGGAGTCGAAGTAATAGTAGTATTTCATTGGTTAAGTGGTGGATTTATTGTTTTAGGTTTGACAGACTGCTAGCCGGTCTGCGTAGTAATTAGTATAGCCAATTGCTTGGCTTATGTCCTAGTGTATAGTAGGGTATACTGTACTCGACTTACATCCAATACAGTAAATACACACAAAATAGTACACTCAATTTTCAGTCAGTATAGTCAACTTTACTGTGAGTAAAGTTGAACTACTGCACTGAATGTAGTACTATTCCAACAATAGCAATGTATTTAAAAGTCAAAATATTATTTTCTAATGAAAATGAATTAAATGAAACTCTTAAACAAAAACTTTATATTTTGAATAAATATCGATCATAAAATAATTGACCCTACTGCAGTACTATCAATTAAATTGAAGTTCAGCTGTTGGAAAAAACGCATAGTTTAATTTTGACTTTCGCAAAGTCACAGCTCTCGCTATTCAATCCAACGATAATCTAATTTATTTACTATCTAGCAAATACAGCTGGGTAAATGACAACTTTCTATACCTTATAAAAATCACGAATGAACTATTCAGTCATACAAATAGTGATTTTCACAACTTTCTAAAGTATAAATATCTTCGCTTCTAACGAGTAGTGGCCTAAATTAATTCCTTTCAATACCACACATTTTAAATTGACGTGAGATGACAATATACCATAATATTAGTAAGAAAATATATTAAGACTCATTATTATTATAGGTAAAGCCTTACCTACATGAATCAGGGGTTATCTGGACTATAAGTTCATAAATAAAAACATAAAATCATGCTTTGAGAAGTTGATGACGTGAATAAAGTGTTTTGTGAAATTTTCAGGGACTAATTACGAATTAAAAATAGTCTTCAACAGAATTTCCGAAACTTTTAAAACACCGAATTGAATATCCACGGTATTTTTCAATTTATGAAAAAAGTTTGAAAAAAATGTCAATAGTCAAAGAGCAAACTAATACATGAACAAAACACAACAAAAACACAAAACAAACTGACTCCTTACATAAAAAAACAACTCAAAACTACGATAATAAACGAAAACTAAATAAAAAAAACCTTTCACATAATAGACGATACATCGATAACACCTTTAAAGAAAGGAAACAATGAATCTAGGCGGAACTAGAAATTAAGTCAAAAATCAAAACACACATTATTAAAATAAAAAGTTGCTTCAAGCAAGATTTCGATTACGCCCTCTTCATTACTAACTGTATACCATGATATAAAGAGGAGAGCCTAATAAATCATATTGAAATATTGTTTAAAGAATCTATTAATATGAAGCTAAGGTTGTATTTTGAGGAATTTAAAAACTACATATTGAATTTGACATAAAAAAATGAAAGAGAATACAGAAAAATCAGCGAAAAAAAGGAATTCAAAATTGTAAAGGAACGAGATATCTATCTTCTTAATACTAAAATATAAACAAAAGTTGATTACTCTATAAATATATATAAAATAGTCTAGAAAACTAATACATTGCAATATGCAATATTTGAAAGGATCGTTTTCGCAATTGAAAAGAAAGCAGGATAAAGGATATAAATCTTTCTAAAAAAGAGAAAAATATACAAAATATGAAATCACAACGAAAAATTAATAGATATATGAAATGACGATAGTGATAGAAACAGACAACTAAAACCTTCCGTATATAATGATAACGCTAATAGATGACATACAACTTGTACAACAAGATAAAAGAAATAGATACCGGCATCGGAAGAGATTAATTGCGACTAAATTATAAATTAATGAATAACAACTTGTTAAAAAGCAGGAAATCGTATTGAAATATCGTTAAAAAGAGTGAAATATCTACGGCCAATACCAAACCATTAAAATTGAAAATTTAATAATAAATAAATTTGACAAGTATAAATCTATATTGAACGTCAAATTCAAGACGTAAATACGATAAAGTAAAATATTATAAAAACTCGTTAAAAATGAAACATTCTTCCTAAAAACCCACAAGGTACATCACCCAGATACCACTAGAACGAAGCACGACAATATAAAAATCTATTCAAAATCAATATCGATAGACAATAACTCAAAATACCACCTAAAAGAAAATCTTCTTTGGACAACTTAACGTACGCAGTAATATTCTATAACCAATGACAGAACTAATAATACGCGGATTCTAGTCAGGACAACCAATAGTACTATATCTACAACTTAATAAATATTTGGCCAAAATCAATTGAATTGCAACGACAGTAATTTCAAGTCTTCAATTCATACAAAAAACTTCCTTTAAATCACATCTAACTTAAAAACGTATATTATAAGCTCATCAAAAATTTCATATGAATTTCGAGAATACGTAAAAAATACGATCAAAAACCATATAATTTACTGGACATTGAACTTATATCATTCTTTCCAATATTATGACAAATAAAAATTCATCCGTTGAATTTCTACCTTGTTTTTCCACGTATTATCACCGGAAAAAAAACCTATTACTTCACAACATATTCATTAGTAACCTAGACATTTTATAATATATGTTATGCACCAAGTTAGAACTTCAAATGCAACGTGCACTTGACTCAATATAAATTAAGTTGATCCACAACAATACTTACAATAATATTAGCTAACATGGAAACCGAAAACAAACCGTTTCATTAATTCGATAAAATAAAGAAAAAAATTGATACTTTTCTAAAAGGTCATGAAATAAGTTTCATCTTGTGAAACTCCGCTTTGTAAATAGGTTGGATAAATATTTATAAACGATCAAGAATTTAGAAACGTGCTTTTAATACTAAACAGTACGTAAAAAGGTTTCTTCAAATAATTAAAATCATTATTTCACATCATCATATGACGTAAAAACTGTCTACATATATATACATTAAATAACAATTTTAAAGAAAGTTTTACACATGTTGATAGGTCGTTAAACGTTGCAAATTTGTCTTTTTGAAGTGATTGTCAAAGTAACAGAAGTATTGTATATATCAGGTGATGGATTGTTGTTTCTTATAAGTTTGGCAAACTGCTAGCTGGTCTACACAGTGCTTTGTTTGAGTAATTTCTTGGCTCAAGCCTCACATTGAATCGGGAACTCGACTATATTTAATTTATAGCCAGTAAAGTAAACTTTAACTATACTATACTTAAAATTTATCACAACACTGGCGGCTTTTTATTTTATGAAGCTAATTAGTTAGACCGGATAATTCTTCGATAACGTACATGCTTCCGTATACCTTGCCTATTGCTATTTGTATAGCAATTCGACTTTCTACCACATGTAATTCCAGGTACAACTATTTCATTACTTTTATGCTATCCTTTAATATTCAATTAACTTGGCTTTGACTGTTAATCATGTTCGAATCGTTAATAATCTAACAGTTCTCCAGTAGACTAGGGTACCCCTTTCTCTAGTTATGTCTATTATCACGTAATTAGACCTTGTTAGATAACTTATTAAAGTAGCTCGCGATCCCTGTAGTTAGTACGTTAGTATCCCCAAACTTTTCCAGCGCCTTATTCTGTGTAGTTTTTATTCTATTATTAGAAGAGTTATCCTTGCTATCTATTTATAGAAATTTCTCAATTTCTCTACTTTTTTAAACCTTGCGGAAGGCTAATTATTACGTTTATGATGAAATTTTGTTCCTTAGAGTTCCGAATTTGAAAAGGTATTTGAACAGATTTTATAAATCGTTACAAATTACAACCGAAATTGATGAGATCTTTAACTATTTAAAAATAATCTTTAGTTTTTCCATGTGGATATACCAATATAAAACCATTTATTACATCGATCACTTCTGAAGTAAATAAATTTGTTGTAATGGTTTTGCACTCGATAAGATTCAAGTAAATTAGATAGCTTGTAATATCATATTAATTATCTCATTAATTACATAATTTAACGATTATGATAAGAAATTGGATTTATAACAATAAAGTTGCGTTATTTACGAAAGAGGGGTTTGTAAAGATAATATACTTAGTTTTTTTGAAAGTAAATAAAAACCGCATTAATCACTCGATTCATATTATTTCTTCATTTGTTCAATAGTTAATTTCAACGACTTTAGCCTTGATCAATTTGGTTTAAAACTTGTGTCGTATTTAATGTATCGTAAAATGTTTACAATTGATATATATTTGCGATAAAAAGGCTACAAACGCATTGCTTCAAGTATTACTAAGTCTTCAAGACCATAATCTTATCGATTTAAGTTAATCCAGTACCTTGCAACATTTTAAAAAAACTGAGGAATTTAGTATTAACATCGTTCAAACTATATATTTCGATTGATAATACTTTAAATTTTTGGTATCTGCCTTTCGTTAAATTTATAATCGGCTGGAAATTCCAGAAATTAGTGTCTATACTGAGATGCTGTGTTACTAATATGAAATTAGCAATGACGAAAAACAATAAATCGTTGATTTTTGTGCCCATTATTTTGAAAATGTCAATCTTCTTCATAATAAATAGGTATATGTAATAAATTCAAATTTTATGCCTATTTTAAACTTTAAGTGAGACGGGTAAATAAAGAATTGATAAACATTTGTTTTTTTTATTCTTAATAGTAGTTGAACGTATCTCCTCATTATTGTTCATTATTAATGGTAGTGCAGTTTATAAGGCGATTCTACTAAAATAATCGTTTGCAAATTATTGGCAAACTGTGAATATTCTTAAGTGATATTGTGACTATTAAGGGTAAATTTTCCATTCGTACTCGCTACCAGACTTTGTATTCATACAATAAATCAGTGTTAGTCAATATTTTAAATCGTTTACGATTACGTAAAAATTGAGATTCAGCTTCTATTAGAGTATTATTAAACTATCAATAATGATTTTCTCTACCGCTTATCCATAGCTCTTCACTTACTCTCGTGCGTTATTTTTAACTTGAAAATGGTGACTTAAGGATTGTTACGGGGGAAGTCGCGTTTGTATACGAATTAAAGAAATTCTTGTATAAGAACCTTGTTGATTTCTACTCTATCATTATCCACAAAATGTTTACCGGGGTTTTAATAATTAATTATATATAAATATTAACTACCATACCCTTTCCATCATTGAATTTTTACCAATTTCAATAATTGCATACACACTCTCCGGCCTGTATTTTTAATCCAGATTCTTGTTGTTTTTCTTTCTGGGTAGTCGGTCGAATCTCAATTATTTTATCGGCGTATGAATCATCAGCCGGAGTGGGTGGTATCAATTAATTTACACTTCGCAGAACTTTTTAGCATAAATCAACCTAATATAAAGGTTGACTTAAGTTATCTGAAATATTGCAGGTCTATTAGTACTTTTAAAAATTCATTTTCGTTCATCAATACTCAAAATCTTAAATAGGCTATTCCATTTTCCTGGTTTATGCTATACGAGGTTTTCGTTTTGAAAAAACAAAGTTAGTATGTTAATAGTCAGTAAAATGTTTTTAGTGTTGAGGGAATTATTGAAGTGACGATTTGCGGATTCCCTTCGCAATTTGTTTTAGTACTTTCAGTATATTGTTCTTCATTTCCAAGTGTTTTTTAATGAAGAGTATTTAATCCTTCAATAAGAATATACTTTGAAGATCAGTACAGTCGGCATTGGGTTATTAGGTCATACGTTAATATCTCCGAACTTGACAGCTATTTTAAGATGTGTCTTCTGGTAAGTAAACATTGTAATCTTTAACATAAAAAGATTGTACACTGGTAAAAATAACGCGTAAGCCCTTTTCAACTATTTTATACTTTAATTGTCTTGAATAGAAACCAATTTATGTAGAATTCTCATGATATAGATATTAATTTAGAATTCTCTCGTTGCAACCTTATCTTTGATATCGTGAACCATAACGTTTCATAATCACAAATACGTGCTATTTTACCATATCTTCAATACCTTTCAAGATTTCTCTAAATGAACCTGAAAGAATTCAACGTCGTAAAAAAAAGTTCCCAAGTTTATAGTATTAAAAATAGGGTTGACACTCAAGTAGAAGACGTTATTTGAAATTTCATAATTTAAATCCCTATGTTAGAGGCTTGTGTCTGCCTTATTCCTGCTAGGGAGTTAGCTCTAGTATACGCGTTACCGGCTCCCCTACTGCTACCACACATACACTATACTTGTTTATATTATGAAGATACATATCTCTAGTTTCTTTACTACTCATACCCGTTTTGTTGCAATGATTATCTTTTTTTCCCCCTTTTATCGAGGATTATCGCTATTATATACCCCTTTTAAATGATATCTTTGTCTTATTTTCTCTGTATATAGTACTTGATTTTATATTTACAACAGAGTCTCGACTGTTTTCAAGTAATTGTAATTTAGGTCTCACAGGATGGTGCCTATGCTTGTTGTTGTTAGGGATGTAGCCATAGCAATCACTACACTTCTATGATGCTCCTGTATTACTCCCTAGAATGCCTTAGTTACATGACTAATTACATGACTAGGCTAAATCATATCCTAAGGTTTATATCAGTTATATAATAGAGGCTTCTTTTCCCTTTATATTGAGAATTTTTTAACAATATCCAACTACTTTTAACACTTTCCTTAAATTAATCCTTTTACATATAATCCTTGGTACTGTCATTCCCGACGCTATTATCACTTTTCTCGAACAACTAAAGCCTGAATTATATTTATCAACCACCCGAATTGAAACTTTAGAGCTGGAAAGAAATTCCTTAACGCGCGCGTTAAACATCAATTATAAAGTAACTTGACTGTGAAATCAATCGAGTGGATCGCATAATGAAAACTGCTTATTAAACCCTTATAAGCCAAGCTTTTGAGATTGGAAAACGACGTGTAAACCGTAGTTTTATGTACAGAGTAATATAAGTTTAATGTGTTAACTATATTCTTTAATATCATTCTGTCATTAAAAGTCTTCTACTTCACACCTATCCTACCTCGTCCCACACAAGCCCTGTAGCTCGATCCCTCTAATAGGAATCGAACACAGCCCATGCAGGGCTGGCATTAGAGGGGCATGGTAGAGCTGGCAGGGGTTGGATCAACGGGAGCAAGGGCGGATGAACTGAGCTTGGAGGGAGGGGGCTCGAAGGCGCGTTTGGTTCTCTTGGGCATTGCAGAGTTCTTTACGAGAGCGCGGCGGCGGAGGTGTACGACGCGAATGGCGGTAGCGCGTGGGCGGGTCACGCCTCTTTTACTTAAAGGTGCTACTTTGGACCTGAGAATTATGACCTATACTAACAATAAATCATAGGGTGCAGGGGTCGCTTACTAATTGAGTGTTGATATTTAGTACCATATATAAGGGAAAGTTACGGATAAGGTTTTTTTGGTAGAGGTTATTCTTTATTTTGTTTTGTTTGAGGTATGCGATATACGGGTTATCCAACCAAAAAGAGTTCACTAATAATATTTGACGTAATCTAACGGCAAACGCGACCACTTTGTATTTTATTTAATCCATTTCTCACCATATATTTTTATATATTTACTTCAAAGTATTATTCTCTCCATAGTGAAAATAGGTGCATCCCCAGCGCAAGTAGCTGCCGGATAGGGACTGACTAACCCGCTTTTCGATTCAGGTACAGCTACATTTCACACGCCTATTGGTCTCTGAAGTGTGAGAAACCCTAAAGTCATGCTTGCAAGGACTGATTACTGGCTTTGGGTCCCAGATAGATCTCAAGTGAATTCGGTTCACAATGCCTCACACTAGTATCTCCAGTATTATTTCATAGCAATAAACCATACACTGCATAGAAGCCACTGCCTAGCCTCAGTAAAAAAAAAAAAAAAAAAAAAAAATCGTTACCGGTACATTTCAGTTATTGAATCGAACTTTGTCCCAAAGAATAGCCGCTGACGCGTAGCCTGCGGAATATACCGACCTTACAAACGACACTAATATAACTGTCACGTCGTTTCCTACTAGAAGCCATATTATATTACCTAACAACGCCGGCTCTTCGAATTTCTGCGATTCCTATTACGAAACCAACTATAAACCTAACGGCGTTAATCATTAATAACTTAAAAATAAACTTTTATTTGACCGGTAAAATTATTCAGCGTTAAATTACGTTTTTTTGCTTAGAAAGTCATTATAATGCGTAAATTGCATAGGGATAAATAATTTATTGTTTTTAAAAAGATTGCTTTTACAATCTGTTTCAATATATTGATGGAATAGTTTAGCTTTTTATTGAACCTTATTATACGTGTGACGGCGACGGCGATAATAATTACTTCAATACTTTTATAACAATTATTTGCGTCCATTGCTGTGAACTTACCGCGGTATAGGCTATTATCACTAGGCTTACGAATTTAAAATTAGTCATTCGTAAACGGGTTTACGTATTTTTCAATGTTTAGGAGGCTTTATTAATTTAAGTTAGTAGCATATTTGGAGACTATATCGTCAATTTCAATTTCATTCAAGAAGTTGTTAGCGATAACTTAATTAATACGTCACAATCTTTCGATATGTTTGATGCATACAACGAATGGATCATGCAGATTCATTTTATTGATACACAACTTTATAACTTTCGTATATGATATGAAGGTAACGGTAATGGCGAAGGGTATACCCACGATAATAGTATTAACTGTAACTCACACGGCGGAGTTAGCAACAGCGATGTACACACGCGTGATATTTAAGGATATATTATAATAACGGGCATAAACGCCTGACAGTCTGGTTTTCAACGGCGCGGTATTTATTTTAACTAAGTTGTATTTTTGCGTTGTAAAAAACCTGGTTTATGATTACAATGAGGTGATAATATTTACTTCATCCGAGTATATTACTTACATCACACCTAATTAGCGAATAACTCCGGTACGAAAGCTATTGCAGGCGTTTACCTCTCATTACCAATGAATTTATCGACTTTGAAGAGGAGACAATGTAGGTTTTAGGCATAATCACATAGAGGAATTGAAAGGTCTTTAATTTGACCTTGTAACTTAGTCATAAGCTGTAAACAATTTCCCGTTCGTAATAAATTTGACTTATAATTCTATTCATTATGTTGAGGTTTTTTATAATATAGGTGGTGAGTATTAGGGCGTGGTTAACAATTAGATCATTTGGCCATAATATTTATCGCAAATATTTACTATACATCCATGTTTCAATAAAGATGTCTATTGTATTATCGTTGTTAAACTACAATTATGTTTCATAAATTGTAAAAAGGTTAACTTTAATCAAGATGAATATTTTATTTGTGTATAAATTATTTATCGTTTATGATATAACGGTTGGTAGGTTTTTATATCGTTGCAACGTTGTCTATTCGAATCGTAGTCGAAGTAATATTAGTAATATATTGGTCATATAGTGGATGTATTGTTCTAGGTTTAACAGATAGCTAGCTGGTCTTCACAGTAATTTGTATGGCCAAATGCTTGGCTCGTGCCTTAAAACGAAGTGTAGCGTACTGCACTTGATTTACACCTAATGAAGTAAGTCTCCACAAAGCAATACACTCAACTTTCAGTTTAGTATAGTCATCTTCACTGTAAGTAAAGTTGATCCATTATGCTTTATATGATACTATTACAATACTAAAGGTTTTTTAGTTTGTACACGTACGCCAGTATATCTAACTAATCTTTTCCAATTACCATAAAATTGCCCTCTCGTTAATTAGCCAGACCCCTGTTAATTCCAATTGACTTCCATACTAAATTTCACCCGATTACATTCGAATTAACCCTATTTAACTTTAATACTCCGTCGCTCCGAGTTTCGAGTTTATCAACTCCTATAAAAAGGTTTTTCGCCACAAACTTTTACAGGACTCTACTTTAGCCGTATTAGTTAAACAAGTTGCCATTATTAATTTCTCAACTTCTCTTGCAATCTTTTAGTTCGACGGTATATCAATTACTGCCGTTACATGATTTTGGCCTTTCGAGCGGCCTATTAATATAACTTTAGATTCATATGGTTAGCTTATTGCTTACTACAACCCCTTTTAGGGCTTTGTTCGATGTTGCCTGCGTTATATCATTTTCGGGATTATTTTTTCCGTTAATCCTTCGGAACTACTCCATCTCTTTCCCTGCGTAGGCTTTAAGGAGTGTTAATATGTCGATTATCAGGTTCTTTTCGCTAGTGGTTTTGAGCTTCGAGAGGTATTAGAAGAGGCTCCTTGAGTCGGTACAGATTATTACCGGGATGGAAAGAATCTTTATTTTCCTGGTGATAATGTTAAGAGTTTCCTATAGTGTTATACTTATGTTAAAAACCGTTATTATACCGTAGACCTTCTATGTTAATACATTTGTTGTAATACTTTTACACTTAACTGAGGTTTAGTATATCAGGCTTTCAATAATATTAAACTGGTTTTCTCGTCTGTATTCGTTGACAAGGGGTGTTAGGAAGCCGATCTATAAAGATGGGTCAGTGTTATCTATAAAAGAACCATCCGTAAATATCATTAACTTAGCCTTTAATAGGTTGATTAGAACCATATTGATTCCGCGGTCTAGATTCCGCGTTTGCTACTCGAGCCTTCTGTTCAGTCGATCAAAGTCCTTATCCGTTGGTTTTTATACTTATAAGACGATGGATAGGTCTTAAGAGGCTTCGGGTTGGTAAAAATCAGCAATATAGCTGCCTCGAGCACGTTGTTCCAAATACCGTTAAGATTTCGCTACGTCAATCTTATTAATTGTAGTTAAAACCGCGCCGTAGACCTTTTAACAAAAGCTAAGGCTGATATTAACACTAAGTATACGGATTGACAATTTATTAAAGCTAAGTTGGCTACTTTCTATTAACGTCTTTAGTGGCTTACAATTCCAGAACTTAAAGTCCTTAATTTACTATTGTTCAAATACTATAAAACTAGCCGTTTCGACGAAAAGAATATTATTAATTTGTATACCTACTACGCCAAAGTTTGTTCTTTACGTTAGAAGTAAGAACGGGTCGTATGTTCAATTTTATCGTTAGCCATTATTTGAAGTGTGACTAATAAGTTTAAAACCAGTAAACGCCTATTTTAGCTAATACGTATATTAGCTTATGATATTGTATTACCATGCCTTAAGGGTAAATGGCGCGTAATTCCTATGGAAGTTTTAATAATACGATTCATTGTAAATCCGTTGTAAACTGAGTGTAGACTTATGTTATATTAAATTTATTAAACGTAAAGTTACTTTTACTTTTAACTAGTAAAAACTTTTCCATAACGACTACCAAATATAGACTCAATTTTTAAATTGTTGACAACTATGTAAGGATTTTGTCTTTACCTTTATTACAGTATTTTCAAGCGATTAATCGTGATTTCTCGTACGGTCGCCCCGTGGTTTTACCCTTAACCTCGTAAATAATTCTCAACTTAAAGATTGTGACGCTGGGGTTTTAAAGGTGAAATTCGTTTTTCGGTACGAATTATACAACCCTTTGAGTTAGTAAACCGTTAATCTCAACTTTATCGCTTTCTTTAAATTGTTTGCTGGAGGTTTTACTAATTCCTTATATTTGGAGCTTTAGTATTAAGTTTTCGTTATTCTTTTCATTCCTGCTTATTCAAATAGTATTGTAAATACAGCCCGGTATGTATTTCTCTTTTTTAATGTTTTTCTTTTTCGGTAGTTACTTGCGCTGGCGGCGTTTTATCAGTGTCTAGATAATGGATAGAGGAGCTTCGTATTATCTCAATGGTTTAGAATCAAGGTTTTTATCGTTAGTAGCCCTAATATAGAGTTTAACCTGAGTCGTTCGAAAGGATAGAAAACCGTTAGTAGTTTTAATAACTACTTCGGAATTCGCGATACTTAATATCTTATATGTGTTGTTCCATTTGCCTTTCTTTCGCTATACAAGAGGTTTACGTTATAACAGCAAAGCAAAAACGTCGATTGTTGTAGGGCCATTTTTGGTATTAAGGGCCTTATTGATTTGTCGGCATGTCGATCCTTTTCGCAGCCCCTTTAAAACTTTGCTATAAACCGTAACATGTTTCTTAATACTTTCTGAGTGCGAAGATTTACTAGTTAAGCGTGGGTATGCTTTAAAGACCTGAAACGTTAATATTAAGCCGTTATGGCTTATAATGTCGTTAAGACCTTTTAATTCTATTTGTAAACGTGTCTTCGGATTTGTCAAAATTTAAGTTTCCAACGTAAGGATATTGTACGTTTGACAAAGTTATAAATATACCTTTTTAACTTTTCCCATATTTTAGTAGGCTTTTACAGGCACTTATTTACACTGGATACCTATTATCTTGGCATATTCTTCAAACTTTTCCGCCGTAAAGTTGGTGTCGGCATTGTAGAAGATGACTTTATTGTTTTAACCTAGACAACGGTTGGGTCAAGAAATAGGCCAGCATGCAGCTGAGCCACAGAAAGCTTGTAGTCCAACGCATCAGGTGGGGAACATCTCTTATGTAAGCAAGGTGACTAAGCAAGTCACGTGATGGATCAGTATGGATCAGTTACTGATTCAAGGTGAGGCAACATGCGACCAGTAAGGATTAGCCACGGATCCAAGGTAAGGCAGCACTAGATCAGTGGGATCAGTACGGTGATCCAAACGATCCAGTACTGAAGACGGTATGAAGGCACGGATATATAAGGACACGGTCACCACCACATAGATAGTATTTCCTTTATAGCTCTTCAGTTATCAATCTAAGTATTCAGTCTACACATATGAATAGCCTCACGGCTTTTGATCATTACTCGCACGGTTGCGATATTATTCATTCAGTACCTCTGCTACCTTCTTAATAACATAAACCCTCTGACACCTTCTATATACTCACGGGTATTCAGTGTGATCATTAAATTTATGTGGGCCTAGGTACGTGTTAATTTACAACGTTCTTAGCGTTTATTTTTATTTTTTTGTTAATAGGAACTTTAGAAACTCAATTTCGTAAAAAAAGGTTATGGAGTCCATAACGTAACACATAAGCTTATTATCTAAGTAAAACATATTAAATAAAGATTGTAATTAAATTTGTATCGTTCTTGAAAATCAAGTTGAATCTCTGAGAGTCTTGGGTAAACGTTTGATAGTAGTGTAAAAGTTTTTTCATGTATTTTATGGCAGGGTATTCTACATTCTTATGCCCTGCCGAATTTGAAGTTTTATACAACTTGTTAACAGCTGTGTATTTGAAACTCTGGTGTAGTTAATGTATCTCCAGCTTCGTTAGGTTCAATACTATTGTTTCTGGGCCTTTAAAATAAAACCATAGGCACTTTTACTTAAGGGTGAGTTGAAACCTTTAGCTGTTTTTAATTAGTTCGTTTACATTAACGTTGACTTTAACGTAGAGGTTTTTCATGTCCTTCAAACCAAGTAAGAAAGGGGTAGGGGACTTAAGGATGTGGAACGTAATGGCTCTTATAATAGTTTAAATTACCGCTATCTCCAGTAACAATAGTTATTCGAATGTGTTAAAGTTAACTTTAGCTTTACTAATATCTTAACAATTGATTATAGTGGCTATAATGCTTCCTTTTCATAGCGTTACATACTGTAAATAACCTTCTATTTAGTACTTTATTACTCATGTGTTTAACATAATACCTTAAAACGTATGGTTCACGGAACGATCGCGAAAGTTAAAGGTATATAAGGGGTTATAGGCTTATTCAAGGTAAAGATAAGGGTTTTTACCACCAAAAAGGTATATGAAGACGTGGTTGGCTAGTTATTGGGCCGCGTTAAATGTAATATCGTCGTGTTACTTGATTTATAAGGGGTATTAGCGTCGTTAATAAACTCGTCGCCCTCGAAGTTTGAAATTTGGTTTAAGTAATCTTATTAGAAGGTAGTAGAGTATTAAGCGTAATATATTGCCTTTTTATTATTACGTTTAGTGGAGGGGTGTCGAGTTAATTAGTAAAAAGACTTTCCACAACTTCAATATATTTTGTCATTACTATGACGATAGTATTTCCAGTTAGTAGGTCCGCTTCAATCGTGGCCTTATTAGTTTTAGCATAGCTATTACCTTTAGTTTTTAGCCGATGGGTTAAACCTTAGTCGTTGTGGGCGCCCGTAATTGCGGTCGATGTAATTAACCATTGTAAGGTTTTTTTTATCCACATTAAAGTAGTTGTCGACTTGGAAGTATATACCAAACGAATTTGATATACGCGTCATTACAGTTGTAATCGCGGAATGCAACTAGTTAAAAAAGCCTTCGTAGGTAGTATTTGGGCGTTATAAGACGTATTCGAATTCGTAAACGCCCGTAACTGCTACCCGTACCTGTTCGCGAAGTGTAACTTCGCTAACGTAGGCTTTTCCTATTGTTTTCTTTTGGCATAACATCAATTTGTCAAGCATTTGATTACGAACGTTTATTAGTATTTCCTCTTCTTTCTTTTTTTCGTTATTATTGTAGTCTACCGCGTAGTTGCCTAGTTTGTATAGTATTACGTAAAGTAGACGTCGTGTTCAAAGTAGCTCTTTATGCTATCATAAATTTCGTAAAACATGGTAGCTTTAGTAAAAAAGGTTAGGTAATAGTTTTTAGTGCGCCTTATAAAGATTCTCGGGAATAGGATGTGGAAACCTGAAGGGGGAACTTTTATCAAGTTACAGGTATTTAAAACGAGAACTGTCTTGGTGTCGAAGAGGTTATAGGGCTTTCCGTCCAACTTTTTTACTTCGTTCCAAATTGTGAAGAAATCCATAAATAACTTGTAATTAATATTAACTATCTTTACAGGTTTTGGGGAAAGGTCACGATAATTATCCTAGTCTTCAATAGTGTTTCCTGGCAGTTGAAGTTTTAAAGCTTCCGAGATACAGTGTAAATGGTAATTACTAGTCGCCTAACCTGAGGAGTAAAACCCTGTAGTACGACCTGTTATGAGCTTTCGCGTGTAGGCTAACCTGAAGGAGGAAGGTTTTCAAGGGGTTTGGCGATTGAATTTCTAAGGGACGATGGGTACTTAAAGGTTTTGGGAGGCCTAACAATTTTACCTAATTAACTGGTGTAAAACGTCGATATAAATTCCTTTAGCCGCGTTAGCGGCCTTTACTTTACGCGTTTTGCTTCCGCTGAGAGCGTACTCTACACTGTTACGTAAAGGTACTAAACTTCCGAACAGGTTAACAAGTTCCTTATCCCGAGTAAGTAAAGAGTTTTAAATTAGCTAAAAGTAAAAGGGGGGTCCTCGGGATCGTATATGGGGGCGGTAAGATTCCTTAATGCCTTTCACCTTGGGCTGTAGGTTTTAAGGGCATTTTTCTAGTTAGTCTAAGTTAAATAAAGTTTTTATAAACCTAGTAAACCTCTTTTATTAAACTTAAATCCCTCGACGTTTATGTTTTTTCTCTCGCTTAAACTCAATAGCTTTTTTATATACTCTTTCACATATTAATGATCCAGTCGTTAAAAAACCTTTGGTATTTACGGAAAGCACGTTTATTGCGGTCACGTATTTCGCTATCTTTTTATTTAATAATGTAACAGCTGATGAAGCTGGTAAAATGTTTTTCTGTTAAGTCTTTATCGACATTTTGTGCCTAAAAATCGTTGTCATATTACTTAGAAAAAGTAATTACAAGGGATTTGATTACTTCTTTCCTTTCGTCTTCGGTAATAGCTTTGAAATAAACATTAGCGGTAGACATATCAACGGTATGGATTATGTAGGACGTGTAAAACGCGTAGGGCAAGGGACTTTGTAATTTTGAGTGTGGAGAATTTGGTGATTCGTAGTGGAGTCGCGTAACGTGGCTTTTTCGACGTAACTTGGCGATTCTTGATGTTTTTGCTAAGAGCAGCGAACTTGAAGTTTGAATTGACGTAGGGGAAGTGAAAAAAAGTGAAGTAGGGAAAAAAGTTTGATGTGAAGAGTAAGGTCGAAAGTAGTTAATAGTGGTAGAGGGCGAAGATTGTTTGTTATTTGGCTGTGGGAATTAGTTGTTTTTGTAATAGTAGCACCCTCAGTAGTACTGACTTAGCTGTTTGCCAAATTGCCTAATTTTAAGCTTTTGACAGTTAATTTCAACGTCTTCAAAAAAGGTCAATGAAGATTTCTTGGTGTTTTCGATAGCGATACCGTCGCCTACTTCTAGATTTCCGTTGGGAACTGACGTAATCAAAAAGTTTTCTTTATTTTCCTGCTGATGGAGACTGACGTAGTACTAATAGAGGCCATTCGCAAAAATCTTTCTTCTACTCCAACCGCCGTTGTTGACATAGATCGTAACTGGAAAGTAGTTTCTTCTTTTACTTATCTAATCTGTTCTTAACCTAATAAGCACTGATTAGTATTGGTAGGGGCTTAGATTGTTACAACGTTGTTGATTCGAATCGTGGTCGATGGAACAGTAGTATTGTATTGGTTAAGTGGTAAATGTATTGTTCTAGGTTTGGCAGACCGCTAGCTGGTCTTCACAGTAATTTGTGTGGTTAATTGCTTAGCCCGTGCCCTAGAGCAAAGTGCAGCATACTGCACTCAACTTACACCCGATGCGCTAAGACTCCACAAAGCAATACACTCAACTTGCAGTTCAGTATAGTCAACTTTACTGTAAGAAAAGTTAACCTACTGTACTGCATCTAATACTATTCCTACAATTACATTATTTTGTGGAAATTGAAAGATAAATCGAGAATACATAATTCAAGTTATTTTAAAATCAACATTATTTTTACGATAAATAGATGACCACCGTATGAAGTCTCGAGGGTTTTAATTAAAAAAAGTTAAGTAGAGGTATCAACGATACGGTTTTCTATCAAATACAATTGAAAACATAGAGGACCAAGCAACGAACATACAAACTTTATCCGTCTACAGTAAAAATATTAATCAAGTATTGATACCGCAACAAAGTATAACCTTCGACTATACGTTTTCTGATACCTCGAAGAAATTAAGACGCATATTTAATTACACTTTCAAAAACAACATGACCACTTATCGCTTGAATCCTCATTATAAAATCATTTTTGAGAACAACCACCAAGGATAACCTTTACAAATCATACATAGCCCGTTATTTAAAATATGACGGAAAACGTTCATTGTAGTACGAAAAAAGATAAAGAGGTTTTCAAATTAATATTATATTCGCGTAAACCGCCTTTGAACGGGTACCTTTGAACTTATACTTGAAAAACATGAAAACAGTTTCAAAATTTACATTAATTACCAATAATTTCATGTTATAAAAAACGCTGCCCGATATTTTTCCCTTTTCTTTTTGCAAAAACCAAACCGTTTCTTGATATTTTACGACTTTAGTAATTTATCAAATTCCACGTCGAAGTCGATTTTCATGAACTACATATTAAGAGATATAACGAATAGAAAGCCACGATTTGTGTCTGTTTCGGATTTTTTCAATATTCAATAACGTCGTTCACTTTTTTATTATAAAAGCTGCTTTTCAACGATATACGAATCAAGTTTTACTCTTCTTCCTTAATATTACTTATTTTTCTTATTTTGACGCCAGATAAAATTTCATATATAATCTCTTGGACAACTACAACCATTAAGCTTTATCGGTTTAAATGAATTGAACAAAAATTGACTTAACTTCAATGTATCCAAATACGAGGTTATGGTTATGAGAATAAGGGGTCTAAAATTTATTGTAAAATATGAGACCAGGGTATATAAAAACGCAGAATAGTGCCGTGATTCTCAAAAGTAGGCCGCGTTTACCTCGGTAATAAAGGTAGGATTATTCATGGATTTTGCTAATAGTTACGGACGATTCATTTGAAATCACTCCATGACTTTTCTCCCCTCTATATTAATAACTAATAAGTAGCTATCTTTTGTTAACAGCTTAAAAAAAATCTCTTTCTAGCGGCTTCGCCCTTCGTTTTAAGCGGAACCCATCTTCACCTTATAACATCATTAATGGAAAACATGCTTAAAGACCGATTGTTCCTAACATAGCTTAAAGAGCTTTTCTTTTCAAAGCTTGTAATAAGAAATATTCCACTCCATAACGTATTACACCCGTCCTTTATCGCTTGCTGAATATAATTGGGAAATTAATAATAAGGAACTTCTGATAATTATAAGTTATATGGAGGCATAAAACGCGGACCTCCGTAATATCACTACCCTATTTTCCATCCCTACAGACTATAAAAATAATGATATTTTATGAAAAATGAACGATGATTCAAAAAATAAACCTGTTAGTCAAATAGGCTTTTGTAGTTCGGTTTTCAATTGGTTTTTGATAAATGAATAAACAACTTAGAACCTGATACACTATTACAAAGTGACCAAAATATTTACCAAGGATTTTAAACCTTCCTTTTTTAGGATGGTAATTACGGCTCATTCGCCCCGAATATCTAGTTACCTTATTATTTTCAATCAGGCGTATCTTTATATTTATTTTCACCAATGAATTCATTCCTAAAAACCACACACATTTAATAAACCACGATTTTGAAGGAAATTGGGACTCCATTATTACCAAAAATTCTACATATTCTTATTGAATTTCTATAATATGTATGGATATCGTATTATTTACTACAAATATTTACATTGACGAAAACGAAGTATTAAAAATATTTCTTCCAAATATACGGTAAACTTCAATGACGTTTTACGCTTTGGCAACCGAATTTCAGTCTTGATTTACAAACTTCCCATTATCTCATTAATTCAAATTACTAACGATTCGATTATTACCGACTACAGGGGATGCCACATGATTATCTTTATACTTGGAGGATTTTTTTTTTTACTTGTTTTAAATAGTTTCATAAAGCTTGCCATTTCGTAATTGTAATGTTGGTAAATAGATTATTGGTCAGCGATATCGCCGAAAAGAGCCTTTTAAATCCTGACCTATTTCCCAACGGATTTAAGGAGAATTATCCATTAACATTGTAGTCCACCTTTATTGGAAACGTATTCACAACCCACGTTACTTAATAGTTATTTAGAACGATTAAAAAAAAGCCATTACCTTGAAAGTCATGAATATTATGAAAAACAAAGTTTATCTTATTGTTTTTTAAAATGTTATAAACCTGTTGATGGATTCCATCGTATATTTGATAGCAATCAAAATTCGAAGTAAAAAATGACATCTAACAACGGTTTTATAACCTGCGGAATATGAATAAAACATAAGTACAACTTTTTTAGTCGCTTGAGTTTAGAAAGATGATGTAAAAATTTACAAATTTATATTGGATATGGTAACGTTAGCAATATAAGTCATGCCAGTAGTGGCGGTATTTTTWGCAGCAGGGKTAGTAGTAATAGAATGATCGTACGCGATAGTTAGGGGAACATTATCTTAACTGACGTACACGCCTTCCGAATCGTTATTGAACAACGTATTATCTTGGTTAATTAAACCTAACTTTCGTATTATAACAATTTAACTCGTACTTATATTACAACGATAATAGTTGATAGATATGAACCTACCCCTTAGGTCCTATCTAACGCTTTAATGGCTTTTAGATTAAAGTGAATACAGATATTTACCTTATCGCTACCGAAGACTTTATCGACGTTGAAAATAAAGAAATATAACTTTTCAACAAAGTGGTGTACCAAATTTCAAAAAGACGGTAATGAGATGAAATAATTTTCGTTCAGAAATTTTACTTCATAATTGTAATTAATTCATTAAAATTTTATAAAATATAGGTTTTAAATATAATAATGTTATCAATAAAACATTGAGCCGCCGAATCTAATTACCTGGTATTTTCATTTCGCTTTTACAACTTAATAAAGCTTTCCGGTATATCTGTAATTCCCGCCCACATTTTATTTCATGAATAAGCTATTAGAATATCAACGTTAATAAATATTTATATCGGACTTAGGCTTGTATCATCCCCTACTTATAATACAACATTATTTTAGGTAAATCATGGGGAGGATAAAAATAGGTTAGTTCAGTTACTCCAGAGTATATATTGCTTTCAAAACGACCGGATAATTTATTCGTATGGGAACAGAGATTCTTACCGATAGAATAGCCTCATAAAGGTATTCATAACGCCGTTTTATACGTTATATTCCGTTGAGTTCGTAATGATTGAGTCGTTACTATTCAGGGTGTGTTTACTTTTTCAAAAATATCAATATAACCCTGGCTTCGAAACAAGTTGTTGCCGTCGACGATAAATTTCCGAATATCTTGAAAAGATTTGAACCACGATTCTATAAAATCATTTGGGATAAGCTACCTACCCCCATTAGAATGGTAAATTTTCGTTCTTTTGATAACGAGAATTTTAGCCTGCTTTTAAAAAATCGTTTAAGCCTACTAATCCGGTATTTCACGCGAGGAGCTTGTTGAATTACGTAATATACTAATTCACTTGTTAGATAAAGGTTATATTCCCACGATGGGCTTTTTAAGGGATACCGTTATTATTTTTGTTCACAATCCCTCAAACAACGTCCATTTTAGTATCGATTACCGGATATTTCAATTTATTACGCAAGTTGTTTAGTATTCCTTTACTTTTAACAAAACAACTCGCCAATATTTTACGAGTTATGTGGATATTATTATATATTAATATAGTTAGTATACGTAGATCAAGTGGCAGTGCATTATGCTGCAAGGTACACTCCTGCAGAGTGCATGATAACGTGTCACGCTGGAGGCTGCACTCTTGCAGAGTGCATTCGTAGCCCGGCCTGGAAGGTGGATTAGAAGAGTATATAGTAGAGTGCCACTAATTAGGTAAGAGGTTTATAACCTCTTAAATATGGCATATACTGTCTGAATATCTCTTCTCTTTTTGAGAACTTATCTTTACTATTATAATGCCAATACTTAATTACTTTTTGTTACTTTTATATAATATAAACTTTACCAACACTAATTAGTAGCCGACTCGATGATTTACGAATACATTAGGAGAAATAAGAAGAACATAAGTTAAATAACTATAGCGATATGCAATGAGGGTATTAATTGTTCGAATTTCAACACTGAGTTTTTCCAAAAATTACACGAAATATATTTGAAAATTGTAAAAGAAAGATAAGTTTAAAATATAAACATAATACGACATTATTAACCCAGTCAATACTCCATTTATTAAAAGGTTCATCACGTTACTATTTACTCGGTTAGTGCTTCAACATACCTGGGTACTTTTTGGAAAGCGTCTCTTTACTTATTAGGCTACGTAAACCGAAACCATCAAGTTTCGGTACCCTTTATTAAAATCCATCCGATTTATATGTAGTATTCATATCTTAACAAAATACAAAATCGGCTATAAAATGATATTTACACCGTTTGCGAAACCAAAAAGCGGTTAAAGCATAGTACCCAAACCGCTCGTAGATAACAAAAATCATTATAATACGATATCCGAACCGCCTACTAAATACGAACTGAGTTTTATACACCGATTCACATATATATACCTTCGTTTTGTTTGCTTTTTACTTTACTACATTCGTTTACCTTCTTTCTACTTATACCGCCTACTTAAGTTTCTTATTTACGACTTTAAGTTTACTTAGCGCTTAATGAACTCAACGTTTCCAAAACGTCAAAAATGAAATAATTCAAAACCCTTTACTAGCTTATGATTCCACCTTATTTATACTTTATTAAAAAATCACTTATATTAATAAGCGTTCAACACCTTCATCTAAACGTTTTATTACGTTTTATATACTGTTTAATACGTATTTATATACTTTGAATTTAATTATTCAAAACGAAGTTCCTAAAACTTAATATTTCAAACTTATAAGAATCTTACCAATTACGTAAAAAAAATACTTATATCGCGTTAAGGTTCCTATTATACATATGAACCAATATTACAATAACTTCAAAATATTTTACACTTTTATAACTATAAATTTAATACTAATAACAAAAGAAAAATCTACTGTTTATTTCTACTTTTTACTTCTAAATATAGGGATTAGGAAGGCTGAAATATACGAAGGTAAGCAAGGACTTTAGGATGATATTATCTTTATCCTAGTTAAATAAATAAGACTTCTTACAGAAAACACCTATATTTTAACCGTAAAATTTCGTTGCTAACGGGAAATGATCTTGAGACCTAATATACTAGATAATTTCCGTTGACGACTTTTGGATTAAAAAATAGAAACATAGTATATAGTATATAACTCAATTTTTAAAGCCTTATGGATTTAATTACAAAGTAAAGATATCAATACTTTGAAAGGCTACAATGGCCGCTTCATAAAAGCCTTATTCGACACGGAACTATTTACCAACTAAGTAGATAAAAAGAATAAAAACTTACATTGAATTGATTTTATAAAAGCATATTATTTAACGAAATATAAAAACCAGGTAATATAAAATACACGAATAAAAGGCTTTAAACGTTTCTATAACATACCCGCACCGCAAATTAGGTATATAAAGTTCGAATAAAAGGTAAAATGTTCAAAAGTACTATTTACCACGTATGTTTAAAAGGAGAAGAGTATTCAATACTTAATTTTAGGAAAAAGACTATAATGGCATTATAACGCGCGAATTGAAGGAAAGAGAGCTCTAGATAAGCATCCAGAGCCGTAGCCAAAAAAAAAGGCCAGTAAAAACAATGATAGCTGGGTACGAAGTTCAGGTAGTCCTTTTAGGAAAGGTAAGAGCTAAACGCGTACTCCGAAACGTATCTTTAAGGAGATTAAGGGCTAAAAGCATGATCAAAAACGCGATATTGAGAAAATAAAGATTGAAATGAACGGTTCACAATATATTTTGAAAAATGATAGTCTAAATGGATTATTTAAGTTGTACTCTTAACGAAATAAAAAGTCGAGGGCGTATTCCGAAACGAGTCTTTAGGAGACGGAAGGACCAGGAACGTTGTTAGAGACTCTCTTTTGAAAGAAAGTGGGGCCTAGTGCTTTATTTGGGCAGCACCTTTGAAAGGCAAAAGTTTCAAAGACGGTAGTGGCAAGTTAACTTTAACGGAAGGGAACACCTTCGTAGAGGAAAGGTCTGGATATGAAATTTAGGCTGTAACTTTAACAGGCAAAATAGTTAAATACTCTATATATAACTCGATCTTAACGAAAAGACATGCCGTAATATAACTTCTAAATGCGACGTAAAGGATAACGTAATTTTTGGTAAGGTCTAAACCTATTCACTTAAAGTAAGTAAGTAGAATGTAATCGTTGGATTGGTATTGTTGTAGTTAAGATAGATATGTCTGGAAGGAGTATTCCAGAGAGTATATGCTACGGATGGGAGGATGTAAACCTCCCATTCGAGCAGTGTCCGTTTTGCTGTATGTTCTGGAATAGCTAATTCAGACCGCTCCATGCATTGCCGTACGGTCTGAAATATCCATTCCAGACCGCTCCATATATAATACACTTTGCGTTTTACAAAAGTATAGCCTACAGAGTAACACGTTATCGTAAACTTTACAGGAGAGCACTTTAAAATACAGTACACTTCCACTTAGCCTATATATACTATTTATAAGGGTATATAGTAATATTCATATGGGTAATTTTTTCTTCCTTCCTTATATACCTATAGCCTAATAGTAATAGTGTAGTGAATCCGTATATATAGCCTTATAATAATAGTGTAATTGTGATTACAAAGGTCTCAATCAACAAGTTTTGTAGTAATAATGTGGTTGAGGTACTAATTACAAAGATTCAAATCAGTAATTCCTGACTGCGGTGGTAATTATAACAAGGTTAAAATCAATAAAGTTCGGCCACGTTAGTAATTGTTGTTTGGGCCTGGTTGATATAATCAAATAAAGGTGATATAGTTATTAATAGCGTTTTTATTGGTTTTAACATGGGTATAATTACGTAGGCGTTATAGAGGTGATTACGTAAGGTTTATTATCCCGTTTCGTATTTTAGGTTAGTATAAAAAGATATATCGCTACCGGTTTGGGTAAAACGTCTTTTCTTTTCCACATTTAACAACGTGTATTATTAATTAATATAAGCTCCAATTTAATTTAACTTAACCTTTTTCCCAATCAACTAATTTAAACAGTTTTAATAGGTAACTTACTTAATTAATACCTATATATTAACGTTTCTTTTAAATAGATAACACGTAAAAACAGGATAGTTAAGTGTTAGCTGGCCCGAAAGCGCCGCCGCGCCGCCGCGGCCACCGCAGCCGCAACCGCCACCGCCACCGCAAGCAACAGCTCACCCTTAATAGTTATAATATTATCCATAACCGACACGCCGCCTGCCGACGCTACCTCTCCGGCCCCGCTAAGTCCCGCCGCCGCCGCCTCGACCCCATTTTCCTCCGCCGCCGCCGCCATACCGCCACCTGCCGCCGCCGCTTCCT
>JASMMZ010000007.1:4663946-4853358 GCA_038502455.1 Anisogramma anomala
TCTCCTTCAGCTTTTAAGGGGAGGAATGAAAGGGTCCCATGTTTATAAACCGTACCCTTTCCCTATGGGTAAAAACACTCTTATTCGTAAAGCCCCCCCCACACCGTGAACGCAACCTTACGAAGCTTTCCGCGGTTTTTATTATTTAAATCCACCCGTATATATATCTTTAATTCCTTGTAAACGAAAAGCAGGAAGCGAATTTGCTTCATGGCTCAAAGCTTGGCATAGCTAGGGTATGCCGCGAAGCTTCTTCAACACGTAAAAGATTGAAACGACGTACCCGGGTCCATAGCCCTAGGCTGCCAATGAATACGCCCTACGAGGCGTATATCGCGTCCGCGACATCGGGTTAATCCATTAACGATTACCATGAAAACGAAGAGCATTCGACCCGTTATTACCGTTACGAGCGGATTAATAACGGATACGCCCCCATTCTGTTGGTTTTAAATCCATAGACCAAGGCTGTATCACGCGCCAGCCGACATTATAGTAAGTTGTAACCGAACTTCAAAAATTTATTTTATTAAAAATATCATATCCGGTGCGTTTTCAATAGCAACCGTAATCGCAAAAAAATAAAATAAACCGATATTAATTAGAATTAAGCCCCAACCGGCGGGCTAAAACGTCGATAGCTGTTATCGTTACCAGAAAATAGGGCTTATACATATACTTCGTAAACGAATTTCATAACGTTTTACGTGTTACCATAAGGAGGGTAAAAACCCCCTTCCATTTTTGCCTTAAAGTATACAACCTAAGGCGTAAGGTTATATCCTTACAAGCGTCAGTAGCATCGACGACGACAATAATGGTAACGTTAATACAAAGGAAGAGGGGGACGGAAAGAATAGTAAGGACGCGACGACACCGCTCTTTTCCTCTTTATTTAACAGTGATTAACTGCTCCTTGAACCGGGCCGACTCGCCCGGCCACCTTAATGTTATTACTTTCCCTGAAAATCAAATCCCTATAAGTAACAAATGTAACCTAAAATATATAAGATTAGTAAATGAGAATTACGTAGAACAAAAGGTGGAAATATTTTAATAAGTAATATAAAGTTATATATTCAAACCTAAAAATGCGAATGGGAAAAAAAAATCGGGCGGAAAGGCATAAATTGAAGTATAATGATATTTTAGGAGCGGCTTAAAATAGTAAATCTAATTAAAAAATTAAAAAGCTGAAAAATTCCGTTAGGTCGACAAATATAAAATAAAAACTAACAGAATACCGGGAGCAACGCAAAATAGTAAGGTTAAACAAAGGTATAAATCGGGTAACGATGCAGATAATATAATTCGGTCCGCTTTAAGTTAATATAAGTAGTGTAATAGCCTACTAGGGTCGTAAAACCTTTTCAATAACTCCAATAAATAGTGTAATTATTAATATTAGTATCTTTAATGTTTTGTTTGGGATAACTTTAGTTATTGCGGCCGTTAAGTTGTATTTTACCTTTATTTACCTTTTTTTTTTCTTTTCACAACGTTTATATTCCTCGCGTAAAGCTGTTATATCGTTTATAAAACGTTTTTCGTAACTATTAATTTGTTAGATATTTATGAAATGAAAAAGAATTAGTAAGTATAATCAAAATGATAGGGTATGAACCAAGATTAAAAATAATCATCCGGATTGTTATAGTTATAATAATACTCCAATCGAAACCTTTAACTATACTATGAATTTCAGAAGCCAGAATAATTTTCATAACCTTTTTGAACTTCATAAAGCTTTCATTAATAATATTCCTATGTAACGTAAAGTCGTTTCGGGACGGTGTTTCGTTACCGAAGACTATAAAGTTCATTTACGAATTACAGTCGAATTTATTAACGAAAAAAGCTGTTATTAAAGCAAATCGCTTTATAATACGTATATCTAACGACATAAATTATAAATCGCGTTTTGAATTGTATATTTTCTATAACAAGCGTTTGTTAAACGTTTTGCATATATCGTCTGACGTGGTGGTTTGACATTACCAGAAGATTGAAAGGTTAAATACCGTCTTCGATTTTATTACAAAAACAAAGTAAACGCCACGTACTCGTTAGCAATTTTATTTGTTGGCCCGTTTTACGTTATTCAAAACGAAAAAATTAACTTTATCCAACTACCCTTCTTATATAAAGCCCTATATTCCGTTCCGAAAAGTAATAGTAACGCTATTAAAATCGATTATATAATCTCCCATTGAATACGTCTCAAGGTTTACTTTTCAACCGGCCCACAAAAGTTTTTTCTCTTTAAATACAGAAAATAAGGCGTTATGTAACGTTAATATTTCGTTCGTTTATATATCTGTTAACGTAAAAACATTAAAACGGGCTGTTAATATTAATAAATACGGACTAAAGGTTAAGTTAGCTACGCTGAACCGTTCTTTATAATACCGTTAATGAGTGTTATACTAGTAAATACCGACTTTGGTCAACCCGAAATGTAATTGTATAATACGTAAAATCGTTTTAGGTAAATGATTTTTCCCAAGATACTTTGGCAAATCAACGTAAATATATTGTTTCAACCTCTTTTCACATTAGTTATATAGTTATGTTATATTACGAAGCTTATCATGTAGGTTATGTCATTCTTTAAAGGAGTATATCAACGCGAAAATCTGGCGGTGGCTAAACCGTTGTAATGTAGGCGATTAGGTTATAATGTCTTTTTTGCCATCATTGTCATAGAATTTACCAACTAAGCGGTGTTTTTTGTAAAGCTTTTTAGTTTTAACTTTAATTTCGTAAATGAGGAGAAAAGAAAGATTCCGTGAGCTTCGTAAATAGCTAAGTTAAACCGTTTAAAAGGAAATGCGCCTTGATTATTTAAGGCAAAAATATATATTTAAATAGATTGCCCGAACACAACACCCGGTATAATAATAATGTTATCGTAGCGAAGCTTTGAACTAAATTTTGGGTTTAATTTTCATTTAACGTGACTAAGGAGTTTGTGACAAATTTTTGAAAACGTTGTTTTTGGTTTTCGAGCCGAAAAAGCAGTTTTGGCGGCGAGGTGCTAGTAAGATTCGTAAAAACAAGTCGTTTTTGTTTGGCGAAAGCGGAAGGATACGTAATTTATAGAGTGGGTTGAAATTATGAACGGCTTATATTCGTCGTTTTAAGGGATATCTCGTTAACGGTTTTATTTGGACTACGGTTTCAGGCTTTTTTTTTTCGATATTTTACTTTTAATCCCTTACTATTAACTGACGAAACGAATTGATACTGTTGAACAAATTAACAAACACATTATAGATTTTAAACACGTTTATTCTTTAACTTCTAATCCATCTATCTTTTGTTCTCTAAACCAGGACCTCAAATTGTAATAATTAGTTTAAAACGCCGGTTTTTCGTAAGCTATTCCTCATGGCTAACGCTTTAAATACGTCGTTATTAGCCCGTAAGGAACAAAATATTGACATAGCCTTCTCTATAATATTAGGCTCTTATACTATAGATAATGATAGTGTAAAATTTATATAAATCCTCGGGTAGGCTTTAAGAATAACATGTTTATGGATAAGCCCATTTGAGCTAAAGGTATTATTAATGGCGTTAACCGCTATTTCAAAGATAAATTCTCTGAAACTGATACCCTTTAATTTCTCAGATAACACTATATACGTTAATTTAAAAGATCCGTTATACCGCTTATATTTTAGAATACCGTATAGGGCTTTAACTAAAATCTACTTACACTCGTTACCGGTTATTCAAACCTGAAAATACTATTAGGTAAAGTTTTAAGCTATACTAACGACGTACGTAATTTAGTCGAAAGTCTCGAGGTAAATATTGAACTAATAGTCAACTAAACCATTTAAATATTTTATAGCGAAGGCGTTACGTATAAACTTGGCGATCTGAATGAATATTGCCGCTTCAATGGTATAAAGAACCGGTTAGCTATTTAAATATATCATATTAGTAATCACTTCGTAATTAAAGTTCATTTAGTTTGATAAGCGAAATTTAAACCGGCTTATAGCCTATAAATATAACTAACACTTATAGAAAAACTTTTTGATAGGCTTAAATATGTCGTTTCCTATATCCGTATAGCTTACGACGTGAAGTAGGCGTAAAAGGCGCTTCATATCCGGGTATCTGATTTCTCGGTACCAAATCTTCAATTTAAGCTACTTTAAGTAAATAGCTTTAATTATACGTGCTTTGGAGGAAAATCATAAGTATCCGAACTTAAGCCGGAGTGTTACGGATACATCATTCGATACGCGGATGAATTAAGTCGTCGTATTTCGAATTTTCATTTCGATATTATTTATATTATATAATAACAGCAAAATTATTGTTTTAAAGTCTATTATGTAGAACTTAATCGGTTCAAAACACGTATTTATAACAACCGTTCCAAGTAACGACACTTTACATTTATCAAATAGGACCTTTCGGTATTCTCTTCTTTGGATTAAGTAAAACTTCAGGAACTTCGTCGTAAACGTGTCGAATTATCGCTTTCCAGCCGTCGAGATTTCAGCTATATTAGTGTTAGGAATACTTCCTTAAAACCGGTCGCCCTATCTGTTAGAAATCGCGAATTGCGAAGCTATATAGGCGTCGAACACTCCGTTTACATAGTCTAAGCCTGTAACGTATATAAAGAAAGCGTTTAAGAAACCGGAAAAAATACATTAGACGGTTTTGTTGTCTTGAGTTATCAGGTAATCATTGTTACCCTTAAAGGTTTTATCGTCGGATATATATTCGTAGGTGTAGGCGTTAAATTTATTATTTTTACTTTGGTATTCGATTACGTATATTGTAAAATTAGCTTTTATCCGATCCTTAAATTTAAAATTGGCCTAAAACAGTCGTTCCATCTGAATTTTCTCGTAAACAGGGTAGTTAGTAAATCAGCAGCCGAATTTTACCGCCTATAATATACTGCTTATACAAACCCGCGGGGCTCCATATACCTATTCGTAAGTATTACTATAGCTGCAGTATGCTTCGTCCATTTTAAAACAATCATTTTTATCCCTGATTATTAAGGTTTCCTTTATGGTATTTAGACTTTAGGCGTTCGTTCTACTTTGGGTATACTTTAAATCTTCGATCCAATACAAGGTAAGTAGTTTCGACGAGGTTTACTTTAGTAATTTGGTCTTTACCTTTAATTTTATCGGCTATAAATACTGATTCGTGGCTCGCCTGTCGGTGGTTAAATGACTTCAACGATATTCCAGAACTTATACAAAAGGTTTCTAAATCTTTTTCTAACTTAAAAAGTGTAAGGTCGAAATCCGGGTTGTCGTGGGATACTTTTTTTACTATTTCAATAAATAGTTCATCTACCTTATAGTCCGATCTAACGGTTACTCAATACTTTTGAAACTTATCTACTAGGGTGGTAAAGATTTCTTACAGGATTTTATCGGCGTTTTCCTATTATCTTTTCACATATATCCAAATCGTACTAATCCAATCCCTATCATAGGGTGGGTAATTAATCTCTATATCAAAATAGAATTTTAAATGGTCATAACACTTTATAAATTTATCCACCTGTATAAAGTGGTATATATATTATTTTTGAGCTTACCCGGATAGTATGCCTGGTAAGATAACGTAAAACTAGGACCGTTCGAAATCAATTTTTTATATGTATTAAACATAGAACGTTTCTTGTTATCGAATACATCGTAAAATTCGCCGTTATAGTTTTCCTTCCTATCTTAAAACTTAACGCAGTTGGTGAGCTTGATAAGATTGCCCCTATTAATGCGAAAACAATGTAGTGGAAGATTACGTTAGGGGTCGTAATTATTGGGTATTAGTCCATAGGGTTCGTATTAACGTTTTTTATTGCTCTTTATTTCGTAAAGCAGGTAGTTATCAATATTTCGGCTGCTTTCGTTTTGGCCGAACGGGTTATTTTCGGTTTTTCGGCCGCTTTCGTTTCAATCAATTAGGGTATTTATCGTGTTTCAGGAGTAATTTGGTATATGGTTTTCCTCCATATTAAGTACCGGTATGGTGGTATATTATATTTATGAAGTAAATAAAAATTACGGCTGTTTTTCCTCTTTTTTAAGGTTTGTGTTCCTAATTTGGGGTAAGGGTATAGTTTTAAGTTGTCTCACGCCGTATAATCGTTATTCAATTCGTATATCCTTTGCTATCTGGTTTTATATTCTGATAGGTAATATCCTTTTACAAATTCTATTTAATATACATTTTATGCTCCCAGTTTAATAAGTCGTTAAATTATTATATTCCGAACAGGGCTTTTATAAAGCGGCTATTCATGCTTCCTGTGGTATTAATAACTTTACTTTGTAATAGAATCCGTAAAGATTTGGTATTAAAGGATTTAATTATTTTCCATATATCTAACGTCCAATTGTATTTTTTTTCTTAAAGGTTATCCAATATATTAGGTTCTTGGGATGTCTCCTCATAGTAGCGGAAATTCCCGGTTAATATATACGTATTGATAGTACATGAGTCTAATTTTTTAACTGGTAAGTCAAATGGTATTATCCAAAAGCCTAAATCTTTTTTGTGTATTATAACCTTCATAATTCCAATATATTCGACCAAGGGGTCGAAATAAACGTTAGCTTCCTCCGCTGTCGTTGGTATTATTGCTATAGCTATAAGGGGTTTGTGGTGTTTAAGGTTGGTTACTACTACGTATACCTATTATAGTGAAGCGATGTAAATTAGTAATTTAAAGCCACGGTTAGATTGAGGCACGTTTAGGTTTCTAAGTCCAAGGTTGATTAAAGTTTAAAATAGTTAGGAAAATATAAAGTAAATAAGATAATTATAACGATTGAAATAGGGTTTGCTAACGTTTGCTAATATAACTGAATTTTAAACAATATGTAAACAAAACGTAACCATAAACAAGTTAGGCGTTTCAAATTGAATTTTTTAGCTTTGAGTAGCGTTACGTTATTCAAGGGGTTGGGAAAAACGTAAACATCCTAAAAATTAAGTTTAAAATATATAGGGCGAACGCTAAAAGTCGAATGAGGCAAAGGAAGTTAAAGGAAAATATAGTAAATGAAGTATAAGGCGAATGGCGTAAAGGAAGTGTAGGTAAAGAGGCGTAATATGTAGTCCGGTGTTTAGTAAGTAGTCCGGATTATCGTTTTGTAACCGCTATTACTAAATCGAGCGGTTCGGATGGTGTGTTTATAACCGCTTTTGGATTAAGAGAGTGGTTAGAATGTTGTATTTGTAACCGCTCCTATGTTTTGCGAGCGGATTAGATACTATATTCGTACCGCTCTGGTATTTTGCGAATGGTTTGGATTATCGATTTCAAGTCCAACGGGTCCCAACGAAGGGTTCCGAATCTTAGTAGTTTTAGCTTTTGTAGCTTGGTACGTAATAGAACGCTCTCTAAAAAGAGTCACGATAAGTTAAAGCGCCGAATACGGGTTAATAGTGGCGTAACGAGGCTGTTATTAAATAAAGCGCCAATAAAGATTAATGATATTGTAATAAAGTTATCCGTTTTAAAGTTACTTACTTTTTATAGTCTTCATACATATCCCATTTTAATTCTTATAAAAAATTAGTATTAATTTATAAATAGTCGGGACCGTTACAATATCCTGTTATTGGTATTCGACTTGTATTTGTCTCTTCTTTTCTAGGCTATCTTTAATCAACCGAGTCTGCTACATATTATTATCGGTAAAGTCTAAACCGATTTACATAAAATAAGTAAGAAGAAGAATGATCGTTATATTGATATTATTGAAGTAAAAATAAATATATACGGAAGGAGTATTTCAGAAAGTGCACGCACAGATAGAAGGTTATAAACCTCCTATCTGGGCAGTAGCTCTTTTGCCGTGCGCTCAGGAAAAGCCAATCCAGACCGCTCCATACATGATACACTTTGCGTCTTGCAAGAGTGCAGCCTGCAGCATAACCCCTTATTGTGCACTCTGCAGGAAATCACCTTGCAATACAGTGCATTACCACTTGGCCTATGTATACTATCCATGAGGGTATATAGTAAAATCTACAGTAGTGAATAATAATATCCTAAGACTTAACCTTATAAAAATGGACAGTTCCATATTTATGTTAAAAACGCTCATTACGGTTATAACAAGTAACTTAAAAGCACTCCCATCAACGTAAAAGGCCTTCAATACCGTATTGAAACCGTTTTTAAAATATAAAACGCCTAGATATACTTATTAATATCGTTCCTACCTACGTTAAATGTTTTAAATTACATATTTAAAACGAAAGCGATGCTTTAAATAGCTACAACCATTGATAAAGTATTGAAAAAGGTTACGTAATATATACTGCGATACCTTTACTTTATTAATGAAGAAAAAAAGGGAAACAAGGTTATGACAAAACCGATAAAATATATCATTATATTACTAATCAAACAACGAATATATACTATTAGTTAGTAAACAATCAATACGGGCCATATCACAACTACATAGTCACTATTAAATTATGGATACGGACCACATTACCACTATACTATCACAATTAGATTATAGATACGAATTGGACAAAAAAATGGTAATCTGTATAAATATTTTTACATATCACTATAATTTATATACGTAGGTTAAGTGGCAGTGTATTACGTTGTAAAGTACACTGCTGCAAATTGTATAATAGCGTGTTTCGCTATAGGCTACACTCTTGCAAAGTGCATGATAATGTGTCAAGCTGCAGATTATACTCTTGTAAGGTACATACGTAACACAGCCTAAAAGAGGCATTAAAAAAGTGCATGGTAGAGTTCTACTGCCTAGGTGAGAGGTTTATGACCTCTCACCTATGACGTGCGCTCTCTGAATGCCTCTTCTCTCTAGGACAACTTATCTTTATTACTCTAATACCAATCTTTTATTACTCTTCTACTATATTAACGTAATAGAGACCTTACCGACAAATTAACTGGCTTAAAAAGTTACATATTAGAGCCGTTTTTATAAACTTTGTATTAAGGAGGGCGACGAATATAAAATCGCGGTTTGTATCTGATTCGGATTTTTCGAATAATTGATTACTCTTTTCGGCCTTTCAGGCGTACTAGCTACCTTTTACCGATATATTGAAAACTCATTAAGTATTTTTTCCAAATGTTTAGGTTATTTACCATGACAACGTTTCTATATTTTTAGATTGGAATCTCAATAACTACAAGGCACTGTCAACAAGGAATTATGCGCCTTAAACGCCGTTAAATTAACATTCGATATGTCTAAAAACAAATTTTACGTTTCAAAATTAAGTAATCGGGGTTTGTTATCGGAACGGGAGTCGGAATACATATGAACCCAGAAATTTTATGTATTATCAGATTGTTGGTGTATTTGATATTTGTATCAATCCTTAAAAATTTCTAATTTTAGTAACTTTAACATTCATGATATTCGAAATTACCTTATAATTACCGGCCTTTAAATTTGGTTAACTAGCAATGGAATTACCTTTGGTTGGAGGCCCGAGTACAAGTTTATATTTATATAGTATGAAATTTTGTTACTTTTAAAACCTGTTTTCGCTTAGTAGTACCCCGCACCAGAAAACCTGTTCAAATTTAACTATTCCGGATAGGACTTAGGGCCTTGTTCATTGTAACGCGATAATTATAACACCCGTTGCCTAGTGACGTATTAATTTCATCGTTTATCACTCGATAAATATAATTACGAAATTTACGACATGGAATTGCTAGCGATTATGGATTGTTCGACATTATAGAAAGTAGAGCTCTAGTGCATAGCCCGGCTGTTTACTATCCTAGAGAACTATAACAACCTGTTTGATTTATAATTATTTGACGACTTTCCAATCTGTAAATTTGTTGGTTAAAACTGATTTCCCAATTTCGGTTTAAACTAGTTTATGATAAAAAAGCGAGTTATACACTAGAAAATACATTATTACCATAGAATGAAGATATCCTCAAAGACGTTTCTGACCTTCTCTTATTCAACCTAAAACTGTAGCTTATTTATCCTGAATATTTTGTTTAGATGCATTTATTTAACGTACACATCTATAAGTTAAGTATTACTAGCAAGCCTATCCTAAAGGGTTAAGAACTTTTTAGTAACTCTGACTTTCAAAAAAATTGAGTTATCTTTATTACACGAAATATTATTTATCCTCGCCTGGTTCGTATAATACATATAGGCGATCGCGGGTTTCCTAATAAATTTAGTGTTAACGAAGACCAGACAATTGAGGTTTCCGTTTAAAAATATATGGTAAGCGATAATAATGCCTTACGCATCCTTATCTACACCTCATAGTCTACCCCCACAATTGTTATTGCTACCACCAAGATTATATACGATTCTCTAATATCTCTAACGAAAAATCTTTGATAGCTCACTTTACAATTAAAACTAAAAGGCCCAACCGATCATACGCGCCTTGAAAGCGTCTGCAAAAGAGGCCCGACTTTAATATAATAGTTAAGGGCTTTAACAAAAGCACTATATAATTAAACAGCCCCCTGCGGAGAAGTACGTCATGACTCACCAAACCTAATGCTTTAATATCAATACCCTTTACAAAGCCCTCGATGTGTAAAAGAGCGATTGAAAAACCTATGAATTTGTTTACCAGATTGACAAATAGGGTATCAAAGTCTTTGTAAAACGTTGTAATAGATCCTACTTTACTAAGCATCACGCTCTCTCGTTGCGTATCACGGCGTACGTTACTAACTACCTCATAAACTGAGGCCTAAGGATATAAACAAGGAAGCCTATATAAATACCTTCGCCTCCCCCTTTTTCCCTTTCTAAATAAACCGATTAAGATTAAGAACCCATTTGGAAGGTTTTTACACGCTCTTTTCTACTGCCTACATAATAGCTCTGATATTACAAACCTTTTCAACGGACGAAAACACGAATCTTTTTAACTTATTGATGTCAAAACCTACGTAAGCTATCAAAACAATCGGTAATACAACGACGGTTCATTTAACGTCGCAAAGATCGCTTTCGCATTCGGTAAGCCGTTAGGATTCCACTTGGGACTACCTGAAATACTACCTCGCGTAACTTATTATACATTAAAAGGCGACGGATGAAGAGGACCTAAAGGTTTTTGTCAAAATCCTTAAAGTATTTAAAAGTTATATTGAAGGGTTTTCCCTTCAATATGTTGTTATAAACCGCGTACAATGAAATTAGTTCACTATGAAATCAATAAATGAAATTCTTATAGGGTATATAATATATTATACCGATACTGTCATTATATATGAACTATTATTCCAAAAGATTATACCGATACTCATGAAGCTATTGAAAAAAAACTTTCGCTAAATTTCATCAGTCTCAATACACATTAACGGTGAAATAAGTCTAGCAGAAACCTTGACCCTTTTTTCAAAAACTCCAATCGAGGTTCCCAAAATAATGATAGAAAATATTACTATTTAGGTTAGAATCTCACCGATTGATATTGAATTATCGGTATACAGTAAGGATATTTACATATGTTTAGAGACCTGAATCGTCTCGTTCTTAAACCTATTTAGTTCTTCCATCATTTCAGAAATATTGAGTAGTCAAAAACGATAAACAAAAGTTATCGGCTTGAGCTTTACGGCGGCAGATATTTACAATAATATATTAATACGTATCATGTTAACCCAACGCAGTGCCTAAACTGATTGGTTTCAACAAGAAATCACGCCTCTAAACTATACTCGGTGAGTCCCTAATACTACAACTGTTACAGACTATTTCCTTCAGCCCACGATAATTAACTAGTAGCTTCGATGTGAAAAGATGGAAAATACATTTGTATTTATATACGCCGCGTAATGAAGATTTTTTTCCCGATTATGATACATTATGATACGAAGGTGGCGTTAAAGTATTTAGTAATGAAAGTAACTACAATCGGTCTTAATAAGATAAATGTTCGCTAAGTTATAGGGGGCCGCAAAATGAATCCTTACTACACTAATGTTTGTTAATATTTTATTAAAAAGGGTATGATGCGACCTGTATTTTCAGGCTTTACTTTTCAATCCGGTAATTACGTGGTTTTATACCTCAATACAATCAATTTACGAAACCATTTTTCTTCTGACTCCGTTTTATACGGGGCGGCTGGAATTATCAACATTGAGAATGAGGCAAGTTTAAACAATGTTATCGATAAAGACCCCTCCTTTTTCGCTAGAAAACCCATAATTTCCGTTTTATCCTGAATATCGGTTAAATTAGGTAAATACGGCTTCTACTCGGTAGAGTCGTCGGCTTTATGATTTAAATCAATGTCTATGAGGTAAAGGGTTTTTAAGGTTATAATAAGATGCCCTAAATTTTTAAAGAGTTTAACGATTAAAACACAATTTATTTTAACTGTGATAAATAAAGCCTTTCGTGATAATGGCTTTTTGATGATAAATTCGGTCACATGAATGTTTAAATCGAAACTCGTACTACATTCTATGCTCACTTACGATTAATAAAATATAAAGAATTTTCCGGATTGAAATAATATAAATGATAGGTACATTACAGCCTTTTTCGGCTAAATCAATATTAATATTTCGAAATGTCAACTACGCCTACGTCGAACATATTACAGGTGATGAGTTGACGTTGAACACCGAAGATAAATACGGGTTTTACTATTACCTAGATAAATGTACATAAAATAAAATTGTATATCAAACCGTACTTATAAGCTGCGCTAAGCAGAGTAGTAATATCATTAACGGATAAAACCATTAGTACAGTAGACAAAATAATGAACAGGGTTTTATGTAACGTTACCCAGTTTACAATTTCTTTTCGTTGATTTGAAATTTAGGGGCTGGGTTTCCTTGATGTAAGATAATAACTCAAATTCTTTTTAACAATTCGGCTAAGTTTTATCTTATATACGACAAGAGACCATTCTCATTTGCATATAATTAATTTTTTTTTTATAAAATAAGTGTTAATAGTTATGCGTTGAGTAAATCAAAATAATGAATATAAATAGGGATTGATTTATTAAAAACTTATTAATAGAAATTCGTCATTAATTACCTTAGATTTAAACTATTATCGATCATGATTTTGACCTTATATTTAATTAGGTTAATACGAATTTTGGTCACGTATATAAAGACTATAGTTTAGACACCTGAGATTTTATAATTAGCATATGCTTTAATAGTAAGCTGGAAATTATGACATATCGCCCAAAATATATTTTGAAATAAACTTTATTAATGTTAACGATGTTACTACTATAATCGGAATTAGGTTTCATAACAGTCTTTATTATAAGGTTTTTCCGATGACCCTTTTAATAAGTTGGTTGTATATAATATTTATTTCACATATTATGGTTTCCAAAATTAATGTACTAAGGCTTGAAAATTTACGGGTTATTAAAATATATTTTTGACTACCTTTCTTTAGTATTGATGATAAAAAATAATATACGAGTAGTTAAACGACTTTGCATGGTGGTATTTTAACGCTTTATATACGGTTAGTAAAGCAAGTATATTACAAGTTAAAGTTACGAAGGGTTAAACCCTCAAATTTGACTGGCTTCTCTATAATATAGATAAAATAAATGCGGTGAAGCCTCGTAACATTGGGTTTGTTAAACTTGGAAAAAATTTAACTAGAGAAAAACTTGCGCCTATTGTTTTATGAAGAATTGTCCTGAATGAAGTCGTCAACCTTTTGAAAATATACGAAATTATTTGCTATTATAATTCCTTTTTTACGGTTTAAAGTCTTTCAATTTTAATCAACCGGTTTTTTAAATTTTCAAAATCAGATAATAAGCACAGATCCTTCGAAATAATATTATAAATCGGCTTTAAATTGTAAAGGATGTCTCTGTTAGCTTTCTAAACGATTAGGATAGTTTAAATATAACGTTCATTCAGGGTCCGATTTTTTCGATAAAAAGTTTCATCATAATATTGAAAAAGTATAAAATACATCGACAGAATTAAATAATATTATTATACGTATATTTAACGCGTATGAAAACCTAATTATATGTTATTTTTATACCATTTATGATAAATATTTATCATTAGAAATTTCTATAAGTCTAATAATAATCGAAGGTATTGAAAAAATCAAAATTTGGCGACGATTATTTATTGTTATTATGTTTATAAAAGGTTATACTTTTAATTTTGATTTATTATTAACTAAAAATCCGTAATATGGCACTATAAACTTATCATTGGCTAATTATAAAGGTTTCATTTACAAATAATGCGGTGGGGTAATATTTAAACTTTTTACTTTTAATATTATCACTTCTTTTATAAACGATATTGAATTCGTTTAAATTGAGCATAAAATCTTATCGATTTTATTATACGACATATAGTTCGCCTTTAATATCCTATTCCATAATTATAATGTATAGAAATAAGTCGTTTTATGTTTTATTACAACTTATTTACCCTTATTACAGTTTTTTTGAACAGGTATACTAATGAATTTTTAACATTCTACGATAATGATAAAGTATATTAATTTTAACTTGGGAATCCTTTAAGGCTTCCCCTTTTTCAAAATCTTCTATAGAATCTATAAATTCAATATTATTTTTATATCCACAGAACATGTGATATTTTTCGTGAATTGAAATTCAATTTCAATTTAATAAGATGAGATTGAAAGCTGACCAACTGAAAGAAAACTTATAGGCGACGAATAATTAATATATATTCGTTTTCAAACAGAATAAACTTTTACATCTTATTGGATCTTAATATTCTTTGAATTTTATAAAACGTTAAAAAATATCCGCTGTTGTTACCTTGGGGCTAATTTAGTCGATAATAAGTCCTTTTTAATACCATATCTCTCAAATTACGATATATTATATTTTGGTTCGACTGTACCTTATTAATATATATAAGCGTCGGAAAACTCGTAATAAAAACGTTAAAAGTCTCCCGCTATTACAAAGGTCTTTTGGGTACGATACACAAGCCTACATCATATCTTTTATATATAATTGTTACCGTTTGGGTCTTATATATACTAATATATTACATACAAAGTTAATATTTCACGTATAGGTAAAAAGGCATTGGGAAATAAATTACGATTCTATTAAGGTTATAATAAAGGCGTTTGCCTCATTTTAGAACATTTTTCCTAACGTTATCGCCTTTTAAAATTCTAATCGACCTTCTATTAAAGTTGTTTTAAAATACTAACGTTCATGCTTCGCTTACCAAGTAAAAACACTAGACGTTAGACACCCCTTCATACAAAAAATCATAACGTCGTCCAATATTTTATTACCGGGGGTTTAGTTTTAGGCCGCTAAGGTTACGGCAGATTCAAAACGTGCGGTTTATTGTAGTATAATAGCATGATGTCTCTTTTCATGGCTTTGAGTAAAATTACTAATATAATACGTCTTTACCAATTTCGGAAACCGTTCTCGACTAAGAATTCGGCTTTGAATTTAAATTAGGTTCTAGCTACGTTTATTAATAATGAACGGGAAGTTTTATAGTTTTCTGCGACCAGTATTATAGGGCTTATGGCTTTCTGCCGAATTCTTTGAATACCTTTTGTGCGGGCTGACGAAAAATATTACTACCTTAGCTTTCAAAAATTAATATTTTAATCTTGATGGGAATTATATTATCATTCTGATTAACGAATGCGACTAAATTCTCAAGGGGTAGCTATTCATCAGGCAGAGATAAGTAGTTTACCGAGACTACTGTGTTAATACAACGGGGTTCAGCGGCCTTAAACCTATTTTACACGTGTTTCACATAAAGATTATCAGAGCGTTCTGAATACTAAAAGCGGTTATTAATATTATAATATGTGAGATTACGGTGTACATCGATAATATCTTTATGATTTAGGGCATAAATCACAACACAGTTATTACGTTTTAATAGGGTTTTCAAAGCTTTTATGTTGAAGTCAAATTCTATCTAAACTCTGTTATAATAAAATAAAATTTAGGATATAAGGATATTGATGTAAACGAAGCCACGGATACGTTTGCAAATATTAACATGAAGATTTTTATCCACTTAAACGTTAAAAATAAGCCTTTTACCAACGAAATTAAATTCATTTTCAAAGTATGTTTGAAGGTAGTTGAAAATTAGTGATATAACTAAAATAAGGGCAGTTTACTTTTTTAGTATAAACGCCGAAGCCTTTCGTATTTGAATCAACCCAAACTGAAATAATACAAAATTGAACACTTTAACTCCAACCTACCTTCATTACCATTATTCCGATCATTATTATATCGGTTTCCAAAAAAAAAATAACTTCACGGAGACTTTATAATATATTATCGGCGGTTTTAACTTTGAAATACGAATGAACGTTACGTTTGATATGAATAGAATCGAAATGATACCTATTGGGCTTATTATATAGCCTTATTGAGTGTTTGGTTCTTATAACTACATCTTTTTTTGAAAAAAAATTGATAAGTAGACACGTGAAACTTGTAAACGTAAGGTTTTTTCGGACCTTAGGAATTTCCGGATATTCGTATATATTACGAATCGTCCTTCGAGAAGAAAAAAAACAGAACATTTAGCCTCAACAGTTTTTCATTTTCGCTTGCTGGTAACGATTGCCTTTAACGCTCGTCGGCGATATTTACGTTTCCAACCCTCTGACCTACATTCTATATAACAAACGAGCTAAAATTGTATTTATTTATCAATTTTACTACTGAAGCTACCCAAACCTTCATGGCTGCCACCCGTTAGACGCGTTTTTTCTTATTTCAAAGGGTAAGGCTTAGAGATGAACTGAGGGCCGGGGCTGACCCGACGGCGAAGGGTGCGGTAAGGACGACGATGGGGATAGCGGAAATGAGCTCATGAGTTATAAAACCCGTTTACCCATCGCTGTTAATGTCATTGTCCCCGCTGTTAACCCTTTTCCCAGCGGTAGTTAAGTCCTGCCGACGTATTAGTGCCGCGGCTGTGGTTTAAGTCGCCTCATCCTTCGCCGACTTAATGGCGGCGCATCAGGTCCTCCATAGGGAGTTTAAACGTCTGAAGCGCATCTTCATGGCGAACGCGACGCGGTAGTTAACTAAAGGCTTTACGATGTTAACTTCGACAGATATATCCCCGTTTTGATTCTTAGTTATTATTACCGATTGATATTTATTTTCGTCTTCTTTTACCCCAAATAATAATATCTTTACAAACGTAACAGGTTTATTTCACGCCCAACACTTTCCTTCTAATACAAAAACCGTTGCTAACCTTAATTAGAAAGATGTTTATGCAACTTGTATAGGGTTTTATCTCATGGGGTTACGCGAGGCGAGTAGAGGTTTTAGGGAGGGTGACGGAGGGAGAACCGGAGAGGGAGGATAAGTTATGGTTAATACGGTGGTAAAAGGCCTTTTTTTCGGTGTAGTAAGTTATTTAAAGGCTGATTGGAAACTTGTATAATAGTGTACAGCCCGTAAAGCTAGGTATGTAAGAGAAAACCACTATATATATCAATATAAAGACTTTGTTTATAAGGAACCAGAACAATATAGCATTGTAGACGTTAGATGTAAAGCTTAAAATTGTTCATAAGTTTAAGGATTACTTTGTTATTATATAGAAAAGGGTTTAGAGCTAGGAGCTATTTGAATAAATGGCCTTTTTTTTTTTTTTTTTTAGAATTCTACGGATGGGTTACCCTATATATAAGAATTCCCTTATAACACCTTTTAATCACAGGTAATAACACATATACACATGCATATACGTTTATATACGCTTACATGCGATTTTACGCGTTTTATTTCTGCCTTTTACCGGGCTATTTTACGCTATTATTTCATGAGGCACTAATTTCAAACGTTTATGCAGTTATATGACCGACGTAAGTAGACGCCAGATTGGAAATAGGCGAAACGTACCGCGGTTATCATAATATTTACGAAAAGATATACGAAACCCCGCGGAATTATAAAAGCGATATATCGTATATGGTAATGTTGTATATTAATATACTAACCATCCCGTTTAGAAACAAATTCGAACTAAATAATAATTTTAAGCCGAGTATATATTTTGAAATCGAATAAAATCCAATTTTAGAATATAAGTAAACGAGTACAAAGGTGCAAATGACGGATTCGAAGCCTACTTTCACGAAGATTTTTCCGGAAAAGACGACCTTAAATATAATAATGCCTACCTATTAACCTACGACGATAAAATCGCCTAACATATCCTTATTGGCTTATAAAACGCCTCTTTTATATATATAATAAGCCTGAATTACATGAACGAAGAGTTAAACGCCTATATAACGTCTTAATTTACGCTTTTTAATAAATAGGGAAATAGATTTCAAGGTATTACACCTAACAATAACGTATCCGAAATCTCAACGGCCGAAAAGCGGCTATTCACCGTGTTTACGGCGAAGTTTTCGAAATTTTAGTTCAACTAAATAGGAAAATAACGAGAAATCCTATTTAGTTGAAGGAAAACGTTATCGTTCGAAATAGTCGTTATAAATACGCTTTTCGAATCGATTTAAATTTACGTAATAAACTTTAAAACACCATTTTTTATTTTATTAGCTAACATAAATAAGTTTGAAATGAAAATTAAGAATACGATTAATTAACTTATCTTCACCTTAAATAGCGTATCAGTATCGCTTCGACTTTAATTCGACTAATTATCATTTTCCCCCGAAAAACGTATAATTAAATCAACTTACTTAATTTTGCTTGAGTTGCGAATTTTACACCGACGATTCGAACACTAGGTTGTAAAACGCATATTAGGTATACTTTATACTGTAGGCTATACAGATATAGGAAAAAACGTATTTAAAGTTATCGAAAGGTTTTGTTATAAATATTAGCTGTACTTACAAACTCCACGACAGTTTAAATTCCGCCTGTAAAATAATATAAACTTTAACTACAAAGTGATTGTTAATATAACGAATTTAAATAACCAACCAGTTCTTTACGCCATCAACGTGATATTATTACTTTGAGTTACAAAATTTATACAAAACGTTTCCATTATAAATTATTAGGAGATTTTGTTAATTATTAGTTTACCGTTTACTTATAACCCCCTAATTAAATTATATACGACGTCAATACAGCCTTCGACTTTATCGAATAGCATACTAAAGTATAGATAACCGGCAATGAGTATGAATAAATCTTAGAACAAGCCTTATAAGGTACTGAAAAGTGAAAACGATATTACGAACTATTAAAAAAAGCGAATATAATATTGTTGAAAAACGTAAAAGGTATTAATTTGAAGAAAATCCATCATTTAAATAGAAGTTGACTCTAGTAAAAATACTTTTGACCTAAGTATGCTTATCCCTACGCTCCTTATTTTTAATACTTATCCAAGGATTTATATAGACTTTATATTATTACTGTTTACATTATAAAGGGCTAATGTTATGGCGAATGTTATAACGATATTACGCTACTTACAGGCGAAGAACGACGTGTTCAAAGCGTTGTTTATAGGGAATGATCAACGTAAAACTGGCGTTTTGAATTTACTATTATAATCTAAAGTTTAATTTAGAGGACAAAATATGGATAAACTAGTTTTGAAGGGATCAACTGGTTTAAAGGTTATGATATATTCGTGAATTTACCGAACGGTATAAATTGTTTTCGTTAAATAATAACACGTTAATACAAAAGAAAGATAAGAGGCAATGGCCTGAAACCATAAGACGAATAAAACTATTTACAAAACACCCATTAAAACGAAGAATTTAAACCTATTTTAACTTTAACTTTACCTTCGAAATACGATTCCAGCCCGATTACATTAAATTAAATCGGCCCGTTCATACCAAACCCGTGAAAACCTCGCTGCTAAGGGCGCCTTTTCGGTTAGAAAACCAAAAAACACCTTGAAAACATTACTATAGACTCTTTTATTACATAAAAGAAAATGGAAAATTATGCGTTTAGCTTAAAGCTTTGCTACAAAAGTATTATTACTACACTAAGTACCTTATTCAAATAATTTACCTAAACAAAAATCTTAACCTTGATCGATTAGATCGTATTTTATCTTAAACGCTTCGACTCGAATGTTTACGGTAACTACAGAATTTTATTTAATTCTCTTCGTTTACGAAATCAAAAATAAACTAGAAACTTTTGCGTGAAAAAACGCGCTTAATAGTTGAAAGATATAATAACGAAGGCAAAAAAGATATTATAACCTAGTTGTTCACGTTATAACGAATTCATTATACCCAGATTTTATATTCATAGCCTCTTTGAATGAATCGTATAATTTATATACATAGCTTTAAAATATAATATAGGTATGTATACAATTTAAAAAACGAGTTAAACGACGAATTTACACTAATATGCAAAAAAAGATCTTAGATAATACCACCCGCCTAAACCGATTTTACTTATTATAAAACCACTTTACAGCATTTATATAAACGGTATTTATTAGTATAATACTTACCAAAGATATTATAAGAAATAACTTGAAATAACCAACTTCATCTTCGATACGTATTTATTGGTATCGACAGTCTGTTCGGAGGGCTTTACACTGACAGGCATGCAGACGAGCGACACTTTAACGTTATATAACACCTTTTTTTCCGTATTTGAAAAAAAGAAACTTTTAAAAACTGGCTTGAAAGCGAAATCCTAAAACGTACCTAACGAAAGAATATGTAATAGATTTTAATAACGTTACTATTACTTTTAGAAGTGGCATTTATAGCCATAAATTAAAAGGATAGTTAAATTAAATTGCCTTTATCGTTTTAAATAACGTGAAACTGACTGAAGAATACAAATGCTAACACGCAGATAACGTTGATATTACCTTTATAACATAACCAAAAACGAAATGAAATTTTTCGATCGCCGCGTAATATCAAACTACCCCATTAATAATGTATACAAAGCGTTTAACAAGCGGTTTTATTTTAACAAATACATAATTTAAAACACGCTTCATAATTTATACCGTTAGATAAACATATCGGAAAACTGTTTATTTTAATGAATGGATTTTTACTTCTAATAACGATTGAAAATCACAAATTATCTTCGTCCTAACTATTAGTAATGAAATACCAGCCCGAAATGACTTTTCGTTATATAAAATCATGATCTATTAAAGTTTTACTAAGTGTTAAAGGATTCTAAGAAGCGTTTTAACTTTCGAAATTTAAAATATAGTTCAAAACATCAATTCGGGTATTACTATAATGATAACGATCTGAATAACTATTTTTAACTTTAGTTTACGCCTTATCTCTTTCAGATTATATACTAATTCTTTTTCGCTTTATAAATGCCTAGTTAAATTAGGTATTACGAACGAAAAATGTTTAATGATCGACACTATAACTTCATATAAATAGCATAAACACAATAAAATAGATGAAACAAAATAAATGGGTAAATAATATAACTCAGCGAATATTATAACTAAGGTTATACTAAACGGAGTTTTAAAAATACTTATATCGATAAGTATAATATTAATTAACGTTATTAACAAAAGGTTTACAACCCTAATAAAACTATTACACCACTTTTTGCTAATTGAAATCGGCTTGTACTATACTATCTGCATCGATACCCGATTTTAACTTTATTTAACCTTACCATTTCGCACTGCTTCCAATATTTTAATACTCTTTATTTTGTACGCATTAACCTGACAGACTTTTCTATTCGTTTTATTTTCTATTTAATCGCATCATTCGCTCCAACCTCCGATTTTACCTCTATTTTCACTTACAATATCGTACCGGTTTCAATATATCATCTCATTTATTTTATCTATTTTATATTACTTTTAGATAATTATTTTTTAAAACGCCATAATATCATTATATAACGTACTATATTATGGCCAGGCATGCTGACACGAACCGGAGATATTTATCTACTACTAAAGGGAGAGGTCGACGCCGTCGCATTCTTACCGTCCTCCCCATTGCTTTTCCTTCTTATATTAGCGCCATCGATATTACCGCTATCAACGTTATCAGTGTTATCAAAAATATGGACTTACACCTTAATGGTTATACCTTTAGGCAAAGGAGTAGGGGAGGGATCTCCTTCCTTACGATAACATACGATAACGTTGTTAAATTCACCTACATAATATATATATAGGCCCCGTTTCTAGGTGACGACAGCGGATGCCGTTTCCATGGAACGCCGGTTAACGCCTATTACTAATTAGAATCCGCTTATTTTAGTTATTTACAATCGCGATTGTTTTTTGAAACGCTTTGAACGGTATATTCATACTAAAAGAAATTTTTAAAATTCGGTTAAAATTTACCACAAAAACGGTGAACGCGTAATATGACTTCGGCTTACAGCCCCAAAACTACCGAAACGGGGGCGTATAAGCTATTAATTCGTTAATAACAGTGGTAACGGGCCGAATAACCCCTGCTATCGTAATAGTCGTCAACGATCTTACCCGCAGTTGCGGACACAACACACGTCACGCAAAGAATATTTATTAACAGCTCGGGACTACGGATCCGAGTACGTCACTTTAACACCTTATGTATTAGAAAAGCCTCGCGGTGTACCCTGGCAATGTGGAGCTCGAAGCGGCAGCGGTGGTAAGGCTTAATGGGGTAACGGCGGCAGTAAAGGGAAACGAGGCGGTATCAGCGGGCTGGACGGCGTAGCGAAGGCGGGTGGAATGGCCATAATTAACGAGATTATTCCCGATAAAGGCGAACTGGTAGTAGCGGCGGCGGCGATTACGGTGTCGGTGGCGCGTCGACCCTTGCACGCCAAACGGCGCCTTATTATCCTGTTTTTACGCGACATCTACCCGAAGAATAATTTAATATATAGGTGTTAGCTAAGTAACCTACCTATTAAAACGGTTTGTTTCATTAAAGGGGAATAAAGGTTTCATTAAAATAGGAACTTTGTGGATATTACTATATACCCTTATAGATAGTATACTTAGATCAAGTAGCAGTGCACTGTATTGTAGGGTGCACTCCAACAGAGTGCACAGTAACGTGTCATGCTTCAGGCTGTACTCTTGCCAGACGCAAAAGTGCATTATATATAGATCGGTCTGGAATAATTATTCCAAACCGACGGCAATGCGTGGATCGGTCTAGAAGAAGTATTTCAGAGTGATACGCTCTGGGTGAAGGGTTTATAAGCCATTGACTATGGCATACACAACTGGATACTTCTTTTTGGAATTATCTTTTATACTACAATACGAATTATTTTTATTACTCTTCAAAGACCTTAGTTTACGTGAATCTTATAGATTTGAAACCTCATTGATACTAATTAGTAGCTGACTAGATTGACTACAGATGACTAAGGAAAGAAAAGACAAATATAAGTAAAATATCTATAACGGGATGTTGTAACGATCCTTACTACCTAAACATTAATATTACAACTTATAAAAACTATACGGGAATATAAAATTATGCGGGAACGCTGAGAAATCCGAAGTGTTACAAGACTATAAGATTTGGAGTAACTTTAAAAAGAATAGCCCTGTTTCATTAACCGCTAACTTGTATTGACGTTTTAAATGAGGAACCCGGGCCCTTTTTAAAAGACGTCCTATTCCTTATCTGGCTACGCAAGCCAAAAACCACCAAGTTTCGAAACCCTTTGCTAGGACCTATTCGATTTTCGACAATTTTCACCGATCGCCTTACTAAAATCGGTTACATACAAACAATCAAACCGACCGCCTCAATAATATTGGTTACACACAAAGTAATCAACTAATCTCTTTACCAAGTTCTATTACTGTATACTAATACGGACCTAATATTAAAAACCGTATTATATAATTATATTCTCTTTACCCTACCCTTTTTTTCGCGTTCGCCCTGTTTTGTTTTTTAAAAAAATAGTTGGACTTATGTATTTTAGGTTTATTTTTTTGTAACGTTAAGGTTTTCCTAACCGTTTGATTAAAGTAACGTTACTAAATACTAACAAAAACTACTTTAAAACGTTGAAATAATTTATAGTTACGTCTCATTCATCATTTTCAACTCATTTAAATTATAAGATATTAAGTAAAAAAAATTCCGACCGCTTTGATTACCTTATTTACTTTATATTTCCCAAACTTCCCTAAAATCCACACCCCTTCTAATTACATATAAATTTCCTGTTATGAACACGTAATGTCTCCACCAATAATAGACTTAATAAAGGTCCATTAAACATGGAATACCTTTTTACATCCACGTTATTTAGAAGTAACATCTTAACACATTCGGACTAAAACCTTTAAAATGACAAAATCGAATCGCCAGTGGAGAATTTAGACCCTTATACGGCAAACACTAATATTACAAATATAATTTTCAATTTTTTTAATAGAGCAATTAAATGAGGCGTCGGATTCGAAAATTTGAAGGGAGACTTGACGAATTCGTTACTAAATATATGACTAATGGTAGATAGTATAATTGCAAGAACCTTGCAGAAATAATTACGAAGCAAAAATATTAATACACCCGGTAAAAGCAACAGCCGTATCATAAAATCCCTATTTATAATAGCCTAATTAATATAAATATCACAATGAACAGACGATAAAATAAAAAAAAGAAAGTTTATAAAAGAATACTACTTAGAGAAGCGCTAGGAATGACTGTTTCAGGTTATAGGTCGGGGCTATAAAAAGCAACCGCAGGTTAAGATACGGAGCTTGAAAAGATTATACGTCCATCGAAAGAATGGAAATAAAGTTAGAGGAATCGAAGGAAAAAGAGGAGGTACAGTAACGATTGTTAATAACAAAAGTCGAATACGGAACCTTCCTAAAACACAACTTTAAACCTACATAAAAACAAAAATAGATCACAAACGCTAAAAACAACCCGATTAGCTATGATAGGATCGACCGAAAGGCAAAAAACAACCTGCCCTAGGAAATGATATTCGACCGAAATACAGGAAATAACCCGATCTAAGAAATAATAAGTGGCTAAAAATGCTAATATGTTCCGTATGGACCGATGCCTATTAACCATGACCTTTACCGCGATTTCCCACTATATCGCTTTCCCACGAATAAAAGAGACCTTATAGAATTAACTGACTTTACCAGGTTGTAGGATAGGGATAACAACTATAACGGCGAATCATATGACGTACTTAATAACAAAATAAGCGTAATGCTTAATATGTATAAAGAAATAATTATTAAGTTATCTTAATTTCATATTACTTTACCTGATATACTTTCTGAATAAGTTGAAAAGTGGAATATATATCATTTTACATAAGTTAATATATTTGTAAAGTGTTATAACCTCCTAACGTCTTTTTTCGATACATACATTAAATATAAACTTTACGATAGAGATTGGACTAGTCGAACTTAGGAATCCGTAAAAAACCAATAGAAAAACGCCTATAAAATCCCGTAGAAAATCCTTACCTTCCTATTAGTAAATTTTTGGAAATGCTAGGTAACTTTCGGAACAAAATACGTAGGCGAAAAATTATTTGTTTAAACAGTAATGAAAGCCTGTCGTAAAACCCTAGATTTCGACCTTATACTTTTTATACCAAAAAAAGATTTAAAAGCCTTTGGTATAAGCTTTAAAATATCACTCTAAATCTTTATACGTTGATGAACAAGCCTTAGATGAGCATTTATAACTGATGAAATTAAAAGCGACGCCTAAATTTCCAAAATAAAACTTACCAAAACAATTTAACATATTATAACCCGGAAATTTTAGGTTTACCAGAAATAAACCAAACGACTAAAGTACAGGTACCAAAAAAGGAAACTATATTTTTGAAAAACAGGGACGATCGTTGAAAAATGAAAATAAAAACGTACCGAAACTATAATAATAGTTGTGGAAAGATATATGAAATCTTATAGATTGGTAAAAGTGGTATATTTTATACGATAAAGTCGGCTGTAAGTTTATAAACCACCCCTCTTACGAGTAAATTCGAATTTAACAACAATTTTAAGTCGAGTATCATTTAAAAGATCAGATGAAAGATAACTTTATGGTTTACGTAGCCGATTACAAAGGTACAAATGACGGATTCGACGTATACTTTTACAAAGATACATCTAGATAAAACGACCTTAAGTAAAATGATGTCTACCTGTTAGTTTACGACGATAAAATCGCTTAACGTATTTTCGCTAGCTTATAAGATACATTCTTTTTATATATTACAGGTTTAAATTATATTAAAGAAGTGTTCAACGCCCATTCAACGTCGTAATTTATCTTATTTAACAAATACGAAACCAGGTTTTAAGGTATTATACCTGATATTAACGTATCTGAAATCTCGACGGCCGGGAAACGACAATTCTACGTACTTACGGTAAAATTTCCGAAGTTTCGACTAAACCGAATAAAAAAACACCTAAAGTTCCTATTTGATAAAGGCAAAGCGACATCGTTCTAAATGGTCGTTATAAATACGCGTTTCGGACAAATGAAATTTTACGTGATAGATTTTAAAACTTTATTTTTACTTTTATCAATTAATATAAACAAACTCAGATTTTAGGTCAGAAATACCACTAGCTAATTTATTTGCACCTTGAATAACATATTCGTATCGTTCCGACTTAAGTTCGGCCGCTTATAGTTCTTTTAGGAAACACGTACGATTAAGTCTATTTAATTAACTTAGCTAAAACTAGGTGTTTTACACCAACAATTTAGATACTTAAATATAAACCACCTTTTACGTTTACTTTATATCGTAGGTTACATAGATATAAGGAAAGATGTACTTAAGGCTATCGAAATTTTTTACTATAAGTATTAACTCTATTTATGAGCCTTATAACGGTTTAAATTTAGCCTTTAAAACGATATAGACTTTAGTTACAAAGTAATTATTAATATTATATATTTAAATAGTTAACCGGTCCTTTATGATGTTGATAGAATAATATTATTCCAAGTCGCCCAATTTTTACGGAGCGTTTTTTCTATAAATTTTTAAGACTTTTTAGTGAACTATTATTTAAGCGTTTATCTTGGACCTCGAAACTAAATTACGTAAGACGTTGGTAAGGCGTTGAATTTTACATAATAATGTATGAAGGCTCAGATAACCGGCAATGAATGTAAACAAATTCAAGTAAAACTTTTATAAGGTATTAAAAAGTATAATTAATACTATCGATTACATAAAAAAGAGTATACAATGTTGTTAAACACCTAAAGGGTACAAGTTCTAAGGAATATATCCTTTAGATAACGATTAACTTCGTTAATAACACTTTTTATATAAGTCGACTCATCCTTACGCTCCTTATCTTTAATACCTACCTGGGGATCTATATAAAATTTATCATATTATTATCCACAATGTAAAGGGCTAATATTATAACTGAAGCCATAGCGACATTTCGCTTAATACGAGCAAAAAACGATGTATTAAAAGCGTTGGATATAAATAATTGTCTACGTAAAACTGGCGTTTAAAATTTACTATTATAATTTGAATTTTTAATTTAAGAACTTAAAAATTAATGTATTGTCTGTTAAGGGATTGACGAATTAAGAACCTATAATATACTTGTTAACTTACTTAATGGAACAAGTTTATTTCGTTAAATCATAATACGTAAATACATAATAAAGGAGGAAGGAACGGCCCAAAACCGAAGGGCGAGTAAAACCGCCGATAAAAGATTACCTAAGACGACGAATTTAAACCGAACCCAACTTTATTTTTACCCCTAAAACGTAAATCCAAGCCGATTACGCCATATAAACACGGCCTATTTGTACCAACCCCGCTAATAACTTACCGCTAAAAGCGCCTTTTCGGTTCGAAAACTAAAGAAAGCTTCAAAAACTTTTCCATAGATTCTTTTTTTACGTAAAAGGAAATGGCAAACCATAAACTTAGCCTTAATATTCGTCACGAAGGTATTCTCACGACATTAAGTACCCTATTTACATAATTTACCTAAATGGAAATTATAGCTATAATAGATTAAGGTGTATTTCGTTTTAAATATTTAAATCCAGCCATTTACGGCACTTATAAGATTTTTATAACCCGCCTTATTAAAGAGGTAAAAGAAAGAAACGGGAAAAACCTTACGAAAAACTCTACCTAATTGTAAAAAGATATAATGATGAAAATAAAAAGGATACTATAACCTAATTAACTACGTTACAATGGGTTAGCTATCGCCAGATTTTTAGGCTTGTTACCTCCTTTAACGATTTATATAATTTTTATATCGAATTTTAAAATATAATGTAAACTTACATCAAATTTAGAAAACGTGTTGGAATAGTATTACATGTAGTGCAGTAGAATAACTTTATTTACAGTAAAGTTGACTATACTAAACTGCAAGTTGAGTGTATTGCTTTTTGGAGACTTACCGCATTGGGTGTAAGTCGAGTGCAGTACGCTGCACTTTACTCTAGGGCATGGGCCAAGCAATTGGCCATACAAATTACAGTGCAGACCGGCTAACGGTCTGCCAAACCTAAAATAATACATTCACCATCTAACTACGCAATACTACTTTTAATTCTATCAATCGAACCGACAACATTACAACGTCGAAAGCCTACCAATACTAATCAGTACTTGCCTGCTAGGTTAAGCACAAATAAGTTAAGTAAAAAAAAAGCTACTTTCCGGTTACGCTTTACGTTCAATGTTGGCTATGGTAAAGGAAAGATTCTTACGAAGGGCCTCTATTAGTATTTCGCCAGTCTCCAACGGCAGGAAGACAAAGAAGACTTTGAGGTTACGTCAGTCCCCAGCAGAAATCTGGAAGTAAGCGACGGTATTGCTACTTAAGAACACCAAGAAATCTTTAGTAATCCTTCTTAAAGAAAATTGTTGAGATTAACCGCTAAAAGTCTCAAAAGACAAGTTAGAAAACGGCTAAATTATTACTACTAAAGGTGCCACTACTGAAGAAAAACGACTAAGTCCTACAGCCTACAACAAACAACCTTCACCCTTTACCACCACTACCGACTTTCAACCTTACCTTCAACACTAAACCTTTACCCTACATTACCTTTTTCACTCCTTACATCAATTTAATCGTCAAGTTCGCTGTTTTAATCGAAATCACCAAATCATACCGAAAAAGCCACGTTGCGCGATTTATCACCAAGTCAACAAGTTACCAAGTCACTAAGTCGCCAAGTTTCCACGCAACTTCACGCCAAAACACCAAGTCCCTACGCCCGAAAGATCACCAAATCCCTCGCCCTACAAGCCTACCACGTACTACACAAGCCTCAAAATATTTACCACTAACGTTTACTTTAAATCCATAACCAATCCTACGAGGAAAAAGGTAATTGAAGCGCTCAAACTTGTCTTCACCAAACACTACAATAGTAACCTTTAGGGAGATGATATTAACGAAGACTCAACCGAAGGACACCTTACTAAATTCATTAGCCACTACATCGTTAACCAAGATGGCGGAAAAAAACGTGACCGCAGTAACCGTGCTTTCCGCAAGTATTGTAAGTTCTTCGACGACTAGACTATTGATATGTAAAAGACGATCCAAAAAGATATCAAATCCAAGCTGAAAAAAGAACTTAAACGCCGAGTGATTTACGTGCCAGAAAAAACCTCCATAAGTTAGCAGAAACCCTATTTAACTTAACTCAGCTTAAGGTATGCCCTTAAGACCCAAAGTCTAAAGGAAAAGGTATTAAGGAACATCAACGCCCTTATACACGTTTCTGGGGACCTTCACTTCCCCCTTTACAACTAAGTTAAGCCTCTTTATACATTAGTAATAAAAACATATTAATATGCTCAGCAGTCTAATACTTCCACGTGATAACGCGAAATACGCCCTTAACAGTGGAAAAATACGCGAAACGAAGGCTGTCAACGCAGCAAAAGGTATTAACGTTGGCGCTTTATACCAGTCAATTTAGTAAAATTGTAGGCCTCTTAAATCCTACTAAGCCTTATCGACCCTTAATGGTAAAATCGCCAAATACATCAAAAACCTTCTCCTTTCAGATCTTACGTACATTAACCGACTATAGGCCCTACTACAGGACTTTACCTATTGGGCCAGACGACTAGAAATTACTCTCAACACCGTACCTCGAAACCTCCAAGACTTCAGCCGCTAAGGAATACCAACCAAACCCAGGATAATTATTGCGATCTCCCTCTAAAACCTATCAGGATAGTTAACATTAACTACAAGCTAATAACAGATTTCGCTAAAATCTAGAATAACATAAAGAAGTATAAGGGAAAGCCTTACAACCTTCTTAATGCTAAGATAATACCCTTTTTAAACATCTACAAGTAGATAAAGGTCTTACCTCCTAATTTTCACTTACTATTTACCGAAATTCTTATAGGTTACACCAAAGATCATTACCTAACCTTTCTAACGAACGCCACCACGTTTCACGAGATCTATAATAGCATAAGGGGCTAATTTAGATACGATGTCTACTTCGCGTAATATCATACGGACTAGGCTACTACGTGGTAAACTTTATTAATAGCAAAATAAAGAGGAGAAATCACCAATAGATGTTTTCAATTAAATACTTAACAAAGTGATAATATATCAAAAGGCAATAGGGAAGGCCTACGCTGGCGAAGCCACATTTAGCAAACAGGTATGAACAATAGTCACGTGTATAAGCGAGTTCGAATACACTCTACAACACTTAAATATTACTTGTAAAGGCTTTTTAGCCAATTAAGTTCCTTGTTTACTACTGTAATAATACGCACACTAAATTCTCTCGGCATATACTCCCAAGCCGGCAACTTCCTTAACTTAAAGAAAGAAAACCTTACGGTAGTTAATTACGTCTACCGCAGGTACGAACGTTTACAACGCCTAAAGTTTAGCTCATCGACCTCGACCTCGGCCCTGGATTGAAGGCAATACCTACGATAACGCTAATAAAATACAAGCAGACTTATTAACTGCCAGCACCATCGTCTTAATAATGGCTAAAAATGTTAAATCTATAATAAAACTGGTTGCTACTCAACTCGACACCCCCTTGCCGAGCGGAACCACAAAAAAGTAATATATTACATTGAGTACCCCACCACTTTTAAACAAAAATACCTAAACCAGGTTATAAACTTCAAAAAAGATCAGCTTATTAATAACAATATGTTTGAATTAATCAAATAACAAAACATATTACTCTTAGTATGGTAGCTCAGTATCTAACCAACTATAACTTGTTATACTGTTTGGGTAGTGAAGACCTTTACCTTTACCTTAACCATTCTACTAATCCCTTACATTCCTTTAACCTGAGAGATAGCTACACGGACCACATGTTCTAAGGTATAATACCAGATACAAGGGCAACAAAATACTTAATAAAAGGCTATTCGCAATATGTGACACTGAAGAAGGACAATACTATAGCTACTAAGACTAATCTTTACGATACTGGCAAGGCCAAAGTTAGTTTTAGCCCAAGCGAACAACTATCGTCATTAGTGACAACGGTAATTCAAACTATTATAAAAGCAATTACATTTCACATCCTTAAATTCCCTAACCCTTTCCTACTTTCCTTAAAGTATATAAAGACTCTTAGTGTTAACGTAGACGTTAACGTAGATGAACTGGTCAAAAACGGCCAAAAGTTTTCACTTGCCTTCAAGTAGGGACATTTATAATTTTATCTTTATAGCCTGGAAGCAATAGTATGAAACCTGACGGACCTGGAAATACGTTAACTATACCGGCATTTCAACCACCTAACTATTAATAGGCTATATAAAATCCTAAAGTCCGTAAGGCATAACTATATAGAATACTCTACCCTAAAAGCCATTAAAAGGCGTTACTATTACTTTTAAACATATACCTAAGCCCCGCGGAAATTTAAATTTATATTAAAAGACGATAAGGATTTTAACTATAAAGTCTTTGTTAATAAGTTCTTTTTAGATAATAAGCCTATTTTTCACGTCGTTAACTCCGCAACTTCTTTTTATGAAGTTAAGTTTCTAAAGTCCCTTTCGGCAAAATATACGTGGAAAACGTTAAAAATGCTATAAGTTAATATATACCTAGGTCCAATTCACGTTATCGTCTACAATACTAGTACCAATGCTACGGCGACAAAGTTTTAGAAAGAGGCTAAGATAATAGGTATTTAATCATACGGATTAAGGAGGGGATTTCACGGCTTACCGCAACCAAATGGTTGGTTACACTAGCGTACGAAGGCACAAAACAAAAAGTCGCCAGTGTTGGAATAGTATTAACTGCTATTTTTAACAGGTCAATTACAGTACAGTTGAATCCACTTTATTAACTGTAAGTTGACTGTATTGGGTGAGATTAACTGTGTTGATTGCAGATTAAATATAGTAGGTCATCTTCGACGTGACATCAACTTTCTTGACATGGGTGCACGGACCATCTGGTTAAGAGAAAGGTTAGGGGCCTACAGTGTAAACCCTAACAGAACCCACCTTCGAGAAAAAATTTCAGGTCAAGCCGCTCTTAACACCATTACTTCACATGCACCCCATTCCACCACAACATCACTAAACGGCTTTTTTACCACTTGAATCTTTTCCGGCGATCCCTTTTTGTTCATGAAGATCGTCGTCGGCTCGGCGTACCGCCCGCACAGCGGTGTATTCAGAGAATAACCCTTACAATCAACGATTCCCTCCCTCGTTATTTGTGCCAACGTAGCCTTTCAGACTTGCATTACGATGCAATCAAAGTCTGATTCCTTTTGCGCCTTAAGGTCTTCAGAAAAGACTTTTATTATAAGCGTTCGCATATGACCGCTTTATTTATTTATTGATTTATTCATTTGTAAGCCGTCATCACCTACACCGGCGCCCCGCCCGCTTAACGGGGCTTTCGCCTTCGACTACACTTTGGATACATACTTAGCTGTCCATAGATGATTATTTTTCTCGGCATACCACCCGCTTAGTGGTGCACCCTATTTTACGATTCTTGTACACTTTTTGGGTTTGCGGCCCATGGCAAAAAGGTGGCTAAGCTGTGAAGTATATTTTCCCCATCGCCGTGGGCTTTTGACCAAGATGTATGTGTTTTATAAGTCTTTCTTTTTATTAGGGCTGTTAGATCTTCGATGCAAGCAGGCGTCAACGGGGACTGAGATGACCGCACAACACGACCTGGCTAAGGCTACAGTTTCCACGCCCGTACAATGTTACGGGTTTCTAAACTGTAGGGTCTTAAGGCTTTTATTAAAAGATTGATTTAAGGTCCGGTTTTCCGTTAAAGATTGTACTTGACAATCTGTTTTATAGGCAAAGGTTATATTTTCTTATATTACAGGTACGATGGGTTGAAAACTAATATTCGATACACGTAGTAGTTGGTCGTCTCTTTTTGTGTAACCACATGGATAACACCCATACGAATGCGATCCATATTCGTCACAGGGGAAAGGGTTTTCCATGAAACGGGGATGTATATAGTTGATGCAAGGCCCTTTCGGCAGGCATTTAACAGCTACATATAGCGTAGGGTTTGGAAATTGGCCATAGGTGTAGACGATACGTTTTCAGTTTATATACCTGTATTATAAGGAATAGGGTGGTGGTTGTGTAAGGTGAGGACATCAGGTTGCGAGCCTTCCCACCAACATATGTAACTTAACATTAGCGAGGGTAACACTATACTGGCTATATAGTGGGCACTGCCCGGTGATAGTACAATACAAAAAAAAAGCATAGTAGGTGCCTACTTCAGACTAGGGCCGGGCCAAAGCAATTGGCCATACAAATCAGCGTGCAGACCGGCTAGCGGTCTGACAAACTTAGAAGTAACACATCACCATTTTCAATGCAATACACCAGTTACTTCGACCGGGGGTTCGAGTCGACTACGTTACAACGAAAAAGGCCTACCATCAGTTATAGAGTGAAAATTATTAAGATAATATGATTTATAGACGGAGGGTGTAAAATTATACCGTAAGGAAAGGAATAATGTATCGTTATATAAATTGTATTTAGTAACATATACCCATGCTATATAACGATCCAACTTGAATTATGCGCGTTATGTCATTTTTCCAAATAAAATAACAGGGGCTTATATTCCGGAGGCTCGGCAGTACTATTGCAAGTACCGCTTTCAACATACTTCGTTGTATCGCCAAGTTTCACAGAGGCGGTGCAACTCGTCCCATGAACATGCCAAAGCTTGCTGACCTGTGACGCGTACTTTCTGCGGCTATTACATTAAACGGCTTACTCTTTGTTTGTTCCGGTGCATGATGTTAAGTAGGCACATCGTCGCGTAGTCATCCTTCCGAATTCACACATTCAGCCGATGTCTGTCATTGCCAGCGTGCGCCGTTCCATTCTCACCATGGGAATCATAGGCACATATGGCATCCACACGCGCTTCTCTATGTATAGTATGCTGGTATACAGTACAATCATTGCGCAGTACAGTACGCAGGTATCTACCGATTAAGATGGAGTTTGATCTAATGGTATCCTTTCACATATGTAGTATATATTCCTCCCTCCAGATTTACATTCTGCGCCTTCCAGCTGTCCACATGTTCTTCCCCATTATGATATATCTCTCACGTAGCGCTGCAAGTGCAGCCTTGTGCACATACATATGCTGGCGATCCGGGGGCGGTCAGTTATGGGAGTGGAAGATACCAAGGGCGCGAAGCTTGACAGTTGACTCACAAGGGAATGTTACGCAATTCTTTTTTGCGGAAGGACATTGTCCTTCAGAACCACAATCTATGCCCAGTTGATTAGTGACTGCACGAATGATTTGGAGGCTGTTGTAAACCCACTGGCAGCCTGGCATGGTCCTGCGTACTTTAAAAATGCTGGACCACAATCTCCGGCTTGCAAGGCTTCCGAGGGCAGTGCCGCGCCAAGCGCGGCTGGGACCAAGAACAAACCAATGAGAATGTTCGTGTGCATTGTTGATGTGCCAGCGGGGGGAAAAAGAGTCCCTTGAGTCTCTTTTTTTTTTTTTTTTAAGGTTGTGGAAGGGTTTCAAACAGGACTTCGCAAATTGCTGGTTGATGAACAAGCACTTCTGTCCATGAGCAGCGTGCATGTTCGATATTTATACATGGGCGCGAGCCAAGTGTCCATGACCAGAACACTCGGCTTATGCTTTCCGCGGGGTTCCGCACTTAGATTGCGCGCCAGGCGGAAGTCCTTGTCTGTCTCTTGGCCAATGGATCACTTGGCACACTGTCTCCATAAGTTGGGATGGTCAGATACAAACCGCGCACACGTGGGCGCACACGCGCGGGCGCCGGTTGGGTCAAACAGGCCAAAAGGACACTTGGAAATGGGAATGCCACCGCCTTGTTTCTGCCTCACCACACACACCTCGGGGCAGCCAGGGCCCAGGCAAGCAATCGACGGGGCACACATGCTCTCTCCCTTGCGGGACCGCACACCCATGCGGCCTGGGGCTGCTGGACAGCTGCCACAGCCCACAGGCTCGGCACTGCGGGGAGGAGCCCCGGGATGGTCGCGGTGGACTTGATGTTCACAGTAGGGATGGGGCATGCACGCATGAGGACACTTCGGAAATTGAAATTGGCAGCAATGGGTGAAGGAAAAGCGAGGTGGTGATAAATGACCGAGGAGTGCGGTGATCCGCGCCCCTTGTTCAGTGCCCCTTATTAGGTGTGTACACCAACGGGCTACGATATACGCCGCGCGCACAGCGGCGGTACGTACCGTGTATCTAACTATCAGGAGTGAAAAGAATCAAGCTCATATATACAAATTTATCCTACCCTAACATAATTCAAACATTACAAAAGTAACTCAAATCATAAACTTTATACCAAATCACGCGATAGCTTATGTATTTATGACTCAACCCTAAAATTTACACTTAATTTAGCCATAAATGTAACTGTAACTGTAACTATAACCCTAACCCTAAGCTCTGAAACTTTTGCCACGTTACACAACTTCGTTAAAACAATTGTAGCCTTTTAAATATTTGTGTCTTTTGGAAATAATGAGTGAAAAAATATAGACAGAATAGCTTTAGATACAACTAAAAATGACTTCAACATACGTTTCTTGGATTCAGTACTTTTAGGTATACCAAACAACGGGCGATCTGTTAAAGCACTACAATTTTTTTAAGACTGTGCTTATTAAATGGTCTACTTTCTTACTTCAAAACTTAAAATACAGATTCACATAACCTGGAATTTTGAACTAGTATAACTTAAAAACATAATCCTAAAAATGTTTACCAGGAAATTTCAACCTCAATATACAAACTTTGAAATATGAAAATATATAGCGTTAAATATCTATATATAAAGGATTGGATTTTCAAGATGTTCTTCAAAACATTAATTTTAAAATACAATCGTATATAATTTTAGGATATACGTTGATAAAACCTTAATATGGAAACTTTAAAATACGAACTTTAACAAAAAAAATTAAAAAAACAAGTACCTTCGAGAATGAATATAGTTTGAAAATATGAAACTTCAATGACAAACTTAAGAATATACGCTTAAACATATAAATTTAAAAATAAAAAGTTAAAGAACTGAAATATTCGAAATCCAAAATATGGAAATTAATATATAAACTTTGATACATGAGTGTTATAAACCAACCTTTGAATGTATACTTTGGGGTAAAAATTTCAAATGAAAAATATACGTAACTTCAAAATTGAATCTGGAATGATTTTGCTATATGAAAACTATGTTTGACACTTGGGAAAAAATGAACTCTACAATACAAACGTTGAATTATAAATTTCATTCTATGGATTTTACAATAGAATCGCAAGTAATTTTGAATTTTGATTCATCATAAATACCCTACCAAGCTACGGATTTTTTGTTTAATGCAGTCCTATTACATCTTAATCTGTCAATGATGAGAACATATTGTATCGTCGAATTTTGAACGTATATAGTTTTAAGATATATACATTATCATAGTAACGTTCCAACATTAACATTTCAATATTAGTATATAAAGTGTGAAAATATAATTTAATGTAATTTCAAAGTGCGAATCTTAGAATTAGATGTATTTATAACTTTAGTATGAAGAGGTTAACATTTAGATAGTTTTATATAAAGGTTTATGACGGTTTATAATTTTCGATAACGAAGGAAAACAGAAATCTTTGTTATCAAGTTGCTTTGGTTGAAGAGAATATCAATTGTAGATTAGTCATGTAATTGGTTATTCATATATTAAACTCGTGTTCTGGTAAGTTAGGTCGGTATTAACATATAATGTTTCCACTCACTTATTTGTAGTTTGTGTCGGTAATTGATATGCCGGTGGTAGCTTTGTTTGCGTTATTAGCGTTGAATTCATTATTATAAATATCTTTGCCTCGTAGTTATTCATCTTCTCTCTTTTTTGTTATTATAATAAATTAGTGTTCATACGACTCTTTCATCTATTGAAAGCAATCATTCGTCTTTCACGAACCAAAGTTAATTTTAATGAAGTAACGAATCAGGTACTTGTTGTAGTAAAGATATTCTAATAGCTTAGTTGTAATCGTACAGGATTTAGCCGTATGAAAAACGTGTTGGTAATACTAAAATCGTGATAGCAACGTTCCGAGTTTGTTCAAATGTCATGATTATAATAGAACAAAACTATTTCCCTATCGTTTCATTGTCTTTCATATGTTAAAGTTTAAATATATTATATTTATCAGTGGTTATATCGATGATATTAAGGAGCATTCGTATTTTATTATGTAAGTAACACTTAATGTGATTTTTTGTCCTACTGTATCATAATTCAAGGTGAGTCAGTTGTATTTCTCTTATGCAAATAATTATTGTTGGTTAAGTCTTAACGCCAACGTATGAATTAGACAGTATATTATTTAGAAATATTAGGAGAAGGATGTAAGCTCTAGAAAAAGCATTTGGACAGTATGCGCATCAGATGAGAGCTTATAAGTTTTTACCTGGACTGTGACAGTTTACTATGCACTATGTTAGCATATTCACATACGATCATTAACTATAGTAATATTTAGGAATATTTACACTGTTAATCTGAATTTTTATTCGTAACGCTTGATATTTGATATTTAGTTATAATATTGTAATGTAAGTTATTGTAAAAAAGTTTCGTATTCATAATTTATAAAAAATAATGTAGTTTATTTATGGTTTTAATCAGTTATTTGGTAATAACGGTAATGTAAGTTATATTTTGTTTTTAAAAGTAGGGAAATACTGTAAAGGCGTGATTATCTATTTTGTGTGTTGTAGAGTTTCTATAAGTAATATATGGCTGGTAATTTAGGTAAAACTTTTTTTCTGTGGATATTACTATATACTCTCATAGATAATATACATAGGCCAAGAGGTAGTGCACTGTATTGCAAGGTGCTCTCCTGCAGGTTGCATGGTAACGTGTTACGCTGCAAGCTGCACTCTTGCAAGACGTAAAGTGCATCATGTATGGAGAGGTCTGGAATGGTTATTCCAGGCCGTACGGCAATGTATGGAGCGTTTTGGATTGGGTATTCTAAAGCGCACGGAAAAAGGGTAACTGCTCGGGTAAGAGGTTTATAACCTTCTATCCGTAACGTGTACCCTCTGAAATACTCCTTCCTAACATATATCTTTTATTACAATACCAATTTAACGATTACTCTTTTGATTACTTACTTAATGTAAATAGGTTTAGATCTTACCGATACTAATGAGTAGCCGATTGGGTCGACTATAAAAAGCCTAGGAAAGAAAAAACAAATACAAGTTGAATACCTATAACAATATATTGTAACGGTTTTTACTATTTGTACTCTAACACTACATTTTCACAAAAATTATACGGAATATGTATAAAAACTATAAAGACCAAGTGACTTTGAAGAGGATAACTTCAATACGATATTATTAACCTTTATTTGGCGCTTTATTTACTAAAAGTCTCGTTACGCCATTATCAACCCTTATTTGGCGCTTTAACGTACCTATGCAATTTTTTTTAAAAACGTCCTATTACGTATCAGGCCATGTAAACCAAAACTACCAAGTTTCGGAACCTTTGGTAAGGACCTTTCCGATTTGAAATCGACAATCAATACCGCTTGCAAAACACAAAAACGGTTACAAATATAGCATCCAAACCGCTCGTTTAATTTAAAAGCGGTTACAAACACATTATCCTAATCGCTTACTTTATTAAAAGCGGCTACAACATAGTAATCCTGACCGCTTACCGGATTACATATATTACACCTCCCTACACCTACATTTTCTTTACTCTATTAGTCTATTAACGTTCTTATGTATTTTGAGTTTACCCAAATTCACCCTGTATATTTGAAATTGAACTCGTACAAAGTTTAAGCTTTTCCTAATCACTTCACCAATATCAAGTTACCAAACGCTAATAAAACCAACTCAAAACACCTAACTAATTTGTAGCTACGTTTTGGTTATGGATCTTTTGCAATTCATTTGTATTAATAAGCGTTCGTAGATTATTTCAATTGCTTCAATTATTTTATTTACTTTGTATTTACCAAAATACCCTAAACTTATAAATTAAAACGCATTGGAAATTTAATTACGACGCGAAACTCCTAATTTATACCGTTTTAATATATGAGGTATGCGTAAAAACAATTATCCTTAAACGCCCCAAAAAATTTGCAGCTATGGTCCAAATACTAACAATACTAAAGGAAACCATCGTTCACTTCAAGCTTCTAGTCGAGTACATAGAAATTAAAAAGGCTATCATATATGAAACATACATAAGCCTTTAAGATAATACCATCGATACACCAGTTAAGAAACTAAACCTATATACGTCAAATACGTATATCAGGGACGTTATTTTTCGTTATTGGAAAGAGAAAATCCAAAGAGATAATATATTAAATAACCTTGACGAAAGAGTTTCGAATTGGATGTTAGACATATAGCAAACAGTAAACCCCTTCATTTCCAAAGCCTTACGAATTTAACTGCAAAGTGAACGTATTGATACCCTAGGAGATAGGAATAACCGTCTTATAAATTTAATATTCGAAACAGCACCAGTTAACGACTTGCTAGACTAAAAGGAGAAAGATATATACGAAACAGAATTAATAAAAGGGTATTGCCTAATGAGATACAAGAAATAAATGCTAAAAGATATACAGACGAATGAAGAATACAGGGCGTAAAACTACTTAATACAATATCTGTACCCTAAATTAAAAATAAAAACCTTTAAAAAAAGGACCGCCGTAATCCCTATCCACTTTAAGAGTATAGTACACCTTTACACCGGTATTTATTATAAAATAATACCAAATACCAAACAATTCACCGAATACAGTTAACAGCCCGCTCGGCTATAGTATAAGCGGTTAAAATACCGAAAACAACCTGCTCGGCCAAAACGGAAGCGGTTGAAATATTGAAAACAAGCTGTTTTATAAAATAACAAACGGCGTAAAACTTTAATACGTACCTTACGGACTAATATCTGCTAATTTACACCCCTACTGTAACCTTTTACGATACCGCTTTCCCACTAATGAAAGCGATTTTATAAAGTTTATCAACTTCTTTAAGCTTTAAAATAATAACGAAAATTATAACGGCGAACTATATGATACATTCGACAATAAGATACGTATTATACTCAATATATATAAAAGATTAGATATCGAACCTTCTTAATTTCATATTACCTTACCCGGTATATTATCTGTATAAGTTAAAGAATAGTATATATATCACGTTACGTAAATGAATACATTTGCGAAGTATTACAACCGCCTGAAATCTTACTTCGATATAAAAATTCATTACGAACTTTATAATAAAAACTAAACTAATATAACTTGGAAATCGGTAAAAATCTAATTGAAAAATGTCGACAAAAATCTATAAGGAATTCTTACCGCCTTATTAGCTAAATTTCGAAAGTACTAAGCCGCCCTTGAACCGAAATATAAAGGGGGTAGGTTATTTTTCCAAATAGTGATAAAAACATACAGCGGAAACCCGGATTACAACTTTAAACTTTTTAAGTTAAAAAAAGACTTAAAAGCCTTTGTACAAAGCTTAAAACATTGTTTAACATCTTTATACACCGACAGGTAAGCTTCGAATTAACATTTATAACATATAAAATCAAAGACGAGGGTTAAATTACTAAATTAAACCTTGCCAAAAGCATTTACTACGGTTTGGATCGACAATTCGAAGTATATATAAAGTAAAACGATTTCTTGAAGTATAAGTACAAAGGAAAGAACCCTAATAATAAGGGATAAAGACGATCTTTTGGAAATAAGCGAAATGTATTGCGGTTATAGCAATACTTGCGAGAAGGCATACGGAGCCCCAGGGGTTTGCAAAAGCCATATATCGTATATAATAAAATCGGCTACTGATTTACTAACCACTCCGCTCATGAAAAAATTCGGAAAAAACGATAGTTTTAAGCCAATTATACATTCAAAAACCGGATAAAAGCTAACTTTACAGTATACGTAACTAAATGCCAAACCGTAAATAATAAATTTAACGCCTACCCTTATAAATACACATCTGTGAAAGAAACTTTAAATGTAATAATACTTATCTAAGAATATAAAACGATGAAACCGTTCAAAGTATTTTTACAACCCTATAAAACGTTTTCTTTCTACACATAACAGGACTGAACTACGCGGATAGAGCGCTTAACGCCCACATAACGTCGCAATTTATGCTTTTTAATAAATAAGGCAACCGATTTCAGGGTATTATACCTATACTAATACAACCGAAATATTAAGAACCGAAAAGTAATAATTCCAAACGTTCGTGACGAAGTTTCTGAAGTTTGAGCTAAACTTAATAGGAGATTACCGAAAGGTCCTGTTTTATGAAACCAAAGCATTATCGCTCGGGACGATTGTTATAAATACGCAATTGCAACCGGTAAAATTTTATGTATTATATTTTCAAATAATATTCTTACACTTATTATATGATATAAACAATCTCGGAATTAAGGTCTGAAATAAGACTTACCAGTTTATTCACGCCTTAGATAACGTATCCGTATCATTTCGGTTTAAGTTCTTCTATTTGTAGTTTTCCCCCGAAATACGTACAATTAAGTTTATTTACTTAATAAAACCGAAATTAAGGGTTTTATACCACCGATTCGGATACCCGGTTATAAAGCTCTTTTTACGCTTATTTTACGCCGCAAGCTATACAAATGTAGGAAAGAACGTACTTAAGGCTATTAAAAAGTTTTGACATAAGTATTAGCTACACTTATAGTACCTAAGTCAGTTTAAGTTTTGCTTTTAAAACCATATAAACTTTAATTACGAGGTAATTGTCAATATTATGTATTTTAATAACTAACTGGTTTATTACAACATCGATACGACAACATTATTTTCAACCGCTAAGTTTAAACGAAACGTTTGCGTTACAAACTACTAAAACGCTTTAGTTAATTATTAATTTTACTTTTACCTTAAACACCTGAATTTAATTATATACGACGTTAATACAACCTTCAATTTTATCAAATAACGTACCAAGATCTAGACAACTGGTAACGAGTGTAAACAGATTTTAGTAAAAGACACATAGGGCATTGAAAAATGTAAATAGTACTATAAAACGCTTAAAAAGCGTATATAATACTGTCTAAAAAACTGAAAAGTATTAGTTCTAAGGAATCCATCCTAAAAATAACGCTTAACGCCGTTAATAACATCTTTAGCCCAAATAGGCTTATCCTTATGCTCCTTGTTTTTAATACTTACTTAAAGATCCATATAAACTTTATACTATTACCAATTACGGTGTAAAGAGCGAATGCTGTGGCGAAGAACATGGCAACATTGCGTTCCTAAATGGTCAAAAACTATATATTTAAAGCGTTAGTTCCAAGGAATAACATATGTAAAACTAGCGTTTTAAACATACCGTTATAATTTAAGGTCCTAATTTAGAAAACCAAGGACGGATAAACAAGCCTTTCAATGATTAACGGGTTGAAAGGCCATAATGTATTCGTTAATCTGTCGACCGGTATAAATTCGATTCGCTAAATATTGATACGAAAATATTAAAAAAAAAAAAAAAATGAGGCGGCGCGAAACCACAGTGCGAATAAAACCGCTAACAAAACACCCTCAAAAATACTGAATCCAGGTGGCTCCAAGTTATAACCCACCCCCCGAATCCCGTATCCGGCCCGCTCCCACCAAACGAAAACGACCCGTTTATATCAACCCTACCCGCACCTCGCCGCCGAGAACGCCCCTTTAACTCAAAATCTAAGAATCAACACGTGACCTTTGCCGTAAATTTTTTTATCACTTAAAAAGAAACGACCGACCGCAAACTTAACCTAAAACTTCGCCACAACGGTATTATTACTCCAACAAATACCTCGTTTAAATAGTTTACCTAAATATAAACTTTTACCATAATAAACCAGAGTGTATTTCGCTTTGAACGATTCGACTCGACGACTTACGGAACTTATAGAATTTTTTCCATTCGCCTCGTTTATAAAATTAAAGATAAAATCGGAAAACTTTACTAAAAAACACGCTTAATTATAAAAGGTTATAATAACGATAGCAAAAACAATGATATTCCCTAATCTCTTATACTATAACAAGCTAACTACCGCCTAAATTTTACATTAATAGATTCTTTTAGCGGATTATACAGCCTATATGTTGAATTTCATAACATAATATAGTTTTATACCTAATTTGAAAAATGACTTGAACGATGTATTTATGCCAACATATTAAAAGATCTTAGGAAATACCACCCACCTAGTACGATCTTACGTATTATAAAATCACTTTATGGATTGGATAAAGCCAGTGTTTACTAGTATAACACTTATTAAAGGCATTATAAAAAGCGGTTAGACATAACTTACTTAAACTTTAACCTATACTTATTAGTATCGATAGACCGCTTAAAGAGCTTTATACTAACGGGTATAAAGACAGACGACACTTTAATGTTATACGATGCGTCATTTTCCGTATTTGAAAAAAAATAAACTTTTAAAAGTTAACTTAAAAGTGAAACCAAAGACGTACCAAACAAAAGACCATATAATCAATTTTGATAGTGTTAACATTACTTTTCGGAACGGTGTTTTGGGCCATACTTAAAAAGGGTAGTTAAATAAAGTTACCCTTATCGTTTTGGATAATGTAAAACAGGATGACGAATAAAAATGCTAACGCATACCTGGTGCTTAGATTGTTTTTGTAACATAACCATAAACGGAATTTGATCTTTCGGTCGCCGCACAGTACCAAACCACTCCGTTAAACGATATATGCAAATCTCTTAATAACAGCCTTTTATGGAAAATATATAATATAAAACGCGGTTCATAATTTTTACCATTAAATATACGTATTGAAAACCTATTTATTTTTACTAACAGCTTGGTAGCTTATAACTTCTACTATAATTCACGAATATACTTCGTCCTAATTCTAGGTAGCGAAACCCTAATATGTAACGACTTTAAGCTTCGAACAAACATTATACATTAAAGCTTTATTAAGTGTAAAAAGGTCACGAAAAGCGTTCTAGTTTCCGAAATTTATAATATAGTTGGAGGTATCTATTCGGGTATTATTATAACGATAACGGTCCGGATAATTATTTCCAACCTTACCTTACGCTTTATCCCTCTCGTTATATATACCAATTCTTTTTCGTTTTGTAAATATTTAGTTAAACTAGGTATTACAAACAAAAAACGCTAGATAATCAATATTATAACTTTTTAAAGGTTATATAAACACCGGAAAATCGAAGAAACAAGATAAACCGATAACAAATTGAACTCGGTAAACGTAATGACAAACAGTATATCGAAAAAAGAGTTTAAAACGCTTATAATGATAATTATGTTGTTTATTAATATAGCTCAAAAGGTTTTACAACCCTAATAGGCCATTACATTACTTTCGCCAATTTAAAGCGGTTCGAGGCCTGTTATTCACGTCGCTTTCCGATTTGTACCTTTATTCAACCCTACCATTTCACGTCACTGCCAGAATTCTGTTACTCTTTATTTTACATATATCGACCTTGCATAATTTCATCCTTCTACTTTTTATGTTTTAATTTACCATTTTACGCCTCTTTTAAACTATCGTTACACTTCAATCCGTACCTTTTAACTCGATTATTTTTTCACATTCGCCTTTTTCGCCTCAAATATATGACTTTATACGGTTTTTAAAATACTTCCACCCTTTTTTTCACGTAATACGGACCTATTAATTTAATACATATTAAGCTATATTTGTTACTTATAGGCAATTATTTTTGAGTTAAAGTGATAATATTTAGGTGGCCAGGCGCGCTGGTTTGGTTAAAGGAGTAGTTAATTATTATTAAAAAAATAGTAAAATAGCGGCGCTGTCGCGTCTTTACTATATTTCCCATTACCATCCTCTTTTATACTAACGCTACCACTACTACCGCTGTCGATCACACCGGCGTTAGCGAGGATATAGACTTACTCCTTAGGTTGTATACCCTTAGATAAAAGCGTAGGGTTTTTTTTTACCCTCTTTATGATGACACACGATAACATTGTCAAACTCGCCTACCTAGTATATACGTAAGCTCCATTTTCAGGTAATGATAGCGGCTGCCGACTTTTTGGTCGGCCGGTTAGCGTCTGATACTAATTAGTATCGGCTTGTTTTAGTTATTTACGAACGCGGATATTTTTTAAAGCGCTCCGGATATTATATTTCCTATGAAGGACATTTGTGGAAATCTATGGATTCATTATAAAGTGGGTGGGCACGTAATACGGATTCGGCCTACGGAATAAAAATCAATGGAATGGCGGGGTATCTGCTGCTAATTTGCTTGTAATGGTAATAACGGGTCGAACGCCCCCAGTTTTCGTATTAATCGCTAACAAACTTACCTACAGCCGAAGACGTAATATAAAGTACGTAAGGCGTGTTTATTCGCGGCTAGGGGCTGCGGATTCTGGTACGTCGTTTTGACATTTTACGTGTTAAAGAGGCCTCGCGACGTACCCTAACGATACGAAGCTTTAGCTGGTAAAACAGGTCCGCCTTTTACTCCTTATTTAAGAGGGGAATGAAAAGCATATATACGGGTAGATTTAGGTAACATAAACCTTGGAAAAGCTTCGTAAAATTACGTTTACAGCTCCGGGAGGAGCTTACGAGTAAGAGGGTCTTTACCCATAGGAAAAAGGTAAGGTTTATAACCTTAAAACCCCTTCGTTCCTCTCCCTAAAAGTTTAAGGGAAAGGGAGAGGAGGAAGAGGGAAAGGGAGGGGTATTAGTAACGAAGGAGGTTAGTAAAGCCGGCGAAAAAAGGTAGGTGAGACTGGTAAAAAGGTAAAAACGGCAATGGTAGGAAAAGGTGTAACGGCGACGGAGGCAGGTAATGGCGTAACGGCGGCAACGGGGAAAACGAGGCCAAAAGTGAAAAAGTGGTAATGGGACTTAACGGGGCCGAAGGGGTAGTGTCAACGGATGGGGTAACGGTTATAAAGGAGATTATACCCATTAAGGGCAAGCTATTGGTAGCGGTGGCGGAAGCGGTGGTGGTGGCGGCTACGGTTGCGGCCGCGGCGGCGCGGCGGCGCTTTCGCGTTAGCTGGTATCTGGCTTTCCTGTTTTTACACGTTATTTATTTAAAGGAAATGTTAGTATATAGGTATTAGTTAAGTAACCTACCTATTAAAGTGATTCAAATTAATTAATGGAGTTAAATGTTTAATTAAATTAAAGTAAAAACTTATTTTAATTAATAGTATGCGCCGTTAAGGGGCGAAAGAAAAGAAGTTTTACTTGGGATATATCCTTTTATATTAACTCAAAAACAACTAACGGCGTAATTACTCTAGCATAATCACTCCTATAATACCTACGTAATTACAACCCTGTCAAGATCAATAAAAAACGCCATTAACAACTATATCGCCAACATTTAACTATACTAATTAGACTTAAGCTATAATTATTACTATAGCTAAACCTTACTAATTTTTATCTAATTATAATTACTATGGCGGCCGGAACTTATTAATTCGGAACTTTGCATTTGGTACTGTAACTATACTATCACTACAGAAACTTTTAATTTAGATCTATGTAATTGGTATTATAACTATATTATCACTATAAAACCTCATCATTTTAACCTTTGCAATTTGTACCACAAACACATTATTATTACAGGGCTACATATATAGACTCACTATAATTACACTATCGCTATTAGATTATAGGTATATAAGAAGAAAAAAAAAAGTTGCCTGTATGAATATTAATATATACTCTTATAAATAGTATATATAGGCCAAGTGGCAGTACATTATATTGTAAGGTACTTTTTTGTATGGTGTACGGTAACGTTTTACGATATAGGCTACTTTTTTACAAGACGTAATGTGTATTATGCATGAAGCGGACTGAAATGGTTATTCCAAGCCGCACGGCAATACATAGAGCGGTTTGGATTGGACATTCCAAAGCGCACAGCAAAAGGACCACTACCTGGATAGGAGGTTTATAACCTCACATACGTGGCGTGCACACTCTTCAATACTTGTTCCTGAAATATATCTTTTACTAACATACTAATCTATCGATTACTCTTCTACTTACTTACTTCACGTGAATAGGTTTAGACTTTACCGACAGTTTCCTTTTTTTTACGATGTGTAACTACTTTCAGATAAAATTTTATACATTATTTTCCGGTTTGAGACCTGATTCACGAGCCCTAATTACTTCATTTAGTATGCTATTTTGTAAATTACGTCATAACCAGCTCCGTTTAACGTAGTAACATATACAGATTGTTAACGTTATGACCGCCACCGGCTAACCCACCACAAGTTACGTCGCTAATAGCCCCACATTTAAGTTATTATCACTAGTCGCATTTATAACCCCTTTCTTCTCCGCTCTTTCACCTTTTATAAATCTAAAAAAATAACAGTAGCTTAAGTAATGAAAATAGTGGTAGTAATAAAAGTAATAACGGTAGCCAAAAGTTATAAATTTATCTTTATTACAAGTAAAATCCTTGATTTTTCTGATTTCGTTTATTAAGCGCCGAAAACTTATTATTAGCAAATTGCAACGGAGTATGCAATATTTGTCTGTCGAAACGTAATATATATTAATTAATGCCTTTACGAGACCAATATAGTAAATTGGTCCTGCTGTCTCGGAAAGCGACTTGTTAAGCACATTGGGATGCCGTTTAAATGCGAAAGTCGTTAAAGAGTCGGATCAAGGTAAATGTTCTTGACCCACTTATTACCAAGCCTTACGTAACTTATGTTGTGTCCGCCGCTATTAACAAATGATTTATAAAATACCGTTAAAACGGTAACGTATTCGTATGCTATTACTATTACAAGCTATGAATTAATGGGTATCCGCGTGTATTGGTAATACTAATATTATTTACAAACGCACTTTTCGAACCCGTTGTATTTACGGTGAATTATTTTACTTTTTTTATAAGTTATCTTGATTTCAAACTTATTACTTACCTAATTTTTTAATACGTAATCCGAAACTTCAGTTTTTTTTTCACTAGTCATTAATATGCGGTCGCTTAAAACCGCCACCTTTATTACCGCAGAATACGCGGGTTTACGTTTCTGTTATGTAGGTAAATTCGATAAACTCTTCGATTTAAGTTGTCAAAATAAGGTCCTGACTTATTCCAATTGCCCAAAGACATGTAACATAAGGCGCGAGAGACTCCTAACCTTCTCCAAAGCGTCAATGTTAACGATGATAATGACAATGACAACGATGAAAACGGTAACGACAACGAAAACGATAATGCCCCCGCCCCCTTTCATTCTCCCTTTGGTAACGAATAACTACCTCTTCTTCATTATTAGCGGGTTTAAACTAACTTAAATGTAAATAGCTACACAATAAAAATTTCATTTTAAAAAAATCGCAATATAAGTAACAAATAGTAAATCTAGAGTGTAAAATGTGTAATAAAAACAGGTAATAATAAACTCAAGGCGTGTAATATACCTCAAAAGGCTAATAATAAATTGGAAACGTACAATATATTATGAAACTTTCAAATAATTTCAACAATACTTTTAGTAGTTAAGGGTTATTTACTGGGTTAATAATATTAAATAAAAGTTTTCCCTTTCAAAAACTCAAAAGATTTAACAGTTTCTTCTTGCTCCCGCGTAACTATAATAAGTTTCAGTATTAAAGTATGAAAAAGTTGAAACCCGCTATAGTATCTCGCTATAGGTATTGAACTAACATTTGACTCTTTTTCCCTAGGTTATCTATAGTCGACCAAGTCCGCTATTGTTGAGTATTGGTTAGGTATTTACGTTAACATATGGAAAAGAAAAGGTGAGGTATTTTAAGACAGTAATAAAATGAGATAAACGTCGGAAGAAGTATTTCTACAGTACATACCTTAAATGAAAACTTATAAGCTCTTACCTATATTATAACAATCTACCATATACTCCGCTAGCGTACTTTTATATGCTTGCTAACTATAGTAATATCTAGTAATATCCACAGTTTCATTTATTCATTGACATCTTATTATATAGTTAGAAGTAAGGCTACAGTGAGGTTATATAACTTTTTTAGTATCAACCGTAAATTGATTAGACAATTAAATATTGATTTTGTTTTGATTAGCAATATGTAGAAAGAAAATCATATATAATCTTAAAAAAATAAAAGTTTAATTCGAAAACATTCTAACAATTGTGTAATGATCACACTAAATACCCGGAAGTATATAGAAGGTGTCAGAGGGTTTATGTTTTCAAGAAGGTAGCAGAGGTGCTGAGTGAACAATATCGCAACCGTGCAAGTAATGATCAAAAGCCGTGAGGCTATTCAGAATATACTGAGACTGAATACTTAGATTGATAACTGAAGAACTATCTAATGAAGCTACCTAACATGGTGATGACCATGTCCTTCAATCTAGTTCCTTCAGTTGATATAGTGGCGTGGGATATGTTGGATATGTGCGCGATCCAACATATCCGGACTGTATCATTTGGATATGTAGTATATTCAACATATCTAGTCTCCCGTTCTCGGTGTGCCGAGTGGGTCCCTAACGGCCCTAACCCTGGAGGGTTTGTGGGACCATATGCCTGCCGTCAGGCTGTGTCCAACTGATTTCCTTCATTAGTGCTGTGGGCCACTGCTGGTGTGACCTGCAGCTGTTGGGTCATAACAAATTGCTTGTACTTTGAAATCATTATGATGTTATTAATTATGTTTGTAATTATGATAAAAGATTATTTAGTTGACACGGATAATATGATACGTATTGGTAGTGAATTTTATTACAAAATGCTTTCATTACGCTTATATTGTATTCCTGGTCAAGTAATAAAAATGATATATTTTTTGGTACAACCCATCAATACATATAATTAATTTGTTTCATTGTTGTTAATTACTCACAACCCAATAAAACACAATGTATTTCTTAACATACTTTTCTTTTCATACAAAGTGTGGTAAAATGAAAATAACTTCATAAATTACTCATGATTTTTATTAATATTACTGATATTTTCACTTTTATAATAGTTTAGAAATTGAATCTAAAAGTAAAAAATGAGGTTTGGTTTCAAAAACAACGCATAGAATACGTAATGATTCTGAAATTATTAATAATTTATAACGGTATTCATTACAATACAAATGAATAAGGGTTGAAAACGATTGTAGCACAATACGAAGATTGTGTCGAAACATTACAGATGTGTTGTCCGTTTATATTATATATGATATTATACGTCTCAAAATAAAGAAAGAGAAACCATATAATAAAAACAACCCCAGAAATATAACTATGAAGCAGTTATAAAGCGATTTTAAAACAATTACCCCCATCTCCGGTATAGTAATATATTATTCGGATTAAATCGTTATCTTTTGAGATTGGATTATTGGGGATTTATAAGTTTCAAATGTCGCTGTATTTTCGGAATTTTATAACGGTTTTGTAAAAAGGTAAATATAATCTATTTGTTAAATAAGTGTTTTTCCGTTTAATATGGCTTCAATATGAAAACAATGGGTTCAATTGTTTCTCAAAGTTTTTAGAAACGTTTTATAAAATATTTATGTTTCATTTCGATGTCTTCACTCATAAATTCGATATAAGATAATTGTTGATAGGCCTTGCCAATGATAGGTGTTTAGACGTTGCAACGTTGTCGATTCGAATCGTCGTCGAAGTAATAGTAGTATTGTGTTGTCAAGTGGTGGATGTATTGTTATAGGTTTGATGGACCGCTAGCCGGTCTACACACTAATTTGTATGGCCAATTGCTTGGTCCGTACTCTAATGTGAAGTGGGCGCATACTGTACTTGACTTTACAGTAGACCCACAAAACAATACACTCAACTTTCAGTCCGTACAATCAACTTACAGTAAAGTTGACTGACTGCACTGCAATTGCTACTGTTCCAACATTCACGGCTTTGTGTTTTGTGCGCGCCTACCAATGTGGTCGACCAATTGTTTTGGTTGCCGCCGAAGTACCTCCTCGTCAACTAGCCAAACCCCTGCCAATTCTACAGCCAAATTAACCCCAATTATCCCACGGTTCTGAGTTCCGGCTTCATCAACTCCGACACACAAGTCTTCAGCCACAGACTTATGCAAACTTCCAACTCAACCGTACCAGTTAATCAAGTCGCCGGCTTCAATTCCCACTCCCTGGTAGTCTTCCAGTTTGCCAAGGTACCCCTGTCTTTCTTCTTATCCGCCGTCACGTAATTTGGCCTTGCCAAGTCGCTTTGCCAATCAACCATGGCCTTCATAGTGACCTTAACGGACTTGCCGGGCTTGCCGGGCCTGTTGGGCTTGCTAGGCTTGCCGTGCCTATTAGGCCTGTTGCGCCTCTAGGTCAATTCTTTGGACTTGCTGGGCCTGTGACGTTTGTAGCACAGCCTTTTAGACTTGCTAGGCCTGTGGCGCCTGTTGTGTTGGTAACGCCTATTACGCCTATACCTCAACATCTTAAACTTGCTAGACTTGCCGGGACTATGACGCCTGTTGGATTTGTGGCGCTTATTGCGCTTGAACCTCAATCTTTTGAAGATTTTTGATGGGTAGGTTTGGATGATCTTAAGGGTCTTTGTGGTGGTTTACAGGGGGCACCCCTATAACCTAGCAACATTTACTTAGCCTTGTTTCTTCTTGTAAACAGATCTAGCTTATTTTCTTTCTTCTTCAACTTCGATTACTACTTTACTTTTGACCCTTTTAGCTCTATATCAGTACCTTATCACAAATGGTAGCTGTTTTTATGACCTGTAAACCTACCACCTTCACCTAACCAACCTCCACTCTTCCTTTATACTAGGGCCATTCATACCCACTACCGATCTAGCCTTAACCGTTACTGCTATACCACGCAAGCCTTGGCGCCAGTTCCATCCTTAGCATAAGCTACTGCGATTTGTACTAGTTTTCCGCCAATCCACACATTATTTAATTGCTAAGTTGATGTAGTGGGCTTAATAAATTAGCCTTGGGTCGCGAAGAGCCAGTTTCGTAACGTGGTAAACCAGTTTTATAGCCTAGTAAATCAGCCTTAAGTCGCGAGGAGTTCATTTCATAATGCGCTACGCTAGTTCTATAACCTATTAAATCATGTAAACTAGCCTTAAACGTAACGCCAGTCCTTACATTATCTTTCCCTTAAATCTTTCCCTTAATTTTTTCTCAACTCGTAATAAAATCGACTCCTTTTTAGTTTATATTTAAATCGGCCTTTTCTCAATTTACGTCAACACTAATTCTCGCTTTGGAATTTATATTACTAGCGTTTCTTCTCTCATTAAGTATTCTTATAATACCCTTTTAACCAGTTTAATAGGATAGTGACGCTACTAAGCCGCTTATGCCTGTTGCCAATAGGATCGATTTTTTGGAAAATTTCCTAGCCGCTTTCCTTAACTTTTACCAACAATTAATTGGAATTGTATCAGACATACCTTTAAACTCCGCTTTAAATTGGCGAGCCTCAATTTCGCGAGGAATTCGACCTTGCAAGGCGCAAGCCTCGCGAAACATGCCATGCGCCTTATGAAATCGGCAACGTTAGCCTACCTCGGCCAGTTCATCAAACGATAACCACGACTATCGCGTTCGAAAACCGACCTATACCTTAAGTACTGTATGATCACAGAATACCTTTTTGTAATGATCACACTAATTACCCGTGAGTATATAGAAGGTGTCAGAGGGTTTATGTTATCAAGAAGGTAGCAGAGGTGCTGAGTGAACAATATTGCAACCGTGCAAGTAATGATCAAAAGCCGCGAGGCTATTCAGATGGGTAAACTAAATACTTAGATTTACAACTGAAGAGCTATGAACGAAATACTATCTATGTGGTGATGGCTATGTCCTTATATCCTATGGACTTTATACCATCTTCAGTACTGGACCGCTGAAGTCGCTGGTCGCTTCCTGTGGTCCTATGTAATATCGACTGGACCGTTCTTCGGTCTTTGCGGTCCCAACCCTGACCCTGGGTCCTTACATAAGAGATATCCCCGCTTGATGTGTTGGACATCAAGCTTCTGGCCGCTGGCTTGTTCCATGGTCTGCAGTTGGTCCTTAGGTTATAACACTTTTTATCTTTATCTAGGTTTAAATACGAAAATATTAGGGTTCTTAACCCCGAATCTCCCGATTTTGAAGATATTAGCAAAGTTACTATAAGTAAGGATATTATTTATATAAATGTGGATTCCTTTTCAGATCGTTTAAATACATTTTTCGATATCGAATCTGCTCATAAAGACGTCGAATTTCAGAATATCGATATGTTTCAAATATCATTATAAGGTTTCGCTTTATATTAGTAGACTATTCAATTCCTTGTCGTCCAACGTTATTATATGCGTTCTGATAGCATTAAATCGTTTATAAAGGTTTTGAAAGAACGTTTAGTTATAAATACTAGTTTTACTATTATCAAGTCTCATTGAATATGTTTTAAATTTCAAGATTTTTCAAATAACGAATGTAGCTTGCGTAAGTACGTTTCAAGAAAATGTAACTATATACAAGTAATAAGTACTTTAAACCGAGGTAATTTCAATTGAAAAGGAGTTATAACCAATATTCTAGGTTATATAAAGCTAGCGGTGTAGTAATATTTATATCCTCCTCGTCGAGGAAAATAAATCCTTATTATTATCTTTAGCCCGTCGTTAATATCTATTTTACTATCATTGACCTCAAACCTCGAAACTTTTTAAATACGATGTCCGAAATTATTTTAACTATTTTCGTTTATATAGCTCTTGAATATAAAGCTTCTCTTATAGATTATAGGATACTTAAAATGGGTATAAAAATACTGTAATTACTACTGTAATTTCGATAACTAACACTAAGACAATAGTTTTCGTCGAAATTATAGCGAAGGACGTTAATGAATCCTTGCATATTTGTATAATAAACTTTTTAAAAATTAGGGTCTAGATTAATATTACAATGGTAAATGACAAGATTTTGATCGATAAGTACGAAATTTGATTAGCGAAAACGAAACCGCGGTTAGTTAGGTTGAAACCGTGATTATGCTTACGATTATCGAAGTAGCGTTACATAATATAACGAATTATATAATATCTTATTGAAAAACGAAATTGATAATAGGGGCGACTCGTTATTTTCGCTTACCACATTGAGACAATCTTTCATTTCGCGCGAAAGATTGACAAATGATTTTTTATTACCCACATTAATACTAATATAACACGCTATACATGTACCTTTTGCGGTTTATATTACGTTTGGCGGAAGCTTTTTATAAAAAAAAATATTTAGGTATGTAAAGGTTCGAGTATAATATGGTAGGATACCTGGCGATTATTGGGTTACTTTGTGAACTCTAAACGTAAATTTAATGCTTTTGAAATTTTGTAAACCATACTCGTTTTACTTTAACACGTATATCAATAAGCGGTTACCGCCATTTACGTTGATACGTGAAAAACGAAATTAATAAAAAAGATATTAAAATGTATATCGATAACAAAATATGAAAACTATTGGTAAATAAGGCGTTTCTAAATAGAAATTTTTCTCAACGTATTATTTTTACGGTTACAAATTCTCAATTTATAAAAGGGGTTAATAATTGAGTTTGCTTATATATCGAAAAGGCGAAATAAACCGTATATGTTCATGACTTACAGACCGACGGCGTATTTTCCCTTTAAACATAAATTTGCGAAGTTTTAATTATACTTTATTCATAGGTAGGCTATTCATTGTAGAATAATTAGATGGGTTCGCGACGAACCGTTATTGATACGGGCGCTTTACGCTTAGAACTTCCAGATTTTACTTTCCAAATCCCATTTAAAATTCTCAAATGAAAATTATAATCAATTGTAAAAATGAATTTGTAACTACTTTCGTTTATATAATCAAACATTAATAATTACTACAATTTTAAATTCATTATACCGATTTGCCACTAGGCCATCATTTAATTTTTATCAATATTTTTAAATAGTTTTAAACGTAATTTTCTATACATTAACGTTTTAACTATTTAGTTTCCAATGCTTCATTAGAAAATGTTACTATTTCAAAAAAACGATTGTGTTAGTAGTATTAATAAACATGAAAACTCATATAACTTTGTTACCAATTAGGTAGGCGGCTTTATAACACTCGCGTATGTTTTAAATGCACATTTATATACATGTGATATAAATTTAGATATTTCTTTCGACGAAATTAACTTTGCGGAAAATTTATATACCTGCCTTATAGCGTTATTTCCCGATATTAACGCTAAATTCTACATATTTCCTTACGTAATTCGCATGTTAAGAAAATAATATTTCGTGAATTCCTTACAAGATGAGAATCTCGAAGAAACCGTTATCACCTAGGTTTTACGGTCTTTACTTCAAGGCCTCGGATTACGTACGCTAAATAATATATTTATAATTAAAGTCTATTTTGGTGAGAATATTAGTACGGGTGATTAATATAAATCGTTTAAATTTGTACACTTATATGATAAGTTTCTTCTATTATAAAAAGTTAAAGCTCTTTTTTCACAAGACGAAGATAATAATATAAAAGTTCTATCAATGGTCAATTTCTAGTGTTACATGCTTGACCTCTACTAATACCTATTTACTAAGCAAAACGAAAAACTTATTAACCTCTGGTTTAATAAGTTATACGAGTAACATACGATAAACTTACTAATAATATTTCGCATTTCGCATTACACGCATTTATTATTTAACGATGAGTTTAAGGCAAAAATCCATATCGAGTTATTTATAATCAATGGCCTGTTAATCGGATAGTTATTTTAAATGGATACCAGTTACCTTTTTAGTTAAAGGTTATATAATTAATACGAGGTAAATAGTAAGTTATTATTATAAACGCGACAAAGTTTTTTTTTCGATTTTTGTTATTTACCTTCGTTATTGTAACAAATTCACTTTCATTACTTATCCAGATTTTGAAAAAATAAAAGTGGTTCTTATAGTTTGATGTAAAACGCTTATCTATACATAAAGATTTATGTATTATAAGTTACACTGCTTTATTGAATTGTATATAATATTTATCGTCGATATTATAGTTTTTCTCGACACGTTTAAATACTATTGAAAGTATTAAGAAGTAGTTTTTACTTATTTTAATAGGTGTAGCATTTGTCTTGCCAAAAATCAATGTTTTATAAGGTTTCCTTCGGTTGAACTGTTTATATTTTATATCAAAGCGTTCGGTTTCTTTACCACTCGTAAAAAACTATGGGGTTTCGTATGTTCTAATTTTCTTATACCTTATGAGTACTTAAGATACATTTTGGAGCCGTGGGATTTTAATAATACATAGTAACTTGTTTCAAGTAATTAGAAAAACCTTTCTAATAGCTTCTAACTTCACTAATAACGTCAGGCCTCAATAAAATATATGTTAAAAACCGTAAACAGGCAAAGCATTGATATTACGTTATATTAATATATATTACGCCCAATACCTAATAAAAAAAATTAAAGTCTTTGATCAATTTCTTTACAACAAGTTGTTTTGAAATTATGCTGACTTGGATGAATACCTTCTTTTATTAATTAATAGGAACCTTAAACAGAGTTTCGAACTTATACTTTTTTTATTTCGATTATAGTTTTATGTATATTACTATATACCCTCACAGCAAGTATACATGGACCAAGTGTCAGTGCACTATATTGAAAAGTGCACTCCTGCAGAAGTGCACGATACCGTGTCACGCTTCAGGCTGCACTCTTGCAAGATGCAAAGTGCATCATTCGTGGCACGGTATAAAAGGGGTATTCCCCAGTATATAGCAAAAGTGCCACTGCCTGGATGATAGATTTATAACCTCACATCCGTAGCGTGCACTCTTTGGAATGCTTCTTCTTCTACTATCATCATTTATGTTTACTATTACTATACCAATCTTTACGATTACTTTTCTACTCTTTCACGTTTATATGAAATAGATAGACACTATAGTGACACTGATTAGTAGCCAACTAGGTCGTCTCCAGACAATTAGGGAAAAAAAGATAAATCGAATTTAAATACCTAGAGATGGACGCTATACCGGTTTAAACTGTTTGTGTTTTACCATGACGCCGAATGAAAATTATACTAGAGTGTAAAATTACGCAGGAGCGTAGTTAGAACCCGAAGTGTGGTATGATTATAAAATCTAGAGTGACTTTAAAAATGACTACTTTAGTACTATATTATTAATCAATTGGTTCCCTATTTATCAAATGCTCTGTTACGTTAACCATTAACTTGTTTTGGTGTTTCAAACGCACCCAGATACATTTTAAAAAGCGTCCTATTACGTACCAGGCAATTTATGCCAAAATCACTAAGTTTCGGAACCCTTTATTAGGACCTACCTGATTATAAAACATCTAAACCGCTTACGAAACCCAAAAGAGATTACAGATATAATACTCACACCGCTCGTGAAACTAAACAGCGGTTACAAATACAAGACCCAAACTGCCTTCAACCTTTAAAAGCAGCTACAATACGATAATCCGAACCGCTTACAAATTATAAATTAGGTTTTACATACCATATCACATTATACACCCCTTATGTTCACATTACCCCCCCCCCCCCTTCCCCTTTTATATTTACCCTGATTGCCTTCCTACGTTCGACCTATATCATGTATTTTAAGTTTAGTATTTATGAAGTTCGAATTTTCCTAGTCGCCTAGCCGGTATAACGTTAGCAAAGGTTTGTAAAACTAATTTAAAACGCCTAATTAAGCTATTATAACGCTCTTTTTACGTATCATTTGAAATTTCTTTATGTTAATTAACTTTCAATACCTTAATTCTTTCGAATTAACGTAAGTGTACGTTTTTTTAAAGTTACGATCGTATCCAAATTATAGTTACAGCACGAAATAAGTAATTTACGCTGTTATAAACACTGTAGATATACACTCAAGTATACGATAGCTCCCTTAGTAACGAATCTGGCAAAAGTTAACAAATGAATGAAGTATCACTTTATATATACGTGTTTTCGTTGCAGTATTTTGAAGTATTTAAACCTTAATTTATAACATAACGAAATCGAGATATTAGTGAAGAATGCAGAACTTTATACTGCAAATATATATTATTAATGTAGTTTTTCATTTCTATAACGGCGAAATTAAAGGGAACGCTCTGTTCAACAATTTTAAAGAGGAATTAACTAACTGGACGCTGGATATATAATGTATGATCGATAGCATGATTTCCAAAATACTATGAAAATTACTACTGAGTAAAGGTATTAATGCAACAAGTAAAAACAAAAGCCGTATTATAAAATCTTTATAAACAACAGCCCAACTTATACTAATACCAAAAAAAACAAACGATGAAGTAATGAAAGTGAAATTTGTAAAAGGATATTGGTTAAAAAAAAACTTTAGGAACGCTTATTTAAGATAACGGACCAGAAACGTGAAAATTCTTCGAAAATAGAGAAGAGGCGTTTAATAAGGATAAATTCCCGCCTCTGAGTGTAAAATAAGTTAGAAGAATCTAAGGAATAAGAGAAAGAGTCGCAAAGATTATCTATAACAAGGGTTAAAAACAAACCTTCTCCAGAACATAATTTTAAACAAATACCGAAACAATACCACGCCTGAAATACCGTTAATGACCAACTTAATTATAATAAAAGCGGTCCATATAGAGAGAACTCCCTGTTTTACAAAACAATAAGCGGTAAGAAACACTAATAAGTACCTTACAAAGTAATATTTACTAACTACGACCTTTACTGTAACTTTTTATTATATTGTTTTCTCAATAATAAAAGGTACCCTTTCAATTTTATCAATTTCAGTAAAATTTGAGATAATGATAATAATTATAACTACGAACCGTACTATATACTCGAAGATAAAATACGTGTAATACTTAATATATATAAAAGGTTGGTTATCGAACTATCTTAGTTTTACGTTATTTCACCTAGTATATTATTCGGATAGATTCAAAAGTGGGATATATATATATTACTTTTTGGAGGTGAAGACATTTTCGCAATGGTATAGCCGTTTAAAATTACATTTCGATATGAAAATTAACTACAACTTTTACGATATGAATTGGACTAGTATAACTTAGAAATCCGTAAAAAATCAATAATAAAACGCTGATAAAAACGTATAGGAGGTACTTACTACCTTGTTGGATAAGTTCCGAAAACGTTCGACAGCATTTCAACCAAAATATAAGGGTAATAACAATTTTATCTAAATAGTAAGAAAAGTATACCACGAAAACCGAAATTTAGACTTTATATTATGTAAACCTAAAAAGGACCTAAAAGCCTTTTAAAAAAAAGTTTCAAAAATATTGTTTCAAACCTTTATATGCCGATAAGCGAGTTCCGAATTAGTATTTATAGCCGACGAAACCAAAGGAAAGAACTAAATCACTAAAGTGAACCTCACCGAAACCATTTACTACGTTTTAGATCAAAAATTTAAAGTATATTTGAAATATAACCAACGCACAAGATATAGGTATTAAAAATGAAACCTTGGCAATAAATTGTATGGACGATCGTACGGTAATGAGCGAAACGCACCGTAACTATAGCAATACTTAAGAAAAAGTATATGAAGTTCTGCTAGTTTGTATACGCGCAATATCATATATAATAAGATCGGCTACTAGTTCATCAACCACCTAATTTACAAACTAATTCGGATTTAACGACAGTTTTAAACTAATTACGCATATCAAGACCGGTTATAAGTCAGTTTTACAATATACGTAGCTGTCGTCAAGGTCTAAAACCTTGGATTCACGTGAAATAAGGTATTCAGAAGAGTAATCGTTAGATTGTTATAGTTGTAGTAAAAGATAATTGATACAAAGAAAAAGCACCCAGAGGTGCATGCCACGGGTGAGGGCTTATAAGCCCTCACCTAGAGCGTACCACTCTAGACCGCTCCACATATTGGCGTTCAGTTTAGTATAGCTATTCTAGACCGATCCATAAATTTCTGTTTGATCTAGTATACTTATTTTAGACAGATGTATGTGTAATGTACTTTGCGTTTTGTAAGAGTATAGCTTGTAAAGTGACATGTTATCTTACACTTTATAGAACTATACCTTATAATATAGTGTATTATCTCTATGCTTATATATATTTTTTATAAGGGTATATAGTGATATTCACGCAAGTAATCTAATATATATATATATATATATACTCCGTACTTATAGCCTAATACTGATAGTGTAGTTGTGATTACAAAGTTTTAAATTAGTAGGTTTTATAGTAATAGTGTTGTTATAGTATTAATTATTAGAGATTTAAGTTAATAGTTTTCGTACCGATAATATGATTACAAAGGTTGGAATCAGTAAGATCGGTTATAATTAGTAAGATTCAGCCACGGTAGTGATTGTAGTTCGGTTAGAGTAAGTAAGGTTTAGCTGTAGTGGTAATTATAATTCGAGTTTGATAGGTAAAGCTAAATAGGGTCGGTATAATTAGTAATAACGCCTTTTGTGGTTTTTAATAGGGGTAATTGCGTAGGGGTAATTGGGTAATTATACGTTAGGTTAGTATAAAAGGTACATTATTATCGCTCCAGGTAAAACTTCTTTTTTTTTTCTTTTATAAACGCGTAATCTAAATCGATATAAGTCTGTCGGTAAGGTCTCAAGATTATAAGGTTCATGTGAACTAATATATTTGAAGAGTAATCAGAATGATTGGTAGTATAAAAGATGATTCCAAGAAGAAGCATCCAGAGGTGCACGCCACAGGTAAGGGCTTATAAGCCCTCCACCTGAACCGTATCACTTTGGAATACATTTTTTAGACCGATCCACGAATTTCCGTCGGTCTAGAATAGTTATTCCAGATCGATCTATATATAATGCACTTTTTCGTCTTGCAAGAGTGCAGCCTGTAGCGTGACATATTACCGTGCACTTTGTAGGAGTGTACCCTGTAATACAGTGTACTGCTACTTAACCTATATATACTATCTATAAGGGTATACAGTAATAGCTACACAAGTAATCGTTTTTCCCCTCCTTATATACTCCGTATATATAGTCTAGAAGTAATAGTGTAGTTGTAGTTGCCAAGGTTTAAATTAGTAGGTTCGACTGGAATTAACAAATTTTAGCCGAATTAGTGTTTTTAATTCGGCTAGGATTAGCAAAGTCCAGCTAAAGTAGTGTTTGTAGTTCAGGCCTAATTGGTATAATCAAATGGGGGCGATATGGTTGGTAATAGCGTTTTTCATGGTTTATAGGAGGAACTGTGCCAATATTATAGTGGTTGATTACGTAGGGGGAATTTCATAAGGGTAATTGCGTAATCACGTATCAGATTGGTATAAAAAGATGAATCGACGTCAGTCTAGGCAAAACTTCTTTCCTTTTTCTTATAAAAGCGCTTAGTTTAAGCCGATACAAATTCCTATTTCAATTCAACCTTTATTTCCCATAATTCAACAAATCGTTTGGATAGGTAGGCTTATAGATAATACTTATATATGAACTTATCCCTTAAATAAATGCAGCATAAAAACAAGATTATAAGGCGTTCTTTAGCGCGAAAACGTCAGCGCGTTACCTCCGCCGTAACCGACGTCGCCCCCGTCATCAGTTTACCGTTTTTTGGCACGATATTCTTTATCATCGTTACCTTTTCGCTTGCCGTTACGCCTCTATTCGCCGCCGCCGCCTTCTTTTTTTAATCGGTTCTAACCGCCCTTACCGCCGCCGCCATACCCCCCTCCCCCCCTTTTCCCTCCCCTTTTTTTCAGCTCCCAAGGGGAGAAGTCAGTGGCCCTTAAGGTTATAAATCTTACCTTCTCTCCACGAGTAAAGACGTTATTACCTTTAGGGGCCCTTTTATGCCGTAAACATAACTTGACGCAGTTACCTTAGGGTACATATATTTTAAGTTTATTCGTGTTTTAAATTTTGACCATCCTTTACAAATAAGGAATACAAGACGAATATTTTTCGCTGCCTCAAGCTTTGTATCGCTAAAGTTCGCCGTAAGGCTTTTTTAATACGTCAAACAGTAAAGCGACGTACCTGGGTCTGTAGCCTTAATCTGTTAATAGATACTGCTTACGTGTCGTATATTGCATCTGCGGCCGCAGATAAGTCTCTTAGTGATTACTACGAAAGCGGAGCCCGTTCGGTTTGCTATTACCGTTACAAACGTATTAATAGTTCGTAGGCTCCTGTTTCAGTAGTTTTAAGGCCGTAAGTCGAGGGGGTATTATACAACCGCTGGCTCTTTAGTAAATTTAAATCGAATTTTAAAAACATTTTCTAACAAAAATATACCATTCGGGGCGATTCGAAAAACAAATCGTTGCAAGTAACCAAAATAAACCGATACTAATTAGTAACATACGTTAACCAGTGGATTAGGTAGACGGCAACTGCCGTCGCCGCCTAAAAACAGGGCTTATGTATATACTACATAGGCAAGTTCGACGACGTTATCGCACGTTGTCGCGAAAAGGGTGATTCCTCCTTTACACTTTTGCCTAAAGGTATAACTAATAAGGTGTAGAGCTACATTTTCACTAGAGTTAATAATATCGTTGGCGGTAATGGCGGTGGCGGTAGTATAAAAGGAGAGAGCGACGGGGAAGACGGTAAGGACACGACAACGTCGTCTTTTCCATTTAGTAGTAGATAGATGCCTTTAGGACAGGCCGGTGTGTCCAGCTATAATATTGTACGTTATATAGTAATTTTATGATTCTTTACAAAATAATTGTTTAAAGTAATGAATATCACTTGGCATGTAAAAAAAAATGCAATATGTCAGAATTGATGCAATATCATAAAATTAAATGAAGAGTAAAAAAATAAATCGTAAATCGGTGCGAATGGTGGTATCAAAGAAAGGTAAAATCGGCGATCGGCGCGAATAGTTCGTTTAAATAAAGGTAAAACGTAGATTAGTGAAAAAGGTATCGATATGCCGATTCGAATTGACGAAAGGTGGTATAACGTGGTAACCTATTGGGGTTGTAAAACCTTCCTAACAAACCTAACAAACAACTTACTTATAAATATAAAAGTTCTTAATACACCGTTCGGTGTAACCCTGGTTATTATGTTTGCGAGTTTAACTTGTTATTAATTTATTTGGTCTCCTTAATTTCCCATTATTCATACAATTTACGTAATGTTATGATATCGATTATTAACCATTTTTTCATTTGTAATACTTAACTTAACCAGGTATTTATATATCGAAAAGGTGTAGGTATAAATAATAAAAGGAATATAGTGTTAATTAAGGTTAGAAATAACTATTCAGATTGTTATTACTATCGTGATACATAAATCGAAGCTCTTAACTATACTATAGATTTCGGCAGCTAGAACTTTTTTCGTAACCATTTTGCATTGGATAAAGTTTTCATAAATAATATTTCTTTAAAACGTAAAGCTGGGTCGAGGCGGTATTTCGTTAACTAAAATTAAGACGAAACCAATTTGTAAATTATAATCGTTATGATTAGCGAAAAAGTTGTTAATAAAAACCAATAGCTTTATAATACTAATATTTAGCGATACGAATTATGATTTTCGTTTCAGATTAGGTATTTACTACGAAAGGCGTTAGTTAAACAACTTATACGTATTGTTCATCGGGTTGGTTTGGTATTGCGCGACGACCGAAAAGTTAAATACCGCCTTTGGTTATATCGTGAAAACAAGTTAAATATTACGTACACGTTAATATTTATATTCTTCGGCCCGTTTTACGCTATTTAAAACGATAAAGGTAACTTTATCCAATTTCCCCTTTTACGTAAGGTTAAAGTGCTGTTCCGGAGGGTGATAATAGCGTTATCAAAATCGATTACATGATTTTCTGTTAGGTAAATCTTGGGTTTGACTTTTAAGCCAGCTTTTAGAAGTTTCCTATTTTAAAATACGGAAAACGAAGAGTTATATAACATTGAGGTGTCGTCCGTTTATATACCCGTTAATGTAAAGCTTTTTAAATGGGTTGATAATATAAATAATCATGGATCAAAGGTAAAGTTAGTTATTTCGAGTCGTTTTTTATGATTTCTTTAATAGATGTTATATTAGTAAGTACCGGCTTCGGCTAGTCTGTAAAGTGGTTTTATAATACGTAAAATCGTATTAGCTGGGTAGTTTTGTTCAAGGTTTTTAAGTATATCGGCATAAATTCGTTATTCAAGCTGTTTTATCGGTAAGCCTTAGACGTTGCAACGTTTTCGATTCGATTAGTCGAAGTAACAGTAGTATTGCGTGGTCAGATGGTGGATGTATTGTTCTAGGTTTGACAGACCGATAGCCGGTCTGCACTGTAATTTTTATTGCCAATTGCTTGGACCGTATCTTAGAGGAAAGTGTAGCGTATTGCACTCGACTTACACCTAATGCGGTAAGTCTTTACAAAGTAATACACTTAACTTTCAGTTTAGTATAGTTAACTTTACTATAAGTAAATTTGACCTACTACACTGCATGTAATACTATTCTAATACTGGCAGCTTTTTAGTATGTGCGTGCACGCCAGTGTGGCTAACCAATCCTTTCCAGTTACTATTGAATTACCTCCTCGTTAACTGGCTAGACCCCTATTAATTCCAGTTGACTCCTATACTGTATTGTACCCGATTGCATGCAAATTGATGTAATGATCACACTAAATACCCGTGAGTATATAGAAGGTGTCAGAGGGTTTATGTTATCAAGAAGATAGCAGAGGTGCTGAGCGAACAATATCGCAACCGTGTAAGTAATGATCAAAAGCCGTGAGGCTATTCAGAATATACTGAGACTGAATACTTAGATTGACAACTGAAGAGCTATGAAGGAAATAATATCTATGTGGTGCTGACCGTGTCCTTATATCCTTAATCCTTCATACGCCTTCAGTGCTGGATTATGTTGGATCGAAATATGATCTCAATGATCCTTAGTGCGTAACCCTAACCCTAAGGTTGCTGACATAAGAGATATCCCCACCTGATGTGTTGGACATCAGGTTCTTAGTGGCTTAGCCCCATACTAGCCTGTTTTCTGACCCTCCGATGTTCTTGGGTCATAACAATTCGATCATAAATCTTCGGTTGTGAAAAGATTTTCCTATATTTCTACTTAATTAATTAATGGATTTAAGGTCGGTTATAAACCTGAGAAGTTGTTACACGTAGGGTAATTAATTACTTACGGCCAACGATATTAACCTATTACGTATTTTAGGCAATGGGGTTTAACAAACTTATCGGTGTAGGGGAGTAACTTTGCCAACATATTTAAGGGCGATAAGAGAGGTTATATCTGGAAATACCTTTATTTATATACGTATATATGAATTGAAAATTATAAATAAATTCGTATAATATATACGCCAAATTTCTGTCTTTTCCATGTCTTAATGTTAACGACATATTTTTTTTACATAAATTAGCCCTTAGTTTCATTTTAACTAACCTCTTTGTTTTTCCCTCCATATGTTCATTCTTCAATCCTTCAAAAAACTTTACTTAATTATATAGGGTATCAATATCAGAGTCTTAATTGTTATAGTCGATATCGAGGATGAAGTATCCAATATAGTTAGTTAGGTGTTCGGGGGTAGATTCTTCATCAACTTTTGTAAACCAGAGGTTATTATCGTAGTGTTTAGCAAAGATGATGTTGAAGGATTTGATTGCCTTTTTTCTAACGGGGTCGGTAACGGTATCAAATCCAACATGTTTTGAAGTTATTTTGATAACGTATTGAAAGATGTTACGGGGAAAGAAAGTAGTGTAAAATGGTAAGTTGTAGGTTGTTTACCATAAAAATTGGTGTTCATTATTAAAAGTTATGGAATCTAATTGTTTTTACTATTTGAAATCTGTAGTAATAGTGTCCGTAACAGTAGTGCCCATAGTAGTAATAACTTGGCTGTTTTCCAATTTTACAATCTTAAAGACTTGCAGGCGATTAATTTTAACGCTTCCTGTTAGTAGGCCTTAAACATTGCAACGTTGTCGATTCGATTGGTCGAAGTAACAGTAGTATTGCAGTAGTCATATGGTGGATATATTGTTCTAGGTTTGGCAGACCGCTAGCCAGTTTGTACTGTAATTTGTATGGCTAATTGCTTGGCCTATTCCCTAAAGTGAAGTGCAGCGTATTGTAACCGACTTACACTCAATGCGGTAAGTCCGCATAAAGCAAAACACTTAACTTGCAGTATAGTTAACTTTACTTATAGTAAAGTTGATTTACTGCACTATATATTATACTATTTTAATACTGGAAGCTTTTTAGTTCGTATGTATACGTTAGTGTGGCTATCTAATCTTTTCCATTTACCACTAAATTGCCTCCTCATCAACTAGCTAGACTCCTGTCAATTCCAGTTGACTTCCATACTGAATTTCACTTAATTCCGTGCAATTTGAACCCATTTGACCTTAATTGCTCCGTTGCTCCGAGGTTCGAGTTTATTTACTCCTATAAAAAGTTTTTTCGCTACAGCCTTTCGTAGCCTCAACTATACTACTTAAACAAATTATCATTATTAATCTCCTGGCAGTCTTCCAATCTTCCATTACATCCCTGTCCGCCGTCACGTGACTTAAGCTTTCCAAACGACCTATTCACGTAGCACTCGATACGTATAGTCAGCCTATTGCTGTCTACAAATCTTTTCAAGGCTTTGTTTAGCGATGCCTTCGTTATGGTATTAGTAGGGTTGTCTTCATCATTGATCCATCGAAATTCCTCGATCTCTTTTCCTTCGTAGGCTTTATAGAGTATCATTACGTCGATTAACAGGCGTTTTTTACTGGTGGTTTCGAGCTTTAAAAGTTATTCGAAGAAGCTCCTTAAGTCGATATAGATTACCACCAGTATAAAGTGAATTCTTAACTGTTTGGTAATGTGATTAAAGGTTTCCTGTAGTGTTATACTTATATTGAAGCCCACTATTATACCATAGACTTCCGATGCTAATACGTTTCATGTAATTCTTTTTCGTTTGATAAAAGTTTAGTAAATTAGCTTATTGATAATGCTAAATTGATTTTTTCGTTAATCATCATTAACGAGGGTTATTAGAAAGCCTATTTATAAAAATAATTTGGTTTTATTTGTAAAAGATCCGTCCGTAAAGATCATTAATTTGACCCTTAAGAGGTCGATTGATATTATATTGATTTCGCGGTCTACACTTCCCATTTGTTACTCTAACCTCTCGTTTAGTTGATCAAAGTCTTTATCCGTTGGTATTTGTACCTATATCATAATAGATAAATCGTAAAAGGCTTCCGGTTGACATAGAGTGGCAATATAGCTATCCTATGTACGCTGTTTTAAGTACCGTTAAACCCTGGCCTTCTTAGTCTTGTTGATTATAGTAAGAATAGCGCCCTGAATATTTTGGCGAAAGCTTAGGCCGGCATTAATATTAAGTATATGGATTAACGATTTATTAAAGTTAAGTTAGTTGTTTTTCGTTAACGTTGTTACCGGCTTGCAGTTTTAAAACTTAAAGTCCTCGATTATTTGTTGTTTTAATGCTATAAAATCAGTCGTTTCGACAAAAAGGGTATAATTAATTTGTATATTCACCATACCGAATTCCTTATTTTTACGTTACTAAAAAATACGAATCGTATATTCAAAACTTTATCGTTAAACAGGATTTAAAATGCGATTAGTAAATTAGGAACCAGTAGACACCTGTTTTATACAATCTATATAGTAGTTTGACATATCATATTACCGTTTAAAAAGGGAAAATAGTACGTAGCTCCTACGGAAATTTTAATATTATATTTCTTTGTAGGTCCATTGATTACTATATATAAGTTTACGTAATATTGAAGCTATTAAATATAAATTTTTCTTTGAACTTGTTTGGTAAACTTGCTGTTAAGGTAACTACTAATTATTAGCTAATCTATTAAATCGTTAACGACTACATGAGGATTTAGTTTTTACCTTTATCGCCTTATCCTTAAGCGATTAATCGTAACTTTACCTAAAGCCGCCCCGCGGTTTTACCTTTGACTTCGTGGATAATCCTCAACTTAAAGATTGTGACGTTTGGGTTTTGGAGGTTAAAGTGAGTTTTCGATATAAATTGTACCATACCTCGAGTTAGTAGGCAGACGATTTCAACCCTGTTACTTTTTTTAAAAGGTTTATCTAAAATTTTAATAATTCTTTATACATTAAGCTTTACTGTTAAGTTTTCGTTATTCTTTTCTTTTTTGTTTACTTAAGTAGTATTATAAATACAGCCTGGTTTGTATTCCTCTTTTTTAACGTTTTCTTTTTTCTTCAAGAGTCGCCCGCGCTGGCGGCGTTTCATCGGTTTATTAATAACGGATGAAGGAGTTTTATATTAGTTTAGTCGTTTTACTTAAGAGGTTTTACAGTTTCTATCTTTAGTACGCTTAATATAGGGTTTAACCTAGGTGGTTCGAAAAGATATAAGGCTGTTAACAGTTTTAATAACTACTTTAAAGTTTATAATACTTAATATCTTATATAACCTTTTACATTTACCTAGCTTTCATTATATGAGGACTTCATTTTGTAACATCAAAGCAAATACGTCTATCATTAAGGGACTGTTTCTGGTATTAAAGGTGTTATTAATTTGAAGGCGTACTAATTCATTTCGTAATTCCCTTAAAGCTTTACTGTAGTCCATAACAGGTTTTTAAGTATTAGCTGAGAGCGGAGATTTACTCGTTAGATGTAGATACGCTTTAAAAATTAGAAGTGTTAATACTAAGCCGTTAGGGCTTACAGTGTTATTAAGGCTTTTTACTACCATTTGTAGGCGTGCCTCCAGATTTGTAAAGCTTTTAATCTCCAAAGTAAGGATATTATATGCTCAGCGGGGTAGGGAGTGTACTCTTTTCACCTTTCCAATACTTTAGTAGGCTTTTATAGTTACCTGTTTGTATTAGATACCTATTATCATTGTATTTTTTTAAAAAATTCCGTTGTCGTAAAGTTGGTACTAGTATCGTAGATTACGTCTTTGAGAGGATCCAGGTACGTATTAATCTATAGTATCCTTAATGTTTTTCACATATTCTTTTCCGAAAGGAACTCTAAAAACTTATCTCTGTAAAATAAGGTTTTAGAATCAATAACGTGAAAAATAGGCTTGTTATCTAAGTAAAAACACATTAATAAAAATCACTTAATTAAAGCCTTTATCGTCTTTGAGTATAAACTTAAATATCTGAAGGGCTTTGGAATACATTCAGTAATAGTAATTAAGCCTTTCAATAGTTTTTCAGGTAAAGTATTCCATCTAATTATACCTTGTGAACTTCAGGACTTTTTATAATTTATTAACAGCTTTGTAATTGACACGTTGTTTCAGTTAACGCAGTTCCGGCTTTATTAGATTTAATACTCCAGTTTCCAGACCTTAAAAATAAAACTATAAATACCCTTATTTAAAGGCGAGTAAAAACCTTTAGCCTTTTTTAACCAATTAGTTTGTATTAACGTCCACGTTAACGCTAAGGGGTTTTATATCCTTTAAGTAAAGTAAAAAAAGGGTAGAGGATTTAAGAATATAGAATATAATTGTTTTTATAATAGTTTAAATTACCGTTATCCCTAATAATGATAATTGTTTGCTTGTGCTAAAGTTAACTTTAGTCTTACCCGTATCGTAAAGATTGATTTTAATAGCTATATTACTTTCCCTCCGTCGTACTGCAAATTTCGAATAACCCCTTGTTGAGTACCTTATTGCCCCTATATTTAGCATAATGCCCTAAAACGTATAATCCGCGTAACGATTACAGAGGTTAAAAGTTTATAAAGCATTAGAGGTATGGTTAGGGTAATGATAAAGGTTTTTATTACTTAAACGGTACCAAAATGTATAACTGGCTAGTTATTAAGCTGTCTTATTAAAATCAGTATTTTCGTATTACTTAATTTATTTAAGAGTATTTCCATTGATAGGCTCATCCCCTTTGAAGCTTGTGATTTAATGTAAGTATTTCTGTTTAAAAGTGATAGGGTATTAGATTTAATATATTACCTTTTTGTTATTTCGTTCGGTAGGGGGGTGCTTAGTTCATTAGCAATTTGTTTTGTTACAGATTCAATATCGTATGCCACTATTACGACAATAATGTTGGTGGTCAACAGGTTCGCCTGTATTTTATTGGCGTTAGCATAAATTTTATTTTTAGTTTAGGGCCGAAGTTGATAGGTAGAACCTTAAGCGTTACAGGCGTCTGTATTTACGGTTAACGTAATTAATTATCGTAAGGTTTTCTTTATTTACGTTAAAAAAGTTGTCGGCTTAGGGGTATATACTAAACAAGTTTGGTATACGTATTATTACGATGATGAGCGAGAGATGTAATTGGCTAAAAAAAACCTTTTTAAGTGGTATTTAGGCGTTATAAGGCGTATTTGAACTCGTTAACACCCATAATTACTACCCGTATCTACTCTCGAAGTGTAGATTCGCTATTATAGGCCTCTCCCATTGCTTTTTGACACATTATTAACTTGTTAAGAATTTAATTAAAGATATTTATTGGTAATTCCTCTTTTTTTTTCCACTATAATTGTAATTTACCGCATGGTAACTTAGTTTGTATAGTATTGGGCGAGGTGGACGTTGTATTTAAATTGGTTCTTTATACTATTGTAGATTTTGCGAAACGTAGTGACGCTCGTTAGGAAAGTTAAATAATAGTCTTCAGCGTAACCTATAAGAATTTCTGTAAATAGTAAGTAAAAACCAAAAGGTGGGAATTCCATTTACTTGCATATATTTAGGAAAGGTATTATCTCAGTGTCAAAAAAGTTATAAGGCTTTTAGTCATACTTCTTTATATCGTCCCAGATTTTAGTAAAGTCTGTTATAAGTTTGTAGTTAATATTAACTATTTTAACGGGGTTTGGAGGAAGATCGCGACAGTTATCTTAGTCTTAAATGGTGTTTCCCAGTGGTTTAAGCCTTAGGATTTCCGAAACATAATGTCAAGGATAATTGCTAGTCGCCTAGCCAGAGGGTTAGAGTCCTATAATAGGACTTGTAGTGGGTTTACACGCGTAGGCGAATCTAAAAGGAGAAGGTTTTTGAGGGTTTTGACGATTGAATTGTTAAGGGGCAAATTGTTGAGTGGTAATAGGTACTTAAAGGTTTTGGGAGACCTGACGATCTTAACTAATTAACTGGTGTAGAGCGTTAACATCAATACCTTTGGCTGTGTAGGAGGCTATTGTTTTACGTGCCTTGCCACCGTTAAAAGCGTATTCTGCACTGTTACATAGTAGTATTAAACTGCTGAGCAAGTTAATAGGATTTTTATCACTAGCGTAAAAAAAGGGCTTAACTTAATTAAGGGTAAACTAGGGGTCTTTCATATCATGTATAAGAGAGTTAATGTGCTTTAATATCTTTCACCTTTTTAAAAAGTTTTAAGGATTAGGATCTTGGAGGTAGTTTTTTTATTAGGCTAATTCGAAAAAGGTTTTCGTCAGTTTTACTGGTATTTTATCAGAAATGTAAATACTACAGTGTATACCCTCCTTTTCAAAATTGTTTTTAACCGTACGTTGGATTATCTTTTACATGTTAATGGTCTAGTAATTCAAGAATTCGCGGAAGTTTTGGAAAGCGTGAGCACCGCAACCGTATTCGTCATTGAGGTTCGCGTCGATAATGTACTGGATAATGTAATTAGTCAAATAGACTTGGGTTAAGGTATTATAACGTCGGTAATCCAAAGTTTCTGGTCGTAGTAGTTGAGGAAAACTAATTCGAGGGCTTTAACTTTCTTGATATATTCCTGACTTGTGGCCATCTTGGCGGTTCGGCTTGTGTAAGACGTGTAGGGTGAGTGACTTGGTGATTTTGAATGTAGGAAACTTGGTGTTTCGGCGTAAAGTCGCGTGTGGACTTAGCGACTTAGTGACTTGGTGACTTGATGACTTGGTGTAAGGTCGCGCGATGTGGTTTTCTTAGCGCGTCTTGGTATTTTCGCTCAGAGTAGCGAACTTAACGATTGAAGTGGTGTGGGAAGTGAAAAGAGTGAAGTATAAGCAAAATTTTGGTGTAAAGGGTAAGGTCGAGGGTTGTTTATTGTAGTTATTTGGCGTTAGAACTTAGTCGTTTTTGTAGTAGTAGTACCCGTAGAAGTACTGACTTGGCCGTTTATCAACTTGCCGTACTTTAGAACTTATAACAGTTAATCTCAACGTCTTTAAAAAGGATTAATAAAAATTTCTTGGTGTTTTCGATAGCTATACTGTCGTTACCTTTAAGCTATCGTAAAAACCGATATAACCTAGAAGTCTTCTCTACTTGCTACCGTGAAAACTGACGCAGCAGTATAGGCCCTTCGTAAGAATCTTTCCTCTATCCTAGCGGTTGTATAACTTAAAGCGTAACCGGAAATTAGATTCTTCTTCTACTTAGCTTATCTGTGCTTAACCTAGCATGCAAGCACTGATTAGTGTTGGTAGGCCTTAGACATTATAACGTTGTCGATTCAATTGGTCGAAGTAACAGTACTATTGTAGTAGTCCGATAGTGGCTATATTGTTCTAGGTTTGGCAGACCGCTAGCCGGTCCACACTGTAATCTTTACGGCCAATTGATTGGCCCGTGCCCTAGAGTGAAGTGCAGCATACTGCACTCGACTTACACCCAATGCGGTAAGTCCGCACAAAACAATACACTCAACTTGCAGTACAATCAACTTTACTTACAGTAAAGTTGACCTACTGCACTGCATGTAATACTATTCCAACACTTTCAAAACTGGTCTAATGAGGTGTTTTTAGTGTTATGGATAGTAATGGTGATATCTTGACACTTTTCTAGTCTTTTTTTACCTTAAACGTACTCGAAAAGCTTTTCTTTCTGCTCCATATGAATAGTAGGTGTAACAAAATGGATACTTCGGAAGAATCTTCCATTTACCTTATGTAATTGCAAATCGTAACCGAAGAAGTACTCCTTCTTTTACTTGGTTTATCTACGCTTCACCTAATAAGCACTAATTGGTATTGGTAGACCTTTATCGTTACAATGTAGTAGTTTCTAATCTCTAGTCGAAGTAATTGACGTATTGAATTGAAAGGGGTAATGTGATACTTCTAATTTTGGTAGACCACAAGGCGGAATACACGCTAATTAATATAATGAATTGCTTTGGCCCGTGCCCTAGTCTAAAGTGGGTACCTAGTGTACTTGATTTGTAGTCAATATAGTCAATCTCACAACTAATACAGTCAATCTCACCACTAATACAGTCAGCTTACAGTCAGTATACTTGACTTGAATGTACCTTAATTGACCTGTTAGAAATAGCGGTCAAAATTATTCTAACAATGACTATGATATAATACCTGTGGTGTTAAAGAAATAACTAACTGAGTAGCTCATGTGAAAAACCTTGTAAAATATATAATTATTCAACAATTAAATTGTTCATTCCATTAAATAATACAATATAAACAGTTATGGGTTGCTGGTATACCAATAGTATAGTTTCTATGCATACAATGGATATGAACCAGTGTTGTACCATCATAAATAAATTTCGAGCCAGTTAGCGGTTCCCCTAACTTACAATCAAAAATCAATTTTACTCATTCTATATATATTACTTCAACGTTTTGATAGGCCTTTACACTTTTCAATTTTTTCGATTCGAATCGTGGTTGAAGTAACAGTTTTATTTCGTGGTCAAGTGGTGAATGTTGTTACTTCCAAATTTATCATACCGCTAGCCAGTCTTCACTCTAATTTATATAGCCAATTCCTTAGCCTGTACTCCAGTACAAAGTGGGTACCTAATGCACTTGACTTGAAGTTAACTCATAAATAATCCAGTCAATTTGCAATGAGTATAATCAACATAATAGTAGTATAATTGAGTTGACTATACTATAATTGTCTGTTATTCCAACACTAGCGACTTTTTGTTTTTTATATGTCTGCCAGTATAAATAACTAGTTATTTGTGGTCATCCTCAAAGTTCTCTCTCGATCCATGAGCCAGACACCTGTCAATGTTAGTCTTTTATATATCTAAATTAACTCAAATTAAAACCCTTTACCTTCAAGTTCCGAGTCTCGATTTCCTCAACTCCTGTATACAAGTATTTTAATAGAAACTTACGCGCATCTAACTTCATCATATTAAATAATCAAATCTACATTAACAATGATATTGGCCTGAACTTCCTGATAGTCTTTCAATTTACCATGACCCACTTATTTCTCTTCTTATTTTTCGTTACGTAATTTTCTTTTACTAGGTGACCTTTTAATGTTGCTCTCGATATATATAGTTAGTTTATTTCTTTTTTCCAACATTTCCAACGCTCTATTTAGTAATAATTTCGTCATACTTTAGTAGGATTGTCCTTACCATTAATACATCCAACATTGTGATTTTGCTGCTTTTGTATGCTTTGTAAAGGGCTATCACGTTGATTACTAAGCGTTTTTCGTTCATAATTCCAAACTTCGGAAGGCATTTGAAAAAAACCCTCGAATCGGTAAAAATAACAACAGGGATAGGTAAAATAGTCAACTGACGGACAAGGATATTAAACATTTTTTACATATATTTTCCTATATCGAAGCCGTTCATTATTCTATAAACTTCGAAAGTAAGTACGTTAAATAAAACTCTTTTATATTTTACAAAATTCTAATGGATAAAATACTCTATAATTAAAAACGGGCTGTTCTGTTATTTATTGTTGTTCATAATCATCATTCAAAAATATAAATCTAAATGATATATTTATATTGTTAACAAAAGAACTATCTATAAATATCATTGACTTTGATATCAAAAAGTTAATAAAACCTATATGAATACATCGTACTAAGTTTTTCATTGGTTAATCAAATATTTTATAGAATCAATCGTAATTCAAATTAATTGGGTTTTAAGCTTGTATTGTAATAAATAGATCATACTACATTTTCAGCTAGCACTATGTTGCAATGTAACTTCTATAAACACGTTTCTCTCAGTATTTTTCAGTTTTTTCTACGTTAATTTTGTCAATCTCAACTAAGAAAATGTTTTGGCCCTTTTGAAATCAACTGAGGTAAACGTCGTTAATATTATGCATTCGTTTTAACGATTTATCATTTTTTAGGTAATTGTCTTTCATTAGAGGAAATCGGATTATAATTCAAGAATTTTGAGTTCTCAATTTAACGTTATTCCAATTCCATAAAGCTAACAGTTCCAACGAAAAGAGTATCATTAGTCTATATATACACCATACTAAAATCTTCATTTATCTATGTAATTAATAAGTATATATCATATATTCAAAATTACATACCGAATTTCAACTTAAATGCGATTGATGAGTAAGAAGATGATCAATAATTAAATTAGCTTGTTTACATTGTAATTAAACGTATATTATAACCGTTTTTAAAAATATTTATCGGAGGAATCTTAAAGTCATTTCTAACAAACAACCTTTTATAGGTTAATTATCAATTACGTATCCGTTTAAGTCTAATCATGCATATTAAAGGTAAACTTATCATTGATTGTTAACAATTAAATTACTACCATTGCGACCAATAAAAGTTCGCTAATCTTCTATATCATTAGCGATTGTATAAAAGCTTTTTCTTTCTTTTTAATTCATCTCAAAGCAATTAGACGAGACGTTTTATGCGGTTTTCCTATAGTCTTTCTTTTGAACTAGTAAACAAGCCTCGACTAAAAAAAACGTGAAATGGGAATTTTGGAGGTTAAAGTCGCGTTTGGTTATAAATTATATAAATTCTTGTAAATAGAGTCTATCAATCACATTCGTATTACTCTTTTCAGAGTTTCTACCTAAAGTATTTTTGATTACCTATGTGCGTATATTAACGGTAAAGTCTTCGAAAAAAATCTCTTTTCTCCTTACCCACAAAATATTATAATTACCGATCGCGTATAGTTCGTCCTTAATATACTCTCGCTCTAGTATTTATCTGCGCTTCTATTTTTCCCTCAGTTTGTTAATAATAAAAAGGTTACAATAGTATTAATCATTTCCCTCATCATGAGCATTTTCATTTCTATCTTGATTGTGACTTTCTCTAACATTGAATTTAACCTGAATTATGCGAAATATGGTAGAACCGTTAATAATTTTAACAACTACTTTCGAGTAAATAATATTCATAATATGGAATAGATTATTCCATTTACCTTACTTTCGCCATGTAAGAACATTAATTTACGATGGAAAAGTTAATTCGTCGATATTTTCAAAACAAATATTGATATTAAGGGCGTTATTTACCCACTTCTTGTTAAATTCCATCAGTGATTCCTTTAAGGTCTTATCATACTCAGTAGTTCTCCTTTAAATACTTACTGAGAATTTAAATACACTCGTTAAACAAAGATGTACCCCAAAAATTAGCAATGTTAATACTAAGTCGTCAAAGTCTACAATATGATTCACGCACTTCACCTCGATTTAAAAACGTTCCGTTTGGTTTATAAGGCTTCCAATCTTCAACTTAAAAATATTATATGCCTTACTTAATATCTAGTACACCATTTTCACCTTTCAAATATTCAAAAAGAATTTAAAAAGTATTTGTTTACGTTAAATATTAATTATCTCAACATCTCCTGTGAACTTTACCGTAGTAAAGTAAGTACTATCATTGTAGACGGTAACGTTTCATAGCTCTAAGTACATATCAATCCAAAATATCCTTCAGGTTTCCAGGTATAGTTAGCCAATGAAAACTTGAAGAATTAAATATTGGGGAAAGAAACCTTTATCAAATTTACGATGAAAATAATATTTTTATCCAAGTAAAAAACATTAACCAAAATCTTATAATTAAAATATTCATCTTTTTAAAAGTCAAGTTAAATCTTTTCAATGTTGAGGTGTAAGTTTAACAATAGTAACAATTTTTTTCGATTACCTCTAAAGCAAAGTATCTTGCATTTTTATACCCTTTAAACTACAGGACTTTATATAGTCATTCAATAGCTGGTAATTGAAACATCAATATAACGAATGCATCTTCAACTATATAAAATTAATCCTTGCTAAATGAACCCCATAAAGATTAAACCAAAGATAGCCCTATCTAAATTCGAAAATAAACCTCTAGCCATTCTTGACTAGTTCATTAACAACGAAGTCAATATTAACACTGAAGATCTTGATATCGTCTAAATGAGCGAGGACTAGGGTAAATGATTTGGGGATGTTAAATGTAATCGTTCCAACTACTACTTACAAATTAGTCGATCCTAGTAACGATAATTCTACTCCTATTCCAAATTCAACACTATTTTTTCCGGTATTTTAACGAAGAATACCCATGATTACAGATGTTATTCATAATAATAGAATATATAACAAATGATTACTTTTTCAATATCATATCACCCCAATGACCGATGAAATTCCTTCAACGATATAGTTCGTATAACTATTGTGGAAATTAAAAGTATATAAAAGGTTAAGTTCTTGATTTTATTGTTAAGGTAGAGATCTTCACCAATGAAATGGTATAGGAAGGTGTAGTTGACTAATCATAAAGTTACTTTAGAAATACTATCTTCATTCCATATAATCATATTTAATGTGTAATCTTCATCGTTTAAAGCATATTTACCTTGAAAGTCTATGATACTTTATAAATAGTCCTTTTGGTAAACAATAGCGTATGAAGTATAATAAATCACATATAGTTTATGAACCTGAACAACTAGATAATGAATTGATTGACAACTAGACTTATTACAAATCCAACACCTTTTACCATTATAACAACAATAATTCGTATGACTAACAGTTCAGTTTACATTTTACTCACTTTACTATCGCCAATATAGCTTTCAGTTGAAAGTTTTTGAGCCAAATGTTAAACGCAGTGGACTTCTATACTTGCGGTACAAATAATACGTAATCGAAAATTCATCATTATCACAGTTGCGAAAATCATCAACTTAATGGTATATACCAACTTAATTTAGTATACGTTTTATTATATTACTAAAAGAACACCTCTACTAGCTGAAAACAGCATTTAAAGGTGGTATATCAACGTTATTAATTGTACGAAGAACCTCTAACACCCGGAACTACCCGTATCTGCTCGTAAAATGTAGCCTTACCAATATGTACTTTCCTCATTGCTGGCTAACATAATATTAATTTGTCAAACATCTAATTAAACAAATGTATTAATATTTCACCCTGTTTTTCATCATCAACGTTGTTTACCTCATCGTAGCTCAATTATTGTAATATTACGTTAGGTGAACTTTATATTCAAAAGAACTTTTTATTCCCTCATTATTTTTTTGGAAAGCGCGTGCCTTGGTTACAAAAATCAGTTACTCGTCTCTGAAATAATCAATGATTATTCTTGGACATAATCATTGTAAACCTAAAGATTCAATCATCATTTACTTACAAATATTGAAAAACATAATTATTTTTGTATCATAAAAACAGTAGAATTTGCTGTTATACTTTTCTATATCATTTCAAATTTTAACAGATTTTGTCAAAAGAATATAGTTAATACTAACCATTTACAACAACATGGAATTTAAAATACGATAATCTTTCCAGTTATCGACGATGCCTTTTATCAATCGAAATTTTAAAACTTTTAGGTTGCGATAATAAAAGTAATTATCAGTCGTCTCACCCGAAAGATAAATTTCTGTAATAGGATATATGGTGAGTTTGGGTATATAAACGTATCGGCCATAGAAAAAATCTTCTTAAGAAACTTCACGATTTTAAAGAATGTGGAGAAAATCATAAATAGATTAAGGATATTACTTAATTGACCGCTGAATAAAGCTGAAGTTAATTCGTCTTACGGCGTTAGCAACCTCCGCTTGGAGTACTCTACCTCTGCCAAACACAAACTATACACTATTGCGAATAGAGACTAAACTACCTAACAAATCAACAAGTTCCTTATCGTTGGGGTGTAGCGAGTTGTTACCAAGGTAAAAAGTTTAACTCAACTAGAAATTCAATAGTAGTCCCTAAGAACGTGAGTAAAAGCGTTGATAGTTGTTAATACTCTATTTTTTTTCCTTGCAGTTTTTAAAGTCAATGATTTTAAGAAAATATCTTAAGTTAAGCTAGTCCAAAAATGTTTTCATTAATAAATCTGAAATCATATCTGATATATAAATTCCTCCTATGTAAACCTCTATATTCAACTTAAGTTCAATACCATAGGCGATTCTATATATTAATAATCCAATCTTCATAAAACTCTCGTAAGCTTTTAAGCAGCAAACTTCGTGATGAACTTCATCTCCACTATCTTAATCGAGGATTTAATAGACAATTAAATTTTAAGATGATTTTTAATTGAAATATCATTAACATGTCTTCCCCAAAGGTTTTCGTTATAATGCTTGAACAAAACAGGTCCAAGGGCTTGTATTTCAATTATTAAATCCTATTAGTCCATCTCAACTTTTTGACTAAAAAATAATGTCATTTGAGGTGGGGTAGGGATTTGGAGATTTTATCAAAAAGACTGAACGATTTGGAAATGGTATAACATGTCCTCTTTACGTAACTTAGCTATTTTTCGTGTTTAAACGATTTTTAGTATTTTCCTTAAACGCAACAATATTGAAGTACTTGTTAGCGTATACAATTCACGATTTTGTAACATAAGTGAAACAAAGTGGTCTAAAACGAAAACGTTAATATAAAACGTAAAGTTAAATGTTATTTGTGGCTGAAGTTATTATTTGTTATTATAGGAGTTCTGAACCTAACGATTTGTAATGATAATTTTAACGACCTAGCCATGTTGCATTTGAAAAGAACTTTGAAAATTGGTGATCGCTTTCTTAACGATTTAAAACTTTAATGTTTAATCTCTATTTCTTCAATAAGAATCAATGAATATTTCTTGGTATTTTCAACAGCAATACCAGTGTTACCTCTTAATTTCCTTTGAGATCTCACCCAAACCACAAGTGTTGTCTTTTTACTTCCGTCATGAACTAGAGAAATTCGTAAAAGCCCGTCGCATGAATCATTCCTCTATCTTACTGTACAAAACGTATAGAAAAGTAACTTCATCTTCTACCTAGCTTATCGATATTGGATCTAATAGGAACTAATCAGTGTTAGTAGGCATTTAAACGTTACAGCATTGAAGATTCGAATAGTAATTGAAGTAACAGTAATAATACGTAGTCAAGTGTTGAATATTGGTACTAATAGATTTAGCAGATCGCTAACCGGACTAAAAACTAATTTTTATGTCCAATTACTTGGCCCATACCATAGTCTAAAGTGAGCACCTACTACAATTGACTAACAGGCAACTCATAAACAATATAGTTAACTTGGAGTCAGTAGAGTCAACTTAACAACAGTATAGTTGTCTTAACTATACTGCAATTTTTTTTATCTTCCAACACAACCAAAATTTTAATCTACTGCTTCATGAGAAAAGACAATCAAATTCTGATCAGTATTTTGCTAGTTGAAGCAAAATTTAATTGATTTAAAATTAATAAAAACTGATTTTATACAAGCTATATTAGATTTCATATTCCATTTAGTACAATCAAAGGATTAATATTTGTTCAAAGTTTAACAAGATGTTAATGATATCATAGGTAAACGAGAAGTCTGAATTGAAACCATTTCAATGAATATTTAAAAATCGTTAGTATTTAACGACAAAAACTCTAAAGTCTTAATGAGAGTTTACTACATATAAAAATCTTATTTGTACATCTCCCAGAGGATTGAAGAAGAATTAACAACGTATAAACAAAGTTTTAAGAATATATGGAATCAATTGATAACGTTATTAAAAACATAAAAAAACAACCAATATACATCTTTTATATACATGATACCTATGAATGAACACTATAAGTTTTTTCAATAAAGTATGTACGCTATAAAAAAGCTAAAACTATTACAAGCTGGTTCCCAGACTAGTGGTCGCTAGGAATCTAGAACTGACGATTACTATGCTCCTATATCGCTCCCGAGATGCTCCTAAATATTTCCCATACAACGTGAGTAACCATGTCATCGATCCACTCGTTATCATTAACAAAATAACAGCTCTTAGCAAAGAACCTCTTTTATTTCTTAATTGAGGATTATAAATAGTATCTGACTTGCTTAAACGACAATTTGAGCTTATCCATTAATATATAATCTTCAATATATAATCACCAACGTTGTTCTTATCTCGTTTAAATCACTATAACCTAGGGCTATGCTTTCCAATCATTGAAGCTAAAACCCCTAATATTTTAAGAGGTTTCGTAAATAGCGCGTATAAGACCAACTACAAAACGCTCTAACAGTATAATACAATAAATCAACCGTTCAATAAAAGAGATTAGCCAAAGTTTTACTAACAGAGATCGTCGAATGAGACAGAATTCTTTTCCATTCTGCTTTACATATAAAGTAATGTGATGATTATATATTGATTACGCTGATACATAGGAATTTTCAATATGAAGGTGTTATTAACGTGTTTATGTCGTCTTAATAGCCCTTCAAATAATAAAAAGAAGCTTTTACTCTATTTGTGAAAGATATTAACGTAGATCCCACGCAGCTCTCCTTCAAGAAACCGCGTCAAGTTACCCAACGATAATGATAACGCCCCGGAATCATTCGATGCCATCTACAAAGACTACGATTAGTTTTATAAGGTTAATTGTTAACAAATTAAACTTATACCTTTAGACTAACCAGGTCAATTCTTCGACGTTAAACTACGATTCTTAGTATCAAAAGCTACGATATTGCGTAAATTAACACAAAATCCAGAAGTTTATCAATACGAAAAAAAAACCACGTTTACGTTTTTTTCCAATATTTGGAGAACTTATTGATATCCGTTATAAACAGTTATTTCATTTACGGTGATAACGGTGGAAACAGCAACCTCAACAAATTTTTAACAATATTTTGCGTATATTACTATGACCTTAATACGACGAAAATCGTTATAACTCGGTTTACGAGTTTTGAATGAGGGGTTAGCAAGCGCTTTTATGTTTCTACTGCTTGAAAAGCTATATTCATCGAGAAGAACTATATATTTTAGAAGTCTACTGCAAAACTCGCCATTTTCAATAAAACTCTTAACAATATTATTGGTAGATCTTAGACTTTGCAACGTTGTCGATTCGATTGATCGAAGTAACAGTAGTATTGCGTGGTCAAATGGTGAATGCATTGTTTTAGGTTTGGGAGACTGGTAGTCGGTCTGTACTGTAATTTGTATGGTCAAGTGCTTGGCTCGTATCCTAGAGTGAAGTTCAGTGTACTGCACTCGACTTATACACAATGCGGTAAGTCTCCACAAAGCAATACATTTTCAATACAGTCTAATTTACTGTAAGTAAAGTTGACCTACTGTGCTGCATGTAATATTATTTCAATTCTGGCGGCTTTTTAGTTTTGTACGCGTACGCTAGTGTAGCTAACCAATCTTTTCCGGTTATCATTCAATTGCCTCCTCGTTAACTAGCCAAACCCCTGTCAATTCCAGTTGAATTTTATACTTTATCGTACCCAATTGAATGCAAATTAACCCTATTTTTCCATAATTTCGTTGTTGTCTTTAAGGTTTACGTTTATCAACTTCTACAAAAAGTTCTTTCGCCATGACCCTCTGTAAGCCTTAACTATGCCATTTAAACAGATCGTTATTATCGATCCCCTGGCAGTATTCCAATCTGTCAATATATCCTTGTCTGCCATCACGTAATTTGAGTTTTCCGGGCGGTCTATTTACGTATCCCTTAATACGTATAGTTAAGTTATTGTTGTTTACAAACCCTTTTAAGGCTTTGTTTAGCGGGGCCTTTGTTATGGTATTTGTAGGATTATCTTTGCCATCGATTTATCGGAACTCCTTAATTTCCCTCCCTTCATAGGCTTCGTGGAGTGCTATCACGTCGATTATCAAGCGTTTTTTGCTCGTAATTCCGAAGTTTAATTGGTATTCGAAAAAACTCCTTAAATCGGTATAGATTACCACCGGGATAGAAGGAATATTTAACTACCTAGTAATAATATTACGGGTTTTCTATAATTCTATGCCTACATTAAAGCCCTCTATTATTCCGTGGACCATTAAAGTTAACACACTTCGTGTAACTCTTTTACACTTAACTAAGGTTGATTAAATTAGGTTTCCGGTAATATTAAATTAATTTTCCCGTTTATTTTGGTTTATAAGAGTTGACAGGAAGTCGATTTATAAAGATAATTCGGTATTATTTGTAAAGGACCCGTCCTTCAAGATCATTAGTTTAGCTTTTAACAGGTCGATTAATATTATATTAATTCTGCGGTACAGGTTTCGTATCTATCACTCCAATCTTTTATTTAGTCGATTAAAGTCCTTAGCCGTTGGTGTTTGTGCCTATACCGTAATGAATAAATCGTATAAGGCCTCCGGTTAACGAAACTTGGTAATATAGCGATCCTGTACATACTATTTCAAGTACCGTTGAGCCCTGGTTTTATTAATCTTATTGATTATAGTAAAAATAGCGCCCTACCTTTTTTCATAGAAGCTTAAGCCGGTATTAATACAAAGTATGGGGATTAACAATTTATTAAAGTTAAGTTAATTGTTTCCCGTTAACGCTTTATCGGTTTAAAATTTCAAAACTTAGAGTTTTCGATAGTTCTTTATTCCTATACCATAAAGCTAACCGTTTTGACGAAAAGGGTATCGTTAATTTATACATCTACCATACCGAAATCCTTTTTTACGTTACCAATAAATACTGGTCTTATATTAAAGACTTCATCGTTAGCCGAGTCTCAAAGTGCGACAGATAGGATAGAAACCAGTGGACGTTGGCTTCAGCCAATCTATATAGTAGTTTAATAAACGGTATTACCGTTTTTGGTAGGTAAATAGCGCAGAGTTTTATGGTAGTTTTAATAGTCCAATTCTTTATAAATCCGTTGTTGACTATACATAGGCTTACGTAATATTAAGGCTATTGAATATAAATTTACCCTTAGTTTTGGCTATCAAACTTGCTGCTAGGGTAACTATTAAGCATTGGCTGATCTTTTAAATCGTTGGCGACTGCATGAATATTTAGTCTTTGCCTTTATCGTAGTATCTTCAAACGATTAGCCGTAACTTTTTATACGGCTGCCCCGTAGTATTGCCTGTAACCTCGTAAGTAATTCTCGACTTAAGAATCGTGATATTCGGGGTTTTAAGGTTAAAGTTAGCTTTTGACATAAATTATACCATATTTCGAATTAGTAGGCTGTCGATTTCGATCTTATCTCTTCCTTTAAATAGTTTTCCGGAGGTTTTAATAATCTTTTTTACCCTAAGTTTTACTATTGAATTTTTGTTATCTTTTTTTTAACTTATTCAAGTAGTATTATAGATGCGGCCTGGTATATATTTCTATTTTTAACGGGTTTTTTTTTTTGAGAGGTCGTTTGCATTTGCGGCGCTTAATCGGCTTATTAATAACTGGTAAAGGGGGGTCGTGTTGACTTTGTCGTTTTACTTGTAGAACTTAAAGGTTTTCATTTTTAATACCACTAATATAGAGTTTAACCTAGGTAATTCAAAAAGACATAAAATCGTTAGTAGTTTTAACAAATACTTCAAAGTTCACGATACCTAATATTTTATACGGCCCCTTATATTTTCCCAGCTCCTACTATACGAGAACTTTACTTTGTAGTGGCAAATTAAGTACGTAGATTATTATAGGCCCGTTTTTAGTGTTAAGGATATTATTAACTTGGCGGCGTATCTATTCCCTTCGTAATTCTTTTAAAACTTTGTTATAAGCCGTAATATATTTTTCAATACTTTTTAAGGGCGAAGGTTTGCTCGTTAGTTGTAGGAACACTTTAAAAACTAATAGCGTTAGCATTAAGCTATAAGGGCATACAATATCGTTTAAGCCCTTTACTGCCATTCATAGGCGTGTTTTTGAATCTGTAAAACTTTCTATTTTTAACGTAAGGATACTATACGTTCGGCGAAATAAGGCGTGTATCCTTTTAACTTTTCTAATGTTTTATGAGGCTTTTACATGTATCTATTTACACTGGATGCCTATTATTTTAACATTTTCCTAAAACTTTACCATTGTAAAGTTCATACTGGTATTGTGGACGACGACGTTTGGTCGGCCTAGGTACGTGTTAATTTATATCATCCTCAACGTTTTTTAGGTATCCTTTGCCTAAAGGGACTTTGGAAACCTAGCTTTGTGGAAAGAAGTTGCGGAGTTAACGACGTAAGAATTTAGCTTATTATTTAAGTAAAATATATTAATTAAAATCTTACAGTGAAGTTTTTATCGTCTGTTATTATAAACTTAAATTTCCAGTGTGCTTAGCATATGTTTGGAAATAGTCGTAAAGCTTTTTAATAGTTTTTAAGACCAAGTATTCTACATCGTAATATCTTGCAGATCTTAGGGCTTTGTATAATTTATTAATATCTAGGTAGTTAAAGCGCTATTGTAGTGCACATATCTCCAATTCCGTCAGGTTTAACACCACTATTTTCAGACTTTGAAGATTAAAAAAATAGGTACCCCTATTTAAATGCGAGTAAAATCCTTTGACCGTTTTTAGCTAATTCCTTTACGTTAATATCAACGTTAATACCAAAAGTCTTTATATTCTCCAATAAAGTAGGAAAGGGGTAGGGGATTTAGGGATATGAAACGTAATTACTCTTAAAATATTTTAAACTGCCGTTATTCCTAATAACGATAGTTGCTCACCTAGGCCAAAACTAACTTTTGCCTTATTAATATCGTAATGATTAATCTCTATAGTTATAATGCTTTCCCTCTACAATGCGACGTACTACGAATAGCCTTCTATTAAGTACTTAATTACCCCAAGATTTAGTATAATACATTAAAATGTATGGTTCGCGTAATTGTCGCGAATGTTAAAGTTATATAAGGTATTAAGGATATAATTAGGGCAAAGAGAAGGGTTTTTACTACTTTAACGGTATAGAAAGGTATAATCGGCTAATTATTAGGTTGCTGTATCGGAAGTAATATCTTTGTACTACTTAATTTGTTTAAAGATGTTAACGACATTAGTTATTCTATTACCTTTAGTATTTGTAACCTGGTTCAAGTAATTTCATCTCGAAATAATAAGGTATTAGATGTGGTACGTTGCTTTTCCATTATTACGTTTAATAAAGAGATAACGAGTTTACTAACAGTTGGCTTTACTATAGATCCAATATTTTTTGCCACTATTATGACGATAATACTTATGGCTAATAGGTCTGTTTAAATCTTAATAGCGTTAACGTAGGTTGGGTCTTTATTCTGGAGCTGAGGTAAATAGACTTAACCTTAAGCGTTGTAGGCGCAAGTACTTATGGTAGATATAGTTCATCACCGCAAAGTTCACTTTATTTACATTGAAAAAAATACCGGTTTACGAATATATACCGAACGAATTTAATATACGTATTATTACAGTGGTAAGCGAGGAACTCAACTGGCTAAAAAAAGCCTTTATAGGTGGAATTTAGGTGTTATAAAACGTATTCGAATTCATTTACGCCCATAACGGCTACCCATACCTTCTTGCGAAGTGTAGCTTCACCAACGTGATCGCTCCCTATTACCTTTTAACATATCATCAACTTGTCGAATATTTAATTAAAAACATTTATTAGTAATTCCTCCGCTTTTTTTTCCTGTCATTATTATATTTTACCACGTAGTAGCCCAATCTATATATTATTATATAAGGTGGACTTCGTATTTGAAGTAGCCTTTTATATCATTATAAATCTCGGGAAACGTAGTAACGTTTGTCAAAAAGATCAAATAGTAGTTTTTGAGGTAACCTATAAGGATTCCGGGGAACAGTAAGTAAAAACCAAAAGGTAGGATCTCGATCCAATTACAGATATTTAGAAAAGATATTATTTTGGTATCGAAAAGGTTATAGAACTTTCCGTCGTATTTTCCTGTATTATCCCAGATTTTAGCGAAATCCGTTATTAAATTATAGTTAATATTAATCATTTTAACAGGTTTTAAAAGAAGGTTTCGATAATCATCCTAAGCTTAGTTAGTGTTTCTTAATGACTTAAACTTTGGAGGTTTCGAAACATGCTGTTAAAGGTAATTACTAGTCGCTTGTCACAATAGGTAAAGTCCTATAATAAGGTCTGTAGTTGGTTCGCGCGCGTAAGTATATCTAAAAGGAAAAGGTTTTTAAGTTTCTTAACGGTAGACTTGTTGAGGAACGATAATTACCTAAAGGTTTTAAAAAGTTTGGCGATTTTCCTCAATTAACTGATGTAAAGCGCCAACGTTAATACCTTTAGCCGCGTTAGAAGCTATTGATTTATGCGTTTACCACCGATAAGGGTGCATTCCGCGTTATTACGTAATAAGACTAAACTAACGGTTAGGTTAATAGATTCCTTATCACGTACGCGTAAAGAAGCTTCATTTAGCTAAGGGTAGGTTAAAGGCCCTTTAAATCGTGTATAAAGGTGTTAAGGTGCCTTAACACCTTCTCCTTTTTCCTAGAATTTATAAAAATTAGGATCCTAGGTGTAATCTTCCTATTAGGCTAATTTAAAGAAGTTTTTTCCTAATTCCACCGGTATTTTATTAGGAATGTATATGTCATGGCGTGAAACGTCCTTTTTCAACTTGATCTTAACCGTACACTAAATTACCTTTCACATATCTAGGGTTTAGTAACTAAAGAATTCACGAAAGTTTTGAAAAGCGCGGGCGCCGCGACCAAATTCTTTTTCAACGTTAGTTTCGAGGATATACTAGTTAACGTAATTAGTTAGGTAAGCTTTTTCAAAGGTCCCGTTAACATCCGTAGCCCAAAGTTGTTCGTCGTAAAATTTAGTAAAGATAATTCCGAACGTTTCGATTACCTTTTTTCTAACACGGTTAGTGATAGTCGTAAACTAAACGCTAAGAGTATATATCTTGACAAGCGTGTAGGATGAAAAACTTGGTATTTTGGGTGTCGAGAACTTGATGATTTGGCGTAAAGTCGCGTGGAAACTTAGCAACTTATCGATTTGTTGACTTAACGTGAGATCGTACGACGTAGATTTCTTAATATAACTTAGTTTTTTCGTTTAAAATAATAAGCTTAACGATCTAAATAAGTAAATTAAGGAGTAAAAAAGGGAAAGTAGGGCAAAAGGTTTGGTGTAATGGGTAAAGTTGAAAGTCGGTAGTGGTAGTAAAAGGCGAAGGTTATTTATTATAAGCTGTAGGACTCAGTTGTCTTTCTATAGTAATAGCACCCGTAGTAATACTAACTTAGTCGTTTTCTAAATTACCGAAATTTAAAACTTCTAACAGTTAATCTTAACGTTTTTCTTTAAAAAAGATTTCTAAAGATTTTTTGTTGTTTTCGAATAGCGATACCGTCACTAACTTTTAAATTACCATTGGAAACTAATGCAACCCAACAGTTTTCACTATTTTCTTACCGTTAAAATACTTTCGTAATACTAATAAAGGACTTTCGAAAAAACCTTTCCTCTATCTTAGCAATCGTTTTAATGTAAAGCGTAACCGGAAAGTGGCTTTTTTTCTACTTAGCTTATCTGTGCTTAACTTGGCAGGCAGGTAATAATCAGTGTTGGTAGGCCTTAGATATTGTAATATTGTCGATTCGATTGGTCGAAGTAACAGTAGTATTGCGTGGTCAGATAGTAGATGTATTGTTTTAGGTTTGGCAGACCGCTAGCCGGTCTGCACTGTAATTTGTATAGCTAAGTGCTTGGCCCGTAACCTAGAGTGAAGTGCAGCGTACTGCACTCGACTTACACCCAATGTGATAAGTCTCCACAAAGCAATGCACTTGCAGTACAGTCAACTTTACTGTAACTAAAGTTGACCTATTGCACTGCATGTAATATTATTCCAACAAATATCATATTGAACGCGCTACCATCTCTCGATATACACGAAAAAAAAAACTGATGGGTTACTTAAGTTGAAATGATAAACAATGAATTTGATAACTATCGTACTCGATATAATGGAAATAGCATTGATTGTTCTAATAATATCAGTAATAATAGTGGCGTAAATAACGGAGTATGCAATATTAATATACCTATAAGCGATAGGTAAGGAAATATTACTATTAAACGGAAATATTTTGTTAGCCGGTCTAAATAAAGAGTTTCATAGGTTGATAAAATATAACATTTAAAATTAATGAACCAATTTCGTTGATTATTATACCTTAAATATAATAACAGAGAAGATCTTAGCTTCGCTTTTTGCAAGTATTGTAAGTTTTTTAACGAGTTGATGATTAATATGTGAAAGGAAGCTTAAAGGACCATTAAGTTAAATCTAAAAGCTAAACTTAAGCGCCGAGGGATATACATTCTAAAGAAAATGTTAACCAGGTTGGTAAAATTCTTCTTCGAGTGAATCTAGTTTAAGGAATATCCTTAAGACCTACATTATAAAGAAAAGGATGTTTAATAACCTTAAACCCTTTACTCGCGATTTAAAGGACTCCTACTCTATCTTTAGCTAACTTAGACCTCTTTACGTACTGGCAATAAAGAACCTATTAACCTGTTCGGCAACCCAGCACCTTTACGTAACAACGTCGAGTACGCACTTAGTAGCGGTAGGGCGCGTAAAGCAGCAGCCCCTAATACGGCTAGAGGTATCGATTTCAGCTATTGAAATCAGTGAATTAAATAAGATCGCCAAATTACCCAGATCCTCTAAGCCCTTATTACCTCTTAACACTTTAATTAGAATCACCAAGCCACTTAAAAACCTATCCACGGCAGACTTTCTTACACGCGCGAGCCCATCACAGGTTTCACCATAGGACTTTATCCTTCGGGCCAGGCGACTAGTAATTACCTTTAATACCGTGTTTCGAGAGCTTTAAGGCTTAAATTTATAGGAAACACTGATAATGATTGGGATAACTATTGCAATCTATACCGAAAACCTGTTATAATAGTAAACATTAAATACAATCTCGTTACTGATTCTGCAAAAATTAGGAACAATATGGAGAAGTATAACGGAAAGCCCTATGACCTCCTTGACACCAAGATAAAATATTTTCTAAACATTTGTAAGTAAATAAAAGTTTCCCCTTCTAATATTTACCCATTTTTTTACCGAAATACTTACAAGGAATGCTGAAGATTACTCCATAACCTTTCAAACCAGAGAAACCACCTTTTGTAAAGTATACGATAGTATAAAGAACTACTTCGAATACGAAGTCCATCTTACTCAATACTATAAAAATTGTGTTACTACAGTGTAAATTACGATAATGGCGGGAAAAAAAGGAAATACCAATAGATATATTACATTTTATACTTAACGAGTTGTCATTGTGCTGTTAAGTAATATGAAAGGCTCACGTGTTATAACCGAAGGACCAACTGCAGGTCATAGAAGAGGCCAGCAATCCGCTGCGCTATCAGAAGCCTGATGTTCAACATATCAAGCCAGGGATCTCTCTTACGTAATCACCCAGGGTTAGGGTTTGGACCGACAGGACCGCTCGCGGTCCAGTCGACAACATTGGGACCGAAGGAAGCAATATCGACTGCAGCGGTCCAGTACTGAAGACGGTATGAAGGTACGAATATATAAGGATACGGTCATCACCACATAGATAGTATTTCCTTTATAGCTCTTCAGTTGTCAATATAAGTATTCAGTCTATATACCTGAATAGCCTAACGGCTAGTGATCATTCTACAGCACGAACAAACATCTTGATATTGCATCTTTGTTACCTCTGCTACCTTACTGCTAGCATAAACCCCCTGACACCTTCTATTTAATCACGGGTATTTAATATGATCATTACATCACGTTAAGCCACACTTTGAAAGCTGGTATGGGTAGCAGTTACGGTCGTTAGTGAATTCAAATACAACTTAAAACGCTTAGATATTACTTTAACGGTTTTTTTTAGCCAGTTACATTTCTTTCTAATAACTTGAATAACGCGTATACTAAATTCGCTTGGAATACAATCTTAAGCCTGCAATTTCCCTGACGTAAATAAAGAAACCTTTGTAGTAGTTAATAACGTCGACCGTAAGTATGTCTTCGGGCTCTTTTAACGACTCAGGTTTAACCCATTAACCTTAAAATAAAGGTAATATCCACGTTAACGCTAATGAGGTTAAGATTCAAATGGACTTATTAACCGTAAAAATGATCGTTGTGATAGTAATAAAAGATGTTGGATGTAAGTAAGCCTGATTATTAGTTAACTAGTCAACCCCCCGCTGAGCGAAACAACAAGAACCTAATATACAATATCCAGTACCTAACCACTTTTAAATAAATTCACGTGGATTGAATCGTAAACTACGAAGACGATAACCCAATTAACGGCGATAATACCCCTAATAAAATGAAATAATATAAAGATATAGCTTTTGAAGCGAATTAATAATTATCAAACTACGTATTTCTATACCGTTTGAAAGGTAAATACCTTTACCTTTACCTTAATTAAGTCTTTAACCTATTACACACCTTTAATTTTCGCGATCGTTACGTGGATCACACGTTTCAAATTATTATGCTAGGCACAAGAGCACCAAGGTATTTAATAAGAGGCTATTATCAATACGTAACACTACAATATGAAAACATTATAGCTATTAATATTAATTATGACTTTATTGGCAAGGCTAAAGTTAGCTTCAGATCAAGCGAACAAGTAAAGTTATTGGAGATAACAATAATTTAATCAATTATTAAGCCGATTACGTTCTCAATCCTCAAGTCCACTACCTGTTATCTATTTAAAGGATATAAAGACTCTCGGTGTTAACGTTAACGTTAATATCAACAAACCAATCAAAAACGGTAAAAATTTCTCTCGCCTTTAAGTAGAAGTACCTATGGTTTTATGTTGAAGGCTAAAAAGTAATATTGTTAAACCTAGAAAAGTCAAGAATACATTGATTATACCGGTGTTTGAACGACCTAACCGTTAATAGTTCATATCAAGTCTTAAATTCTATAAAGTATAAAGATATAAAATAAGGCTCCCTACAATCAATGGGAAAGCTTTGTTATCACTGTCAAACATATATATACCCCCACCGAAAAAAATTAAGTTTCTACTAAACGAAGATACGGATTTTAACTATAAGGTTTTTATTAATGTATTTTACTTAGATAATAGGCTTATCTTTTACATCGTTAACTTCGCAACCTCTTTTTATGCAGCCAAGTTTTTGAAATTATTTTGTGTAAAGGATACGTAGGAAACACTAAAGATGTTGTAGATTGACACGTACTTAAGCGTACTTAACGTCGTCGTTTATTATGCAGAAATTAACTTTACGGCGGAAGAATTTTAAAAATATGCCAGAATAATGGGCATTTATTGTAGACAGGTGCTTATAAAGGCACACTAAAATATTAAAAGAGTTAAAAAAGCATACGTAATATTTCGCAGAGAGTATAATATCATTACTCTAAAGATTGAAAGCTTTATGGATCCAGAGGCAAGCCATTAGATAGCGGTAAAAGGCCTTAACAATATAGTAGGCCCTAATGGTCTAATGCCAACGCTATTGGTATTTGGAGAGTACCTACGTCTGATGAGTGAATCTCCGCCATTAGTAAGTACCCAGAAAATGGTTACGGCCTACGTCAAAGCATTAAAGGAATTTCGAAAGGATTCGGCATGCTACCAAGTTAACGATACCCTTAACACCAGGAACGGCCTTATAAAAACCGACGTAGTTGTTTTTCCGTTATGAAGTGAAGTTTGTATGTGGCGGAAGCAGGGTAAATAAAAGTACCTATATAAAACCTTAAATATTTTTAATTTTGAAATAGTGGTTAAAATTACTAACGGTCTTGTAACGTTTCGTATTACCTAGGTTAAGCTTTATAGTGATGATACTAACTATAAAGACTCTTAAGTGAAATGCCTAAACTAATATGAGCCGCCTCCACAAATTATCAACAATCCGATAGAAGAATGCCGGCGCTAATGGCACCCGAAAAAAAAGAATTGTTCAAAAATATATATACACCAGGCAGCACTTATAATACTACTTAGGTAAACAGGGAAAAAAAGTATAACGAAAATGAATACTAAAGCTTCAAACACAAGGCATTATTAAAACCTCTGGTAAACCTTTTTAAAAAAACGAAAAGGTCGAGATTGAAGGCTTACTAATTCGAGTAGTTATATATTTCGTATCGAAGGCCGACTTGAACCTTTCAAACCCTAATATTACCATCTTGAAATCTAGGATTACTTACGATGTTAAAGGAAAAGCCACGGGGCAGTCGTATAAAAAATTACGACTAATCGCTTAAGGATATAGTAATAAAAGTGAAAGCTAAATCCTTACGTAATCGCCAAAGATTGAATTTTTTTAGCTAACGTTTAGTAATCATTTTAGTAATGAGTTTTCTGGATAAAACTAAAAGTAAGTTTACGATTAGGAACAGAGATATAATGCAACCTTATATGTAATTAATAATAAATTTATAACGGATAATATTGCCGGAACCGCGATAGGAACTGTGGTCCATTTACCGTTTACAACATCAATACTATATATTAAGCCTTTATATAGATTACATAAAATATAAGTCTATTATTTACTCACATACCAATTATACTTCCATAACAATTAGGTATAAAGTCTTTGACGTATAACTTATTCTTGTTAGTAACGTAAAAGTAATAATTCGGCTTGGTTGGTTTATAAACTGAAGACACTCTTTTCGTTAAAACGCCGAATTTGGTGGCATCGTACCTACAGACAATTAAGGACTTTAAGTTCTAAAACTATAAGCTGATCACAACGCTAATAAAAGGTAACCAACTTAATTTTAACGTATTTTTATTTCGTATACTTGGTATCAATACAACCTTGAACTTTAGCTAAAAAAACCAAGGATCTAAATTAACTACAATCGATAAGACTAACGTAGCGAAGACTAAACGGTACCTAAAACAACGTGGCTGTGTCGGCTATATTATCACCGTATACTAACCGGAGGCTATTCAAAATCTTCTTATCGCAACACGAACACAAAACCCAATAAATAACGACTTCAACCAGCTGAATAAGATGTTTAAGTGGAAAATACGAAACGTGGACCAAGGGATTAATATGGTTTTAATAGACTTGTCGAAAGCTAAATTAATGATCTTTACGAACTGGCTTTTTAAAAATAATACCAACATGTCTTTGCAAACTGGCTTTTTAATAACCCTCGTTAATAAAGAACAATGGAAGTATTAGTTTAGTATTATCGGTATCCTAATTTACTATACCTTTATCAAATACAAAAGAACTATACGAAGTTTACTGGCTTTAAAGATCTTCAATAAAATAACAGGTTTTTATATAGTCATAAAGTGATGGAAAAACCCTTAATATTATTATTAGGTAGTTGAAGATTCATCTAATCCCGGTAGTGATTTATACTGACTTAAAGAGCCTATTCTAATGCCTTTCGAAAATCAACACCACTAGCGAAAAACGCGTAATAATCGACGTAATAGCACTTTACGAAGCCTACAAAAGGAGTGAAATTGAAGAGTTCCGATGAATTGACGAAAAAAACAATCCTAATAATTCTATAAAGAAGTCATCATCAAATAAGGCCCTGAAATGGTTGGTCAATAGCAATAGGCTAACTACGTATTGAAGGTTCCGTTAATAGGCCGCTCGCTAAACCCAAATTACGAGCAGGCGATTAGGGATATGTTAACGAAGTAAAAGACTGCCAAGATCCCAGTGGTAACAACATATTTGATTAGCATAGTTAAAGTAAAGGTATATAGAAGTCTAAAGCGAAGGAACTTTTATAGAGGTCGATAAAGTTGAACCTTGGAGTCGTAGAGAAAGTCACGGAAATTAGGGAAAATTTAAGTGAAAATGCATACAATTCTATGGAAAGGTTATTTAAAATTATCAGGGGTCTATCCAGTTAACGAGGTTGTAGTTTAACGCTTACCGTAAAAGATTGGTCAGCCACACTAGCGTATGCGTACAAACTAAAAAGCCGCTAGCACTGGAATAGTATTAATTGTAATTTAGTAGATCAAATTCACTTACATTATGGTTAACTATACTGACTGCAGGTTGAGTTCAGTATTATCCCACTTTACACTAAGGTATGTGTTAAGCAATTAGCTGAACAAATTACTTTGCAGACCGGCTAGCGGTCTGCTAAACCTAGAACAATACATCCACCACTTGACCAATGCAATACTACTGTTACTTCGACCAATTGAATCGATAACGTCGCAACGTCTAAAGCTTTACCAACAACTAATTTTTTTCAAAAGTACGTAAAATATAGCCACTATACCAATACAGCAATAAGCCGTAATATAAATTTATTTACATTAAGTCCATATGAAATCGATATAAACTTCAAACTTCTTTACAACCAAGTAAATACAAGTAACGTAAACTAATATATTGGGGGGACTCAAGTACCAATCAATATATTCAATACGAAATACCTCTTATATTCCATTCTCTGTAATGGTTTTAAGAAACTTAACGCTGTAAAACGATACTAGGATATTAATAACGTAAAATAAAACCTTTCCGTCCAAGTATAATATGTTAACGAATCCTTGAAAGTAAAATTCTTAATTTTATTTCAACGCAAACTCAAATTTAAACGTGGTTTAAAAATCTATTTGTGAATACCAATAAAACCTTTTCATTTCTTCTATCGCCGGAAAATCCATATCTTTATAGCTAGCCACCATAAGGACTTTACATATCCAATTAATTACAGGGTATTCAAACCATTCATATAGTAAAATAAGTTCCATCATCGTCACATTCAACGCTATTATCTATAAAACTCAAAGATAAAACTATAATTATCCCCATTTCAAACTGAATAAAAACCAATAACCATCACTTTTAACTAATTTATTAATCTGAACACCGACTTTGAAGCTGTGGTACTTTATATCTTCCAAATAAAGTAAAAATGGGGTAAGGAATTATAAAATTTGAAAGAAAATGTGTCTAAAAACTAATATTATAATCTTTTATCCTCGTAAAAAGAGTTGTTTCATAGAGATAAGTCTAAATTTAATTATATCAACATCCGTATAGTCAAATTCCGTACCAATATCAATATTTCTTTGTTGTACGATATACTAAGAGTAACCTTCTATTAAATACCGTACTATCCTAATGTTTGGTATAATAATTTAAATGAATTACTTCGTGTAATGATTGCATATAATAAACTAGTATGTATGGTTAGTATGTTTATAATTATAAAGATGATAAGGATTTTTACCTATCAGACGGAAGAAAAAGACATAGATAACCAATTATTACGTTACTTGAAAGTAAAACCTAGTATCTTCGTACTAGACAATAGATTTCGGCTTTTTTCAATCTATATCGCCTTGACTTTAAAGTCTATCACACATTCAATATATTTCTAATCTAAAGTAGAGGGATCATAAATATAATAAATTATCTATTTTATCTCACGTTCGGCCACAATATATATTATTTAGTAGTAACCTTAAATAACGAAAATTCGATACTTTTAATCATTTCAAAAGAACCTAGGTGGCTGATTAAAATATTTTCAAAAATAAGAATATCCTCCTTCATTTTTAAGTCGGTTATGTTTCTAATTCAAAGTTTTTTTATGAACTCTAATACCTAGGAATACCTTATTTTTCTTCGATATAGTGGATACAAACGAAGTTTTTATTATCTTTACTAAAGCCGTAAGTTTATGGGTGTGTAAAAGTTAAACTCAACGCCCGTATTTTTACGGTCTCAAACGTAGACTATAACTAGACAAAAAAAGTCTTTGCAGGTAGCGTCAAGGCACTTTACAGCGTATTCATACTCTGTAGGACATGTGACATCTTAGTGTACTTACTTGAATAATGTGTCTTCGCCAACTCCCAAATTTCTTATTACTTACTATCTAAATATGAACCTATCAAGCATTTGATTAAAGAGGTCTGATTTACTTTCTGACTCATTTTTATGTTCCAATATATACAATCACTTAAAATTATGTCATCTTTTATATTATGAGGCGAGGTTAACATCGAATTCAGCGTAATCTTTGAAACTTTCGTACATTTTCGAAATAAAAAGTAACTAGAAAAATACCCAAGGTAGTAATTCTTGGATCAGCTGGGGAAATTACTAGAAAATAACGAGTAAAGACCTGGCAGCTTAATTGTCATTTGATTGAAAATCTTATAAAACGGTTGTAACTTATCATCGAAGTGGTTGTCCAGCTTGTTATTATACTTCTTTTTTCCTCCCTAAATATAAACGAATTTCATGATTATTTCGTAATATGTGTCACCATAAGACCATCTCGTTAGGGAAAAATTATTTATTAGCTGTAAAAACCATTTGGGCCTCTCGACTAGTAATATTAATGTTGGATTTCATAAGTAGGATAATTATTTTTGGCACAATTTGTAGGGGAAAAGTTGGTAGTCGTGACTATAGTAGGCTCGCGCGTGAAGCCGCTGCTTCTTTATGATTGCTATTGGCAAACCTTCTGAAATTTAACGTTCTATAAAGTTTAAAGATTGCCATAAACTTAATGATGGTCCAGTTAGTGTTAATAGACTCTCCGAGGTTCTTCTTCAATTAACTAGTGAACTTAAAGTCTTTTCATGTCTAGATTAATTGATTCTTTATATTTATCAACAGAATTGATACATTCAGATCTTTAAGTAAATGGATTTAACGAAATAATTTAGACTTGGGTGTAATATTACTAATGTATGTAAGGGAGGTAAGGGATGTTACCGCTAACAATACTTTGGTCCTTCTTTTCACTTATCTATTAAGGATCTTTATCCGTGGAAAACTAGTGCAGTATATTTATATAAATATTTTGTTTCCCTTTCTCTACGAGAAGATGAACTAAGCGATCTTATAACTCAGTCCTTGGACTTTTTTTTAACACTTTTTCACGTCGTCTTTCACATTTCTAATATCCATATATGGAATTATCCATAGACTTAGTAAAGATTAACAGGTCCTTATTTGGTTCTGGTAAGGTTTAAGTCGAGGAAAAATTAGCTGATATAGTTGGTTAAGTTCTCGAAATTACTTTTTCTTTAATATTGCTAAACCAAAGATTGTTATGAAAATGCCTGAAGAATATAAATCCTAAGCTTTCAATTATTTTCTTCCTAGCAGAGGTTTTAACGATGTTAATTTTGGCGTATTTGGTAGTAATTTTAACGATTGAATTATATAAGCGAAAAAGATTGGTGTAAAAGGGTAGCTCGTAGGTTGTTTGTCGAAGATGAAGGGGTTGTAGAACCGAGTTCTCTTACGATTTACAGTAGTACTACCTATAATAGTTGTAGTATAGACTTAGCCGTTTGAGAATTTTGGTAACTTAACGATCTTTAAACTTTCAGGCGGTTAATCTCAACGCTTTTCCTCTAAGACTGATTCAATGAAGAATTCTCAGTATTTTTCTATGATGACTATTCTGTCGCCACTTATTGACTACCACGAACAATTATACAGTTTATAAGCTCTGCCTACTTTACGGCTACAAAAACTGACGCAGTACTAAAAGGGTACTTAGCATAAATCTTTTCTTTACCCTGTCTAAATATAGCGTAACCACAGGAAAATAATTCTTCTTTTACCTAGCTTATGTGTGCTGAACCTAATAAGAATAACTTAGTATTGGTAGGCCTTTATTTTTGAAACGTAATCGATTCGAATCTCTAGTCGAAGTAATTATTATAATGCATAAAAAGTGGCGATGTATAACTTTTATATTAGTCAGAACGCTAGCTGGTCCGCACACACATTCGTATGTCTAATTTCTTGGCCGTTGCCATAGTTTAAAGTAGGAACCTACTAAACTTGATTTGCCATCAACTTATAAAAAATACTGTCAACTTGCAGTCGATACAACAAACCTACTATGAGTATAGTGGACTTGACTGTACTTGAATTGACTGCTATTCTAAAGGATCTATTAATTTGTTTGCACAGAATTTTTTTGAATGATGATTTCACCAAGATGAAATACCTTGTATATTTATTTTACACATAGTTTCTAGGTATTGGTTTACTATACAATGAATAGTTTTTGATGAGCTATTAGTTGGAGGTTATACTAAATTTGAAGTGACTTCTAGTTGTTTCAAAGTGTACTTTGAAATTTATATACAAATAAGAATCTGCGGTTAAAAATTATGATATTCGCGTTTCTGATTACACTGTAAACCTGTAGTACCAAACTTGATAACATTTCTTTCGGGTAAAGTATTGAGAAAAAAATCAAATGATATATTTTGGCTAAATAATATGCCATTGAAACTATGTAAGTGTTGGAATAGTAGTATTTGCAGTACAGTAGTTCAACTTTACTTATAGTCAAGTTGACTATACTAACTGCAAGTATAGTGTATCGTTTTGTGCGGGCCTACTGTATTGGCTACAAAGCAGGTACAGTATGCGCCCACTTCACTCTAGGGCACGTGCCAAGCAATGGGACATACAAATTACTATGCAGACCAGCTAACGGTCTGCCAAACCTAGAACAATACATCCACCATCTGACTACGCAATACTACTGTTATTTCAACTCATGGAATCGACAAGATTACAACGTCTAAAGCCCTAAAAACACTAATCTGTGCTTATTAGGTCAAGTACAGATAAGCTAAATAAAAGAAAAATCTAATTTCTGGTCATGTTCTACAGCTATAACGGCGGCTAGGGTAAAGGAAATATTCTTATGAAGGGCCTCTATTAGCACTGCTCCAGTTCACAACGGCAGGAAAATAGAGAAGACTTCTGGGTTGCGTTGATTCAAAACGGTAATCTGAAAGTAATTAACGGTATCATTACTTACAAACACTAAGAAATATTTACGAATCTTTTTTAAAGACGTTAAGATTAACTGTTAAAAGTCTTCAAATTCGGTAAGTTAGCAAACACCCAAGTTATTACTACTACGGATACTACTACTATAAAAAAGACGAAATACCTCAGTCAAAACAACAAACAATCTTCGACCTCTACCTATAAAAATACACGACCTTCGACTTTACCCTCTGTACCAAACCTTTACCCCTACTTCTATCTTTTCTCTCCCTCTACGCCAATTCAATCGTCAAAATCGCTGTTTTAAACGAAAAACACCAAAAACCACCCAGTTACGCTAGGAAAGCTACGACGCGCGATTTAAAGCTAAGTTGCCAAGTTCTCACATGACTTCAAGCCAAAATACCAAATCCCTACGCCTCAAGTTATCAAGCTCCTCGCCTACCAAATTTCACGTAAGCCAAAACCTTAAAATGTTTACCACCAAATCTTACTTTAAAGCTATTACCGACTCCGCTAGGAAAAAAGCAATCAGAGCTCTCGAAACTGTTTTTACCAAATACTACGACGAAGATTATTAAGCGAAAGACATCGATAAAAACTTAATGGGAAAACACCTTACCAACTTTGTTGGATATTATATGTTAATTACAACAACGGTTAAAACCCTAACCATGTTTTCTGAAAACATCGCGATTTCTTCAACGATTGAACTTTTGATATGTGGAAGGCAATTCAAACAGGGGTCAAGTCGAAGCTTAAGTTAAAACTAGAGGAACAAGGGATCTACATTTTAGTATAAGATACTACAAAGCTGTCACCAACTTTTTTCGACCTAGTCTAACTTAAGGAATGCCCTTAAAACCCACATTAAAAAAGGAAGGGTATTAAGCAACCTTAACGCCCTTATACTTGATCCAGGAGACCTCCCCTTCACCCTCATCTAAGTTAAACCTTTCTATACTCTAGCGATGAATAACCTGTTAAACTGATTAACAACTTAACACCTCCACGTAACAACTCGAATTACGCTGTTAGTGCCGGCAGAGAATATAAAGCAACAGCCGCTAATACGGCCAGAGAAATTAACTTTAGCGCTTTACACCAGTTAATTAAACAAAATTATTAAGCCCTTCAAATGCTTTAGGTTCCTTTTACCCCCTAACACTTTAACTAAAATCGCCAAGTTCCTCAAAAGCCTTTTCATAGCAGGTGTTCCTATACGAGAGATCTCACTACAAGTTATATTATAGGATCTTACCCCTCAATCCAAGCGATTATTAATTACCCACAAAACCATACTTCGAAAACCTCAGAGCTTAAACTACCAAAACGATACCGTTAATCAAAACTAGGATAACCATCGCAACCTGCCCCTATAGTCTATCAAAATAATTAATATTAACTCTAAACTCATTCAAAACTTCGCTAAAATCTAGAATGATGTAGAAAAGTATAAAGGGAAGCTTTATTACCTCTTCAACACGAAATTAATTCTCTTTTTAAACATCTGTAAGTAAATAGAGGTTATATCTTCTGGTTTGGTTTTACTATTCCCCGAAATTCTTACAGGGCACACCAGGCATTACTACCTAACCTTTCTAACCCGAACAACCACTTTTCACAAGATTTATGATAGCATGAAGGGTCATTTCGAATACGAAGTACACCTTACGTAATACACTACGGATTAAGCCACCATGAGGTAAGCGACATTGATAATAAAGAAGAAAAAAGAGAAGACTTCGATAAATGTATTTAACCAGATAATTAACAAACGAATATTGTGTCATAAAGTAATAGTTAAAGCCTCCACTAGCGAAGCCACACTTCGCGAAGAGGTATGGGTAACAGTTATGGGCGTTAACGAGCTCGAATACGCCCTACAACGCCTAGACACTACCTATGAAGTATTTTTGAACATCTTAATTTTCCTCGTTTGAAAATGTAATAGCGCGCGCACCAAACTCGCTTAATATATACCCATGAGCCAGCAACTTCCCTAACGTAAATAAAGGAAATTTTAGGCTAGCGAATTGCGTCGACCGCAAATACAGCTACAGGCGCCCTCAAAGTCTAAGGTCTGGCTTATCTACCCTAGACTGAAGGTAACAGTCGCGTTAGCGCCAACAAGGTCAAGATTTAAACAAACCTACTAACCATAAAATCTATTATCGTAATAATGGCAAAAGATATTATATTTGGAATAATTCTGACTATTATTTCAATCGCTATTACCTCGCTTATTGAAATGATAAAAAGGTAATATATTATATTCAATGCTTTATAACTTTGAAACACGACTTCTTAAATGAAATCATAGATTTTAGGGGCGACAAGTCAATTGTTAACGATAATTCCCCTAAGAAATTAATTAGTATCCAAATACTGCTTTTAACGCAGCCCAATAACTAGCAAACCACGCCTTCCTATACCGCTTAGCTGGTAAAAACCCTTACCTTTACCCTAATCAAGCCCTTAACCCCTTACATATCTTTAACCTTCACGATCGTTATACAGACCACACGTTTTAAGGTATTATACCAAACATAGGGGCAACAAGGTATTGAATAGGAAGCTATTCGCAATATGTAGCATTGCAGAGACAAAGCACTATAACTATTAAAATCAATTGTTCCGATACTAATAAGGCTAAGATTGGCTTCAAACCAGACAAATAACTATTGTTACTGGGAATAATGGAAATTAAAATTATTATAAGGGCAATCACGTTAAACATCCTTTAGTATTCTATCTCTTTCCTCTTCTGATTAAAAGATATAAAGACTTTTAGTGTCAACGTCTACGTTAATGCAGGCGAACTGGTCAAAAACGGCCAAATGTTTCCCATTATATTTAAGTAATAGAACCCATTATTTTATTTTCAAAGCCCTAAAGTAGTGGTGTTAAACATAACGGAATCGTAAATTCGCCAATTACACCAGCTCTTTAATTATGCAGCTGTAAACAGGCTATAAAAAGTTATAAATTCCGTAGGGCATAAAGATGTGGAATACTTTGCTTTGAAGGCCATTTAAAAGCATTGTTATCATTGATAAACACGTATATAAGCTATCCGAATATTTAAGTTTACATTAAAGGATAACAAGGACATTAATTGTAAGGTTTTTATTAGTATGATTTACTTAGACAACAAGCCTATTCTTTACGCCGTTAACTCTGTAACCTCTTCTTACAAAGCCAAGTTTTAAAATCCCTTTCTATAAAGGATACGTGGTAAATGTTAAGAATACTATAAATTAATAGGTATCCATTCTAAATAGGTTCCCGTAAAGGCCCATTAAAGTATTAAAAAAGTTATAAGGGTACACGCCTTACTTCACCCCGCGTATAAAACCCTTATTCTGGAAGTTGAAAGCTTTACAAATCTGGAGGCACGTTTTTAAATAGAGGTAAAAGGCCTGAAAGATACTATAGGTTTTAATGGCATAAAAACATTGCTACTGGTTTTCAGAGTATACCCACGCCTAACGAGTAAATTTATACTATTACCAAGTACCAAAAATCGAGTTGTAACCTATGGTAAAACACTAAAGAACCCCGAAAACAATAGGTATACCGCTAGGTCAATGATAACTTTAACACTAGAAACAGCTTTGTAAAAATCGACGTACTTGCTTTTCCATTATGAATTAAAATCCACGTATAGAAGATTTCGAGAAAATAAGAAGTCCTATACAAAAACTTAAGTCTCGTGAAATTTACGATAGTTATTCAAACTATTAACGGTCTCATAACCTTTCTTACCATTCAATTTGAACCCTATATTCAGGCTACTAACGATACAGACCCTTAAACTAAGCGATTAAGCTAATACAATCCTCCTTTACCTATTAACGACAAACCAATAAAACTTTGCCAACGGGGACAACCCCGAAGAAAAGGAGCGTTGAAGAGGATAAATATATAACAGGTCGTATATATAATACTGCTTGGATAAGTAGGAAAAATAAGTATAACAAAGACTTAGCACTAAAGCTCCAAATATAAGGTATTATTAAAACCTCTGGCAAACCTTTTGATGAAAGCGAAAAAGTCGAGATTAACGGCCTACTAATTCGAAGAGTTGTACTATTTATATCGAAGGCCTATTTTAACCTTTAAAAACCAAATGTCACGAATTTTAAGTCGAGGACTATTTACGAGGTCAGAGACAAGACCACGGGGCGACCGTACGAAAAATCACGTTTAATCGCTTGAGGATACGGTAATACAGGTAAATATTGAATTCTTGAATAATCGTTAACGATATAAAGGATTCGTTTACGCTTATTCATTATCCTTGTAACAAGTTTGCTAATCAAAACTAAAGGCAAGTTTACGTTTAATAGTCGAAATATAACGTAAACCTATTTGTAATTAGCAACGAATTTACAACGGATTATATGACTAAAGTTTCCATTCTAACTACGTGCCATTTAACCTTTAGGGGCGGTAATACAATATATTAATCTATTATAAGGACTTTCAAAAGCAGGCGTGTAACGGGTTTTCACCTACTAATCGCACTTTAAATGTCGGCTGGATGTAAAGTTTTTAATATATAACTCGAATTTATTGTAAACGTAAAAACCCAACTTTGATATAATCGACATGTAAATCAACGATACCCTTTTCGTTAAAACGACTAGTTTTACAACAGATAAACAATAGAGGCTTAAAGACTTCGAATTCTAGATTTACAAGCCGTTTACGACGTGGGTAAAGTGTATATTACTTAAGTTTAATAGATCGTCAATCCGTATACTAGGTATTAATACCGGCCTCAGCTTTCGCCAAAAGGGTCAAGGTATTTATTAAGCTACAATTAACAAGACTAACGTAGCTAAGGCCTAACAGTAACTTAAACAACGTGTCTGTAGCAGCTATATTGCCACCCTATGCTCATTGGAAGCTTTTTACGACCTTCTCATCGCGGCGTAATCATAAAAGCAAACGAATAACGAATTTTAACGGTTTAATTAAACAATTAGATAAAAAATGCGAAATTTGAAACAAAGGATTAATATAGTTTTCATGAACCAGTTTAGGGTTAAGTTAATAATCTTTACGGATAAGACTTTTACAAGTAATACCTATTTATCTATACAGATCGGTTTTATAATGACACTCGTTAAAGATAATAGGTGGGAGGACAAATTTAACCTCATTGAAGACTTCATCTATTAAACCTTTGTAAAATATAAAAATATTATATAGAGCATATTAGCTTCGAAGGTTTACGGTATAATATCAGGTTTTAATATAGGCATAGTACTATAGGAAATCCTTAACGTTATCATTAGGTAACTAAGGATTCCTCCTATCCCGGTGATAATCTGTACTGACTCGAGGAGTTTGTTCGAATATCTCTTGAAACTCGGAACTTTCAGCTAAAAACACCTAATAATCAACGTGATGGCATTTATTAGAGCTTATGAAGCGAGTCATATAAAGTAATTCCGGTAAATTAATAGCCAAGACAATCCTGCTGATGCTATAACAATACTATCATCGAACAAGGCCCTTCAAAAATCTGTGGACAGCAATAATCTGACTATACATATCGAGTGCCGCGTTAATAGGCTGCCCGGTAAGCCCAGATTATGTAGCGGCGGTTAACCATATGTTGGCAAATTGGAATACTGTGGGGATTTTTAACGATATAGACTTGTTGAATTTGCAAAGCTAAAGTAAAGTACTGCATATATTTATAGCGGAAAATTCTTTTAGGGATATCGATTAAGTCGAACCTCGAATTCAGAAGACAACTGACAGCAAATAGGGTTAATTTTCATGTAATTGAGTGTAATTTGTTATGGAGGTTAATTAAAATTTACAGTGGTCTAGCTAGTTAATGAGGTTGCAGTTTAACGTTTACCAGAAATAATTAGTCGACTACACTCGCGTACGCGTACAAAATTAAAAACTGCTAGAATTTAAATAATAATATTTGTAATACAGTAGGTTAATTCTAAATACAGTAAAGTTGAATATTCTGACTGCAAGTATAGTGTATTGTTTTATACGTTCTTACTGTATTGGCTGCAAAGTAAGTACAGTATGCACCCACTTTACCCTAAATCACGAGCCAATCAATTGGCCATACAAATTAATGAGTAGACCGGCTAGCGGTCTGCCAAATCTAAAACAATAAATACACCATCTGAACATGCAATACTACTGTTATTTCGACCAATCGAATCGACAACGTTGCTACATTCAAAGCCTTGCAAACAGTAAGACAATGGACGTTTTTAGTAATGGTTTGACGTGAATGAGGTAATATAGTTTATTAAAATGTCAGATTAAGTTTAACATGATCAGCATAGGTATCATAAAATTTAATGAAAATTATTCTTGCCGATTTTATACAGTAATACAATTGGAAAACATTTAAACACCTAACAATGTTGTATATTTATGTTAAATGTTAATACTTATATGAAACGAATTCAGTAGTTTTAATATAGGCGGAATAGCTGCTTACGGACATCCTGTGGTTCCTATACACAAAATATATTTCTAGCTCATCTTGAACTAATGTAAAACGTTTTCTTCAATAATAAATCTCGCCGCTAAACGAAGTGAAATCTTCTTAGATTAAAATAATATACTTTCCAATAATCGAGGGTTAAGCGCGGTAGAAGTCAAATATTAAAGTCGATGCTATTGAATAGATAAAGTCGTTTTTTTTATAAGTTATATATATTAAGTTATTAGCAAAGTCTTCTTTTATTAAAAGGATAGTGTTTATCGAGATCAACTGTACTAATCTCAAAAACGGTAATTTCGAACGTCTTACAGATCTTTGGAAGCACTAACTATGTGTCGTCTACGTTGAAATTCGTTTTTTTTTTTTTTTTTCATTTTTGTTTCATAGGATGATCACAAAATCATCGGCTTCAAACGTATGGTCAAACAGTTGTTTTCTCAATCGGTTATCGATTTTATTCTTAAATTTGGATACAATCCCGACTAAAGCCCCCAATGTTCTTTGAAAGCTTTGATGCTTATAAATCATTGAAGGTTTTAGTGATCCATAACACTTTTAATAATTTTCGAAAAGCTTTGGATTTTGGATCGTTACTTTTGAAGGCAGTTGACAATAATGAGAATTTTTGTCGTTAATTAAGTAGTTGTGTTTTTTTAGCCTATACATGGTTGATAAATACTGAATGAGCCGTAGAGGTCTTTCATTGCCGTATCAGTGAGAATTTCATGTATTCCTTCATTGAAAATGTCGGCTTTTGAGACTTTTTATTTATTATATCGTAAAAGGGGAAATGGTTGCGAAGGTAGACACGGTTTTTGAAGTAATGAACTCGTTGGAATGTTTAAGTTCGTAATAATAAATTAATTCACGTTCCAATAACATATAAATTCACGTGGAAATTTTGAGAAAGTATTTAACGAAACAGTTTAAAAAATTAGAAAATCCCAAAATTTTTAGTAAATAATTTAGGCGTGGTAATTTCAATCGTTGAATATTGCTACTTATTTCATTGAAATATGTATCCATATCTCTCGAGATAACTAGCATATTGAAAAATTTCACCCATGTGGTTCGCAATTTAAAATTGATGGCATTTATTTAAAAATCAATTTTCCCAATAGAATTAACTCTTGAGAAACCGTCTTTATTGTATCAATTTCAAAACATAGAATGAACTAACATTTTTTTAGATAAATTCTGAAAATATAGTTTAATAATTTTTCAAATTTGTATTAATATGTTGTCATTATGAGGTTGCTACACTTTAGAATCTTAAAGGCATTACAAGCGTTTTGTTTGAGTGGTAAGGGGTAATAAAATTTGGTTTCTAAATATTGTTTTCGGGGATAAGGATATCATCAAAAGATTAAATAAGGTTGAATTTTACGTCAACTATTACATTCGTGATAGTTTCCAATATTTCTCAGATTAGAGGGATAGTGCAAATTTTAATAGTAATATTATTAAATCCGTAATGATTCGACTCATTGCAAAGATCCCTGTGAAATTTATCGTTTGATTATGATTTGGCGATGTAGGTAAATGTAACCCATTTATTTTCCACCTCGAAAAATAATCTTAGAACCCTTTCCACATTACCTTGAATGCTTTTTCATTTGTCGAACGGTTTTGAAAGTAAAAAAGATCACGACCTAGTATTTAGTTATTTTTTAATCGTAAAATTAGTTCTATGATTGAGAGGTTATAATTATGAGGAAGAAAGTCGTCGCTTTAGGTCGCAGTAAGTTTGGGATCTACTATTTGATATTCTTTTCTGAATACCCTAATTTCCTTTTATAAAAATTTTAAGTCTTAATTAGAAAAATTCATTATGATGAAAGTAGAGATCAACATATTACTAGATTTCCTGAAGCGGTGTAATTTGTTCCAAAGAAAAATGAACTCTGTTTTTTAATCCCAAAGTATAAAAATGCAGAACGTCGGATATTTGAATTCGTTTTGAGTTAATTCGAACAACACGTGTTCATAACGAAATTGTTCTAGAGCTCCGAAACTAAGAAACTAATAGGAGAAAAGATAGTTGGCGATATTGGAATAGAAATCAATTTCAGTACGGTTAATTTGATGATATTTACTGTAAATTCATTATAATACGGTCAAGTTGACTGTATTAACTGCAAGTCAATTTCATTTTGATGCCCAATTCTTTGTGGGCCACGGGCCAAGCAATTGCTCATGCAAAATATTATGCAAACCGGCTCACGATCTACCAAGCTTAAAAGAAGATAACACTACTTTCAATACAAACACCAGTAACATTGACCTGAGATTCGAATATACTACGTAACTAAGATAAATGTTTACCAATAAAAAAACAGTGATTATTTGCTTAAGTACAGATAAGATAATTGTAAGAAAAAAGAGGTCTTTCTATAAACACTGAGCGTTAGTGTAAGAATTCTTATGAAGTACCCTAGCGATTATATTAATTTTCACCGTTTGTAAAAGGGAGAATTTTCGGGTATACTTCGTTCAAAAGATACCTAAATGTGGCGAAGCGATTACGAAATCTCCAAAATATATTGATTAATCTATATCTAAATTACAGTCTTAACATCAACCACCAAATTTCTTAAGTCAAAACACGATTATCCAAATTGTGAATTTACTTGATTTGATAAACAAATTGCTCGCCACATCAAAAAATCTCAATTCTAAATGAATCCATTTTGGTTCAAACTCATAAAAAAAACATCTGAAAAGAGGAAATCGTTGGAAACTTATCATAAAACAGTTAATGAACTATATAGGTCTCCAAATACTCAAATCAAACTTAAATGTACTTACCCAATACAGCTCCAACCTTTATCGCGACTTCAAGGAATTTGCCAATGTATAAAGCTTCAAAATATGTGGAATGGTTCCTAAGACCACTCAACTAGCACTTATAAATAAGACTTAAACTCGGCAACTTTTTATCCACGGCGTCGATATCTTAATTGATTACATTCAATACTCTACTATATATATTATTACTGATAAGCAAATGGGTAAAAAAGAACGTATTGATTATGATAGAGACTTCTGTTTTCCCTACACGCGTTGAGAAAGTCTTTCTCAAAACAGAGCCTAGATAAGTTTCACAAACCCTATTACTACAATCCTCTAAGCCATCACTATCTTCAGTATTGAAAGGAAATACATTTATTCATCCAGACTCGACAAGCACTCCTCAAATTCATCAAGAGGTAAAATAGGAACATTAAGTGTCTTGATAGCAGAAAAAAAGCTATTTAATTCTAATAGGTATATTTTTAATAAGCCCATTTTCATATGTAATTTCAACGAGGTAGCGAATACCAGTTACTATATTTTTATCAACAAAAGAGTGTGTTTTTGTGGAATCATACAGTGAATACAACCACCAGACTTTTCTCACCTAAATCCGTTAGATGGTATTATCTTATCTACTAGCACTTTCCATACAAAGAACTAGACGAACCTCACGATCAATAAAATACTCCTCATCTACAATACATAGGTATATTGAATACAAATCAGGTGATGATGAAAACTTTCATCAATATTCGCGGTGATAAAAAGATTATAATGGTAAACCACACTATATTTTGGATATCATACTACTATTGTTTTTTTAACATTTGACGTTAGGCAAGGATTAAACCAACAATTCTTCACTAGTTATTTCCCAATACTCATACCGGCTACGTAAAGGTTTCCTGCCTTTGTTACATAATAAATTTCGTATTGCTTTGCCATATTTGCAACGGACATAATAGTTATATTTCGTGCTATATTAACCTTATACAGTACGACCAAAATTGAAACATTGTCAAATAATCACATTTATTTCATTACATAAGAAATCATGAACAAAAATGAATATCCTTGATTTGATATTGAAGAGGCTAATTTATTTCCAATGGGCTACAAGAAATATTAGAGTTGAATAAGTCATATTATACCAGCAAGATCGATAAGATGTTTCGGAGCCAAAAATTTTAATAATCCTTATAATGAACTGAAGCCACTTTTAAGGGCTTCTTGGCATAATTACGCTCTTAACTTCCAACTGCAATTTCACGGATGCTATGTTTGAATGTATAAAAGCAAAAGGTAACGAAGAGGAAGAAACAACTAACATGATTGACTGTTATTAAAATACTACACCTGAAGTATCACATTAACTATATGATCACGCCTTCCTATATTGAATTACAGTTCAATACCTTTATTATCGCAATAAAAATCTGAATACTGGACTTACACATTTGTTAGATTTTCACCTGCGTTACGCAAAAAAAAATTAAAAAAATCTTTCAAGGCATTATATTATATACTAAAGCATATCATCACTCTGGAAGAAGGAATGCGCAATATAATGCACTATATAATGATACTAATATTACTACAGACATTAACTTCCCGGGCGCCGGTAACGCCAAGATTGTATTTGGCCCTAAAAAGGAATTTTACTTCCTTAGTATAATAATTAAAAAGATAATGGACTAGCATATTTTGTTCCATTTATGATGATTCTCTAATCTCGTCCTCTCTTTCCTATATAATATACAAAATCTTGGGGACAAAGTTAAAGCCCTAATTAAAAAAAAAGATAACGGCTAAAGATTCCCACCGAATATGAAATGAAAACATTTATAATTTCACCTTGAACAACCTAAAAAATCGATACTAAATATAACAAAATAGTATCTTAGTCATTACACCAAGAAATCGTTTTTTTTTTCCACGATTCATAGCCTATTTAAACATCAAAGTAATTGTTAATAAAGATAAGGATTTATCGGAATTGAATGCTATCAACAAAATCTGTTAGAACTAAAAATTGTATTTCAAAAAGCCCTCGCAATTTCAATTTCATTATTTTAGTTAACGAATCCTTATTGAATACGAAACAAATAATACATGTCACCGACTAGATAATAGCGTTTTATGGCGTTGAATTTCTTCAAATTATCACAGTAACGAAAATATGGTCAGCGTTATATACATTATAAATAAACACCTACCAAGAATATTCAGACTTTATAAATCAAAATATTAACACTCACTTTACTATAGGAAGGTTATACACTAATGCTAAATTGATGGATATCCAAAATAATAAAGTGTCTGTAAAAGCTTATAAAATTATTAGTAAATTTCAGAAGTCATTCACGATTTTACGAGAAGGTTATTATATTGTTACGTTTATCATCATAAATTTACAAACTCATAGGAAAGATTACAAATTGTGGTAAAAAGTCTTGATGATATAATTAGCCCCAACAATTAAACATTGATGTTACGAGTTCTAAAGTGTACTAATACGTAATGGATGAAGTACCTGTATTAATAAATACTTTATAACCGTCTGCGCAATATAAATTAGCCTTTAAAAATCTAGGGAAGGAATCTGCGAGGCGTTAAATCAACGTTGCTCGCAATATTGAACGCAACCATTCATAACAAATTTCTTTTTTACCGGCATTAGTTGAGGAACTTAGTTGGTGGAAATGAAACATATGAAAAAGAATATGTAATATTGAAATTACGATAAGCTTCAATATAGTACTTAAAATCTTTAAAAATGCTATCGATTTTCGTATCATATAGATTCAATCACAAAAAAAAAACCTCAATGTCAAAATTTAAAACTTAAAATTCATTCATCAAACGTAACAACTAATATAATTAACCTATACTAATCATAAAGGACATATAAAACGAATATTTCGCGGACGTCCGTTCGAAAAAAAAATGGATATACAATAAATCAATAACGAATATAAAAACTAAAGGTCTTGAAAAAGACATAATACAGCCTAGATATCGTAAAAGAAGAAGTTTAATATCGATTTTACTTTCAGATTACGTAGTAAAAGATTATAAACACACCAAGTATGCTATAGAAAAAAACGACCTGGTAAAAATTGATAGTCTCTTTACTCACAGAATGATTTCATTACTCTTTTAATACAGTTTAAAAGATAAGATGTCACTAATTACGTGCCGTAAATCATTAATAAAGTCGAATGCTAAATCACAGACTAATTATACAAAAATTTGATATTGATCTGTTAAGGTTATAATAATTAACTCTAAACCTAAAAACTCATTTAATCGCCAACAATAGAGAAAATTAGCAAGCGTTTCATCGTCGTAATTGCCACTAATTTTACCGCTAACGCAAGTGTTGAATTCAACTTAATTAGTCGATATATGACATAAGAATATATTTGATCCGCAACAGATATTAAAGCGATTAACTGTTTAATATTAACGGACGACTTCAAGTATATATTGCTCATTATAATTGTTATACATCGTATTTCATCTTTTTCAGCATTAGGTAAAATAAACTATGTAATTTTAGTTTTAAACTTACCGAAGATTTTCAAAACCCTGGAAAAATATAAAGTAATTAACGCGTTCCCTATAACTATTAATCGCAAATAATATAAAATCTGTCAATAATTACACATGAACTACTAATACATTTTATTATTGATACCTCATATTTCATGTTAACAAAGCACCATTCAGTGAAGAATTTTGGCTTTAAAAAGTATAAGACAATGTAACCGCTGACTTAGGGAACGTAATTAAACTTTGATGAAAGTTTAATCCGCATTTATCATATTAATAACAATGGTAACACGCATCCAAACATACATTAAGAGAGACAAGTCACCCATTTGACAAAGATCAACAAGGGCAACAACGTAAAATACTGGTATTACTTTGAGAACAAAGCTGAAACAGCTTATATTGCAATACTCTACCATCTTATAGTATCTTTTAACCTATTAAATACGACACAAGTCTAAAACACGCGAAACTAGGATTTTAATAAGTTGAACAAAGGGATTTAACAAAGAATTACCAACCTAAAGAAATTTATTAATATAATATTAGTTTAATTGATAAGGAGAAACTTAATAATATTTACATACAGCTTTATCTCTAATAACACCAACCGATCTTGTTACATTGAATCTATAGAAAGGCTGAGGAATTGTGTCAAATCCGAGACAAATTTTCTTTCATTGATAACATTATGTAGCAAATATCTATCATGTATAAAAGTGTAATACGAAAGGTGGTCTTATTCAAAGTTTATGTAATGACGGAAAGATTTGACATTGGTATAATGATCAACGGTATATTCAGGATTATCAACACTTAACTAACATTATATTCGATTCGAATAGTTATCTATATGAACTTGTGAAGCCTCTATGAATACCTCTCAAAATTTAAAACAATCGATGTATATAATTTATAAACAAAGATCATTACATTGAGGAAACCATAATGAATTCATAAGATCGATAGATTAATGTGAATAAATGGCAAAAAGAACTCTACTGATGTCATGATGATAGTTACACCCCACGACTCTATGAAAAGGTTTATGAACAGGGAAAAATTAACAGGTGGAATCAAAAGCAATGAACACCAAAAGGTATTTAATATAGACGAAGATGGATACCCTGTAAAACTGGAATACTTCTGGGGAAATACGTATACAAAATTTATTTAATATTATTGAAGAAAAGAATAAAACGAACTGTATATAGGAATATGATAAATATTTTGCGTGCAGAAATAGAGGAAACAAATGCCTAGGAATCTAGACCAAAGGTTTACAATGGATTATAATTTGGATATAGAACGATTAAGAATTTTGAGAATAATATCGAAAATTATAGGAAGAATATTCATCGTTCCTCTTGATTGATAACCAACTATACTGGTGTATACACATAAAACATAAAGCCGATAGTGTTAGAATAACAGTCAATTATAGTACAGTCAAGTTAATTGCATTATTTGTAAATTAATTAACACGGTTTAGTTACTTATATAAACTACAAGCTTATTTAAGCGGGATACCAAATTCAATAAGGCAAAAAATAAGATTTGTCTATACAAACTAGTATTAAAACCAGCTTGGAGTTTGCAAACTATGGAAAAAAAACCACACCACTTTTAATACGCATACCACTTACATCAACCAGGGATATAAATCAACTCCGTTATAAAGATAAACCCCCTACCAGAAGGGGAAGTTATTGTAATAGTTGTTGTTTACCAGTTGTTATATAATTTAACTTATATAAAAATAAGGAATTCAATATTAGATTAGCTTAAGTGTTAGCGATACCAGATATTTTACGGGTACAGCGATAGTTAACGTCTGGTGTTGAAATAGTTTTGACGTAAAATTCGGGAATTATTTACTATTAAAATGGGGTTTTCAGGGATTTATTTAACTTGAAAGATATAATAGGCTGCTACTCTAGGCTCAAATCTTGTATTCTTTATCATCGAATCCAAAAAAACTCTGACTGGCCTTAACACATACTATTGCTGACACCCGAGTTATCGAAATCATCTTCAACGTATAGCTGGAGTTGAAACGGCATTTTTATATCGGAAGAACCGATAGAATATTTATGTAACTTGCAACGTAGATTATTTTGCGCCGTAAAAGGTGTGGCGCGCTAAAATATCGTTTTTTCCTAAGAGAGATGACATTCTATAGATCTTTCTTTGGATTTACTTCCACCAGGAAGAACAGAGTGCTCGTTAATAACATATTTCTATAGATACTAGCGATAAACATCGAAATTTGAGGGTTCCTGCACACTATATCCGCCTTTTTTAAGGTAAAAACTTGAACTTAGACCATCTGTTTTATTATAATCTTAGCATATCTCGTAGACTTCAAAATTACAGAAATATTGTACGAGCTTATAGCTTTAGTTTTGCTGAAAATACGGTTTGTAACGTGAGAACTTAACGCTTATTTGCGTTAAGGAAATAACAAGGTCTTTTATACCAAGTCCGCATAAACATATATCCTTTGGATTCGGGGACTATAACTGGTTAAACGGTCTAACGTTTTCCGTGTGGTAGGTTACCTTTAAGTTAGAGGCTGCGAATTTAGAACTAATTGAGGTAGAACTTAATGATAGAAAAGAAAAATGTAATATTATCGGAGTTATATGTAATAGTTGAGCACGCATGTTAAGCCTTATTTGTAATGGTGTACGTTACTAGATACCTATATAGGAAAGAATTTAGTCCTAATTAAAAGATCAAATCAATTACGCAATGCGTTTGTGGTTTTACCAGAATTGATAATAAATCCAATCCATCTCTTCGAGTGTAATTATTGATGTTAATACTAATGAATTTGTTTCGTAGTGGGTGTAAGAACCTTCTATACGTGTTTTCAATGTTTACTTTATGCAGTAACTACATTTTCTCAGAGAGTAGAGGTTAAGGCATACGTTGTTATTATAGTGGCTATCTAGTACGTTTGGTGCGCTAATACTTAGTCTGCCGCCCCTGTGACCTTCACCCGCACCCACCACGTTAATTTTGTAGGAAACCTCGTAACGCTAAGTCACTACCGCTTTTATATCGGATACATCCAGTCATTTCTTAATGAAATTAGTAACGTTACTTAACAAGGTAGAAACGTTAAATATATCTGGTGTAAAATTAAGTAAGCCAGGTGTTATTCTGAATGCAGCTAACTTAACCTAACTTGTGTAAGGATATTTAACGTAAAGGTAGGTAAGTTTTTGTCGGCGTGAATATCGCGGCGGTTTTTAGCAGTGTACCATGTTGACTTGGCGGCTAAAGTCTTGTTCAGTTGGTTCACAACGCTACGTATGTCGTTTTATATAGCTGTAAACATTTTCGAGTTTATTGCGTTAGCCCAGCGTGCCAACGGTAAGGGGGAAACAAGGGTAGAGGTTTCCTAGAAAGAGACTAAGGAATTTTTTTGGGACAGCAGAGGGTGTTTCCGTAGTGATTTTTCGGCCTTATCCTAGGTCAAAGCGGAAGAAAGCCTCTTCGCGTATCACCGGCGTCCCCAAGAATTAACATTTATTAATCATCATTGGTATCAAGGATTATTCAAGGGTTATTTTCAATTTGTTGTTAAATATTGAGGGGTAGCATAAAAGGATGCGACATTATTAATGGATATAAAATAGGTCGAAACCGAAAAGTTGTTTTAACGTTATTGAATGCAAACGTTAATTGCAGACTGATAATTTTGAACATAAAATTCGATTGCCTTGTTGTTCTATTTAATAATGTGGGTTATATTAAGTTGATTTACAACAACTAGTACCATCGATAAATTTCGGAAGTTTGCAGAGTTTTTAACAATTCTTTTGACATAAGTTTTGTATATATACACGCTGGGAAACGTTTTAAAATGGCACGGCTATATCTTTTTACCCAGGAAAGAATCTAGGCAATATGTTAGAACAGCAGTCAAAATCAGTACAGTTGAGTCAACTTTACTTATAGTAAAGTTGATTGTACGTACTGAAAATTGAGTGTAGTTCATGGTATTTGAATACATTGCATTGCAAGTGTAGTGAAGTAGATGCCCACATAAAAGTGGGGAACAGGCCAAAGCGTTTGGCCACACAAATGAGTTTGCAAACCGGCTAGCGGTCTGCCAGACTTATAACTTACCATGTATAATTAACCAACATTAATATAGAACCAGATACTTCGACCTCAGTAATTCGAATTGACTTCGTTGCAACGATAAAGTTCTATTAATACTGATCAATGCTTATTAGGTTAAGCACAGATAAGCTAAATAGAGAAATAAGCAGGTTTCTGATTACGCTCTCCGTTAAACGACGGCTAAGGTGAAGGAAAGGTTTGTACAAAAAGCCCCTACAAACTGCGTCGGTCTTTATGGCAGAAAATAGAGAATACTCTTAGGGTATATTGGGTTTTATGGAAGCTTAAAAGTAAACGTCGGTATCGCTATTCAAAACAATAGAAAATTCTTTATTAATTCATTTTACAGGCATTATAATTAACCTTCTAAAAGTTTCCAAAATTAATAAGTCGGTAAGTTGGTAAACGACTAAGTTTAAAACCATTACGGCAACTACTATTACAAATTTCAAACCGTAAAAACGACTGAGTTCCACAAAATTTAATAAATACTAACTTTAACGCCAAACCTACATTCCTATACTATTTTACACCACTTTTTTTCTCCTTTCACACCTTTTAATTATCGTTACAATAACTTTGAAATATATTAGAATTAATGCCGTTACCGATCCTAAAAAAAAAAAACAATCAAAGCTCTTGGTATCACTTTCGTAAAATATTACGACCAAATTCTTTGGATTACCGATACCACCGAAAACTTAACTCCAAAACATTTTATTACCGTTATTATTCATTTTATTGTTTACTCAGAGTCCGACGAATTTAAAAAGCGACTTAAGGCATTTATTAATTTTTAAAAACGGTTTAGGAATTTCACTTTGGAAATGTAGAAACGAACGGGAAAGTAAGGCAAAATGAAGATGAAAATGAAATTGGATAACCGAGGCTTTGAGTTCTTGGCTAAAAAAGGGAAAAAAGGTAACCTAGCAAACCTCCTCTACGAATGCACCATCGACGAGAACCCTAAATAAATCTATGAAGATAAGGGTAAATTAAAGGGAATTGCCGGTGATAGTACCTTTTCACGACCTTATATACGTTCAAAAAGACGTGCCCAAGCTTAGATATATTTTTTGAATCCTATCGTACGAGGCGTCCAATGCGCCATTAAGACTTACCGTAAAAAATAATTAAACTATGCGATAGCCTATATATCTATTAGATCATTAATAACGAACCTCCACATACCTTTAAATATTAAAAAAAATATCTCCGAGTCTCCCGCAATCAAAACCCCTAATTTTTATTCCCCCAAATTCCCTAATACGTCTTATTTTAACAGCCATATTAAAAGAAAAACGGTTTTATACGCGAACCTACTATGGGTACCACCTTTGGCTTTTGCCTTTTCAACTCAGTTAAAAGTAATCATCTTGCCTACCAGTATTAACACTAGTATAAGTGGATGGATTCAAAGGGTTCAAATGAGTAGTATGTCACCCTTCCCCCCCAACACATTCCTATGGTAGATACAAATTATACGGTAATTTCTATAATTGTTCAAATCTGGTGAAAAAATCATAATATAACGGTAAGCCATATAACCTCCTCGATATCAAATTACGCCCGTTTTTAACATTTTTCGCCAAATTAGGGTTAATCCACGAAATTTTCACTCATTATTTCCTAGTATCTTTACTGGCAAAGCCGAAGATAACTACTTTTGGAACCTAACGAATTATTTCTCTTTCCGCAAAATCTATGATAGTTTTAAATGTAACTTTGAATACGATACTCACGTTGTCTAATACCACACCGATTGGAATATTATTAAGTGGTTTGACATGTTAAATTATAAAGAAGTGACGAAAAGCAAAATGGACCTCCTTAATCCGATATTAAACACGTTAATATTTTTGTTGGTAGGTCTTTAGACGTTGCAACGTTGTCGATTCGAATCGTGGTCAAAGTAACAGTAGTATTGAAATAATCAGATGGTAGATGTATTGTTCTAGGTTTGGCAGACCGCTAGCCGGTCTGCACTATAATTTGTATGGTCAATTGCTTGGTCCGTACCCTAGAGTGAAGTGCAGTGTATTGCACTCGACTTACACCCAATGCGGTAAGTCCGCATAAAGAAATACACTTGCAGTACGGTCAACTTTACTTATAGTAAAGTTGACCTAATGCATTGCATATAATACTATTACAATACAATTCCAACACTAACGAATTTTTGTTTTGTGCCTGCATGCCAACGTAGCTTGCCATCAATTTGTAGCAACCTTTGAAATCTCTTCTCAATCCATAAGCCAGACCCCTGTTAATTTCAATCAATTTGTACTGAAAACAACCTTCATTACGGCCCCTTGTAGCCTTTTTGCTCCATCCCTCCGAAGCCTTCGTTCTTCGAATCCCGTACATAAATCCTTCGCCATAAACCTGCACAAATCAAGTACGCCACCATTTACGTACCTTTTGTCAATAGTTTAAATTACTGTTATCGTCACCATTGCTATTGTTACCGTCCTGGTGGTTTTCCAATTTGCCGGGACAACCTTATTCCTTTACGTCACGTGTTGTGCGATATACGTATCCCTCTATTCGTATGATTAGCGTATTGCTGGCCATAAACCTTTCTAAGGCGCCATTGGGCGTAGCCTTAGTTATAATACCCATAGGATTATGTTTACCGTTAATTTACCGGAACTTATCGATCTCCTGGTCTTTGTATGTCTCTTTTAACGCTATCACATCTATAATCAGGCGTTTTTCATTAGTTATACCTAGTCTTAATAGGTATACGTAAAGGCTTCGGAAATCAATATATACCACTACAGGTATCGGTAGCAAACCTAGCTATTTGGTGACAATCCTTAATGTGCAGTTAATAATTATACCGATATTAAAGTCTGTTATTATATTGTAAACTTTAAAAGTTAACACGCGTCGAGTTACACGTTTGCATTTAACAAATATAACAATATATATGGTTCCCAGTAATCTTAAATTATCCTTTCGACCTATCCTCAATAACAAGTATCATTAAGAAGTCGATTTACAATGTAAGGTTAGTATTGTTAGCAAATAATCCATTCGTAAAGATTATTAGTTTCGCCTTTATCAGGTTTACAAAAACTATATTATTTCATTTATTTACCTAATCCATTTGTCACTAAATTCGTTTGTTCAAATTATTAAAGTCTTCATTTTACTGGTCTTATACCTATACCGTAATAAAAAGGTCGTACGATGCCTTCGGTAAATATAACGTGGCGATATAGGCCGTACGGGCCCTCTACTCCATATATCTTTATACCCTTGCCTTTTTAGCCTACTCGATAGTTTTCAGGCTCTTAGCTTACCTCTTTTAGTGTAAATTAATATAAATACCGCTTTTAACCTTAGTACCATGTATACGAAGTAACGATTTGTTAAAGTTAAGTTATGTACCTTTAGTCGAAGTTTTAATCAGCTTACACTTTTAATGGCTAAACTTTTCCATAGTATGTTATTTCGCTGTTATAAATCTAATATGGCCGAGGAAAAGGATAGAGTTAATTTACATGCTTACGATACAAAATTCTTTACCCTTTGTAATTAATAGGTACGGGTTAAATGTTAAAGTCTTTATACTTGACCTATTCTTAAAATATAACTGGTACGTTAAAAACCAATGGATTCCAACCTTAGCCTATCCGAATAAAGGCATATGGTATATTATCGTGCCAGCTGGAAACTTATTCCTTCATTTTTATAGTAGTGTAAAGAATACAATTCTTTAAAGATCGGTGGTAGACTGCGTATACGCTTACTTAATATCCTGGCTATTAAGTGTAAATTAACCCTTTATGCTAACAGTCAAATTAGTAGTAAAAACAACGATGAAACGTTAGCTTATCTTTTGGATTATAAGCGATAAAGTAAAGATTTAGTCCTTACCTTTATTAGCATATCCTTAAACAATTAGCCGTAACTTTTCGTACGGCTGGTCTGTGGTTTTACCTTGAACTTTGTAAAATATCCTCGACTTAAAAAAAGTAACATTTTGATTTTTAAATTACATGAACAATGTAAATTGCATAACACCCCTTAAGAGGAGGCCCTGAATTTACGTTTAATTATATTTTTAAAAGGCTTTCCCTATATATTCATAATACTTTTAACGCATAGCTTAAGAGTAAGTTTTCTATTAAACTTTTCTTGTTAAAATACCTATACCTTTATATATATCCTGTTAACCTATAGTCTTTATCTTCTTCCTCTTTAATATATATCCTCCTCTTAAGTGGTTTTCTACGCCGTCGACGTTCCATCGGCTTATGAACAGTCGGCTCGGGAGGGTTATATTAACTAATTCGTACGACTCGGAGGTTATCTATGTTAGGATTTTTATCAACACCAAAGGGTTTTTTATACGACTTAACTTATGTAACTCGAAAGGTTATAATACTATTAACAGTTCTAACTACCACGTTTAAATGAGTAATACTTAAAATTTTATACGGTCCATCCTATTTACCGGGCTTATGTCATGTAAAGACTTTACTTTAAAAAAAAAAGTAAAAGTACATTTGTCGTCAAAGGTCTGGTTTTAGTATTAAAGGTATCGTTAACCTAGCGACGTACCGATTTCTTCCTCAGTTCTTTAATTATTTCACTATATACCATAATACGCTTTTGGGTATTTAACGAAGGTAAAGACTTAACTGTCATACGTAGGTAAGCTCCAAATACTATAGAAGTTGGTATAAGTCCGTTAAAGTTAATAATATCGCTAAAAGCTTTTTCCGCCATTTAAAGCCGTATGTTTTATCTTATAAAGCTTCTAATTTCCAATGTAAAGATATCGTAAGCCCTTCGTAAAAATACGTATACCCTTTTTGCTTTACCAATACCCTAGTAAGCTTTTACAAAGACCTATTTATACTAAATCCCTATCGACTCTATATTAACTTCAAATTTCATCGTAATAAAGTTGGTGTTGATATCGTAAACTAGTAAGTTTAATAAATCAACGTACGTATTAATCCACAAAGTACGTAGTACTTCCTATATTTTCTTCTCTGTAATAATTTTAAGGAATTAAGTGCACATAAAAAGCCGTAACAAAGTTTATAACATATCATATATCTTACCGTTCAAATACAATGTATTTACCAAAATTTTCGAGTTAAAGTTTTAGTCTTCTTTTAACGTAAACTTAAACCTTAAGGGGGCTTAAAAGTTTATTTAATAGTAATGAAACAGGTGTTTAACTACCTTTAGTATTAGAAAATCCATATCTTTGTAACCAATTGCATTTAAAACCTTATAAAGTCTGTTGATTGTCGTGTGATTAAACCTACGATATAATTAACGAAGTTTTACCTTCGTGAAATTTAATATCAGTACCTTTGGTCTTTAAAGATAAAACTAAAGATGCTGCTACTGAAGGCTAAGTTGAAACCATTCACCGGCTTCAATATATATTAGCTTATTAGTCAAAATATTCACGTTAAGGCCTAGGTTTTTTGTGTCTTGAAGGAAAAGGAAAAAGTGGGTAGGGGATTTTAAAATGTAAAAAGCAATAAGGCTAATAACAATCTTTATTATCGTCAATATCAGTAAAGATATCTTTTTCCCAGGGCCAAAGCTATCTTTAGCATTACCAACATTCGTATGATTAAGTTCCGTAATAATATCCGGATCCCTTCGTAATGCGATATACTACGAATAGCTTTCTATTAAGTACTGTGCTACCCCTGTATCCAGCATAATCCCCTAAAAGACTTACTTAGCGTACCGGTCTTAAATAGTAAAAAGGTATATAAGGCTAAAGTTTTTACTATTATAACGGTGGTAAGGGTTTTTACCCATAAAGCGGTATAAAAATATGTAATCGACTAATTATTATGTAGCCTTTAAGCTAGTACTGGCGTTAACGATGGTATCTTCGCGTCAGCCGATAACTTTCGACTTATTTCCCTCTTCCTTAACTTTACTTCCTTTAAACTACGTAACGCGTTCCATATAATCCTATTTTAAAGTAAAAAGGTACTATGTATAATACATTATCTGCTTTACGTCGCGCTCGGCGACAATATAACGTATTAATTAACAACCATATTTACCATAAATCCAACATCTCTTAGCATTTGGGTTAAAGTTCTTTAGTCGACTTAAGAATTTTGAAAAGGATAAATATTTTTTCGTAGGTAAAGGTCCGGACCCTTTATTAATCGTACTTGCCGGATCATCCGTACCGTTGATTAATATAGTACGAATGAAAAAGATCTTTTTTGTCGTTTAATTCCGGAGCTTATAGGTATATACTAGTCGAGCCGGAAATTCGAGTAGTTACGGTCGTAAACGAGGAACGCAATTGGCTAGAAAAAAAAAAACCTTCGTAGGTGGTATTAGGATATTACAAGGCGTATTCGAACTTTTTATAGCACGTAACTGCTTGCCTGACCTGTTGGCGTAAGGTGCCTTCGCCAACTTTCACGTTCCACATTATCTATTAACAAAATATTAGCCTATTAAGCATTTGATTTGAAAAGTTCATCTTACTTTTCAACTTTTTTTTGTAATTTAACACATAAAACCACTTAATAATATTTTAATTGTTATAATATTAGGCAAGGTTGATATATTATTCGAATTAGCCCTTGATACCATCGTAGATTTCGCGAAAATAGGTACAATTAGTTAGGTATCGGAGGTAGTAATCTTTAATAGCGAGTAAGGATGCTAGGAAACAACGAGTAAAAGCCTAGCAATTTAACTTTTATTTGGCGATAAATGTTGGAAAATAGGCGTAAATTAACGTTGAGGGGATTATATGGTTTATCTTTATACTTCTCCTTTTCTCCCTAAATTTTGACGAACGTAATGATTGCCGTACAGTCCGTATCCTTTATAAGGACGCGCTGAAGTAAAAGTGTAATATACTGGTTGTAGGGACCTTTTTTACTTAGCGAGGGAAAAGACTAAGGTTATTATTAGTGTTAGTAGGTAAGATAATTACTTTTAGCCGAGTTTGAAAGTAAAAAGCCAATGGTCTTACCCATAGGCGGCTTATATGTAAATCCAATCCTTCCTTAATTTAGCTATCAAAACTAAATGTGTTAAGGGGTTTGGGGGAAATAGGTTTGATTTTATTCGTCGTAGGAAGGTTAGCGATAATCCTCTTGGTATTAAGGGGTTCGAAAAGGTTTCTACTTAATAGACTAGTGGATCTAAGGGCTTAAGGAGTGTAAATTTACTAATTCCTTTGTGATAAGTCTTTACGAACGTATATATAATCGTCATAGGTTACCATTACTAATAACCTTTTTCCCTTTGGCTAAGGTTTATTATGGGTTTTTATCTATGGTGTATTCGTAAAGTAAGTCGGCGAGGTTGTTATTTTTACAGACCTCTAAAGGCAGTAAAATCCCTCGTCGGTGTAAATCAGCCCTTAACTTAACTTTAACCGATTTCTCTGTCTTTCTTTTATATATCCAAACTCCAGTTCCTAAAAAACTCGATATAGTTGTAAAATAATTTAATACTCGTAACGTAATCTTTGTAGGCGACGTTGAGAATAAAGTAGCTGATGTAGTTTGTGAGGTGCTCGGGGATAGAGTTTTCAGTGGCTTCGGTAAACCAGAATTTTTCGTCGTAGTGTTTTTCGAAGATGCCGGCAAGGGCCCTAATTACCTCCTTTCTAACAGAATTAATGATAGCTTTAAACTAAGCGTTAATGAAAGCGATTTTAGCGTTCTATCAAATGTAAGTCTTGGTGATCTGGAGGCGTGGGGACTTGGCGGTTTAAGGCGTATGAACTTGACGATTTAACGTGGAATCGTGCAATGTGGCTTTCTTGACGCGACTTGGTGTTTTCTTTCGGAACAGTGAGCTAGACGATTAATGTGGCGTGGGAACTTAAAAAGAGTAAAATAGGGTAAATATTTGGTGTAAAAGATAAAGTCAGAGATCGTTATTATTGGTAAAAGTTATTTAGCGTAGGAATTTAATCGTTTTTCTTGTAGTAGCAGCACCTATAATAGTACTAACTTAGCCGTTTGCTAACTTACCGTACGTTAAGACTTCCAACAGTTAATCCCAATGTCTTCAAGAAAGATCTCTAAAGATTTCTTGGTGTTTTCGAGTAGCGATACCGTCTTTTACTTCTAAACTACCATAAAAACCGACGCAGCCTAAAAGTATTTTCTACTAACTCCCGCAAAAAACCGACGTAACAGTAAAGGCTCTTTGCAAAAATCTTCCCTCTACATTGCGCAATTACAAAAAGTAACCGGAAAGTAGTTTCTTCTTCTACTTAGCCAATCTATGCTTAACCTAATAAGCACTAATTAGTGTTGTTAGGCCTTTAGATATTACAACGTTGTTGATTCGAATCTTAGTCGAAGTAACAGTAGTATTGCAATAGTCAGATAGTGAATGTATTGTTCTAGGTTTGGCAGACCGCTAGCCGGTCGGCACTATAATTTGTATAGCCAATTGCTTGTTCAGTGCCCTAGAGTGAAGTTCAGCATACTTCACTCGACTTACACCCAATATGGTAAGTCTGCACAAAGCAATACACTTGCAGTACGGTCAACTTTACTTACAGTAAAGTTGACCTACTGCATTGCACACAATATCATTGCAATACTGTTCCAACAATTTTACTAATAAGTAATGGGTAACATAGGATTTGGTGAAGACACAAACGTTAATAGGTTGGGTGAGTTGTTACGTGCTACCAAAAATTTAAATATGCTTTTCAATGCCTTGATGCCGCTTGCAAAGTGTTTTTTTTTTTTTTTTTAACTAGAGTCTTTACTCGCTAGCAACCCTAACGGCTCCAATCTCAAGCTCGACTAATATATACATTTAAGCTATAGAATTCAGTAACGATAAAAAAAACATTTCTATGCGTACTATATTAATCGCAGGTACGGAAAGTCTGATTAGTACGACTAATAGAAGGCTTGTACCTGTGGACGTAACCAAACTTAATACGAAATAAGGTACTATTTTTCCTCAAAATCTTTTAGTGAGCCGTGCAAATTCACTTCTCAATAATAATGAATGTTGGATTTGTGGTAAGTCTAATTGCTAGTTTACTCGCTACCCTCTGGCTAAACACTCAAAATAATAGGTATTACATTACTACTAATACCCTATTACATTTAAACAAGATTACTTTAACTATATGATGAACTTTAAAGGAAATTTAGTTAAAGAGGAGGAAAATAAGCGTAAAGTTATTAATTGGTAGAAATATATTGGTACCGGCCCTAAATTAACGTAATAACTCGTTGACTATACCTTCCTATACCTCATAATAAATTAAACCCTTATCTCCGATATAACGATAAGACTCTGGCCTTACACATCCTTTTACCATTTAAAATCGTTACGCCGAATATGTTTTTGAACGTATAATACCGGATACAGAAGTAATATAGTACTTAACAAGAGGTCATTCGTAATACGTCGCATTATGAATGGATACTAATATTATTACTGAACTTAACTACACTGATTCTGGTAAAATTTAGATTAGCTTTAACCCTGGAAAAAAACATCTTTACTAGGATTGATACCGATTAAGCCTGTTGTTAGCCCTATAATTTCTCACATCTTAAAATCCCCTACCCCTTTTCCCTTTTTCTTCAAAAACATAAAAAACCTCGGCCTCAACGTTAACGTTTAAGCTGATAAACTAGTTCAGGTAAAGGATGATATAAGGTTATCACTTAACCATCAAGAGGGGTATTTAGGTTTTATCTTTAAGGGTTAAAGGTAGAGGTATTACACATAACTACCCTTAATAAAAATATTATCTACTACACTTTTGGAAAGTGTAAACGGATTACCCGAAGCATTTTAGCCCAAAAAATTTATGGTATATATATCAAATTAAATTTCAAAATTACTATAGAGACAACAGTTCAGATAATTATTTAAACTTTAATATACGATCTTGTCTTTCAATTATTTATATTCACTTTCCTTTCTTTTAGTAATATTTTATTAAGCTCGGCAGTAAGAACGAAAGACGCTTAATAATCAATATTATAAGGTGACTAAAGTCATATGGACGCTGCGAAATTAAAAAGATAAGTTGGATGAATGGATAGTTTTACCGAACAAATTCAAAAACTAAAGGCGCTCCAAATAAAATATTAAAAGCTATTATATTAATGAATACTTTTTTTGTTAACGTTAATAACAAAGTTTTACTGTCCTACCCGAAAAAATTCATTCATACCGCTTTTTATATTTTTAGTTATTTCAATTTATTATTTATACCGCTTTTCATATTTTATAGCTATCTCAATATACTATTTACACTGCTTCTTTTGTTTTAAAATTATTCAAATTTACTTCTCACACCGCGTTTTAATTTAATGGCTGATTAGATTTACTATTTGTACATCTTTAATTATATTATCACGTTTATTTCATGTTTTTCGATTTGACTCAATATATTTGGTACTCTTTTCCTTTAGAATTTCTTACTTACGTTACAATTTTTGAAAAATGAATTTTAATACTAGGTAAAGAACTCAATTATTGCTGGGTGAACCGATACAATAAAAATAGGTATCGAATCGTTACCAAAAGAGGAAGGAGAGAGCGGCGCGTCGTCGTTGTCATTTTCGTTTTCTTCCTCCTTTTTGCCGCCACTATTACCGTTATCGATGCCGCTACCAGCGCCGCCGAAGGAAAGGTTTCACGCCCCAGGCCATATATTTCTAAGTAAGTTCACGGGGCAATTTTAATCCTTTCTTAGAACGAAGTAAGATTACTTCGTCGAACACGCTTACGTAATATATACGTAAGTCCGCTTTTTAAGCTGTAATGACGATTACTGTTTCTTTCAACCGCCGGTTGACTTGTATTACTAATTATTATCGATTTAATTTGGTGTTTTTACGAAAGTCGTTGCTTTTTTTAAAAACGTTTCAAATAATATATTAGTATAAATAGGTGATTTTTTTTAGCGATTCAAAATACAAGTGTAAACTCATTTTATTGTTAGAAGGTGGGAGCGTGATCAATTAATCGCCTACGGCCCTAAAATTACTGTAACGAAGGCGTATCCGTTTCCAATTTATTTGTAGCAATGGAAACTGACCTACTGACCTCCTTTTTAGTAAAAATCGCTAATAAATTGACCCTTGGCTGCGAATGCGATGTAAGCCACGTAAAGCGTATTTATAAGCGGCTCGGGGTTATGGATCTAGGTACGCCTCCTTAACGTTTTATGCGTTAAAAAAGCCTCGTGACGTACCATAACAAAGTATGACCCGAGGCGGCTGATTAGGTCGAGCGTCTCGATTTCGTTTAAAAACATATCAAATAACCAAAATCGAGGAGGAAATTAATAATAAAAACCGTAGTACAGCTTCGTTAAGCTACGTTTTTGGCGGCGCGGAGGGGGGGAGGGTAGTCGCCACAGGTAAAGGGGTTTTTACCCGTAGTGAAAGGGTAAGGTTAATAACCCTAAAAGCCCTTTATTTCTCTCTTTAGGGGGTAAAGGGGAAAAGGGGAAGGGAAAAAAGTAAAAAGGGAGTAAAGGTATTATCGGCAGCGGTGATAGGAGAAGAGGTGAAGGGAAAGGACCGGAATTGATAATATACTGTCTAAGGATATAGAGCTGGGGGTAGGGGTGGTGGCGGTGAGGTGGGTGGCGATAATAGCCGCCTCTTTTTTTTCTTTTTTTTACGCAAATACGTTAAACGGCGCCTTATGCTTTTATTATTATATGGTAGCTATTTTTTCAAACTGTTAACATATAACAATCGTTAAATAGCTTATTTATAAAAGCGGTACATATTGAAACAATATTAAATTCTATTTTTAGTAGGTCAATTGAAGTACAGTTAGTCGTTTTTGCTTACGGTAAAGTTCACTGTACTGACTGCAAGTTAGTTGATTATAGAGTATCCCATTTAGACTAGGACACGGACCAAGCAATTGGTCCTACAAATTACTGTGCAGACCAGCTACCAGACTTCCAAACCTAAAAAAATACATCCACCACTTAACTACACAATACTACTGTTACTTCGACCAATCGAATCAACAACATTGCAACGTCTAAAGCCATACAAACAGTACGAATAATTAATTGGAATAATATTTTAGATATGTATACGCTAATTATTTGGTTAGGGACTTACGGTGTACAATAAGGCGCGTTGGTAAAACAAAAAAAAGGTTTTGCTTAAACCGATAACTATATATCTTTTTATATTAACCTTAAAATACGTTGTACCGATAATTACAGTGAACATTTACAACTATATCTTTACCCGCATTAATCACTATATTACCATTAGAAATCAAATTTTTATCAATTACCTAACCTAATAAGGGTCTTTTTATAATCACTACGGCGGTCAGAATTACTAATTCAAACCTTTATATTTTTGGCGTTGTACCTATTACCGCAGTTTGAACTGCTGGTACTAACTTTTATAATATTACGCTTGAACCTAACTGTAATCACTAACCTAAGTGTACGAACTATTATTACCAAATCATAAATATAAGCCATATTACTAATTAAACTCATATTACTAAATTACGGATACGGTCAACTTTAAAAAAAATACCAATGCAAATATTATTATATATATTAATAATTAATAAACGGCGATATTATAGTTTATACTTTTGTAAAGTGTATGGTAAACGTACCAATTTATAAGGTATATTCCTGTAAAGTAAATAATAGCATTCTATTACCTTCAATAGTCATTATCAAAGTGCATAGTAAAATTCCACCACCTAGAAGGGAGACTAGCAAAGTTTATGGTAAAGTGTTACTGCTCAGGTGAATGCTTAAGAGCTTCTACCCGAGTCTTGTACTCCCTGGATTCCGCTTCTCCCTTTTATTAATTTTACTTTCTACTTTAATATACACTATCAATCTTTAAAATTACTCTTCTACTATTTAGGTTCATTTACATAGTCATAGAACGAACCGATACGTCGTAAATAAGGTAACAAAACTGGAAAATACTAAAAAATACTAGATACTAAACTTAAAACAATTACTGGCGAAATCGACACTATATTTAAATACAAAATTCGCTACATGTATTATAATACATGTGGTAAAGTATATTACGTGTTGCAAGGGTTTAAAAATTATATATTATATATAATCAAGTCGGTTATTATTTGACTCATTATTCGTATAGGAATAAATTCGAATTAATAGAATAGATTAAGCTAATCTCCTTCCCCAACACCAAATAGAAACCAGTTTTACAATGTAAAAAACCGACTAAAAAGGCTTTAACGACGAATTCAACGCTTGTTATTACGAATATACCTTTTTAAAAAAAAAGGATAATAAGTTTTATTTAATAACTCAAAATAAGGTAACCGATTAACAAGTCTTTGAAAAATTATAAAGTGCCGTGTTTTCATATATCGTAGTCATTAACGAGGAAAACTAAGTATTGAACGATGGTTTAAGGTGGAAATTTATCTTTTATAATAGTTATAGTAGCTTAATGCAAGGTATTATACCTAATACTGAAGTAACAGAAATTTTAACCGTCGGAAAACAATAATTCAAAGCTTTCACAACGAAATTTAACAAATTTTAATTCGACTGAATAGGTAAATACCGGAATGTTTTACTCTAAATAATCAAATGCCATTACTTAGCATAGTCTTTATAAATATCCGATTCGAACCGGTTAAGGTTTACGTATAAACTTGAAGGCTTCATTTAACTATCATTAACTAATATAAATAAATTCGAAATGAATATTTGAAATACGACTAACTATCTCATTTGCGCCTCGAACAACTTATTCATATCACTCCGTCTTAAGTTTAAATACCTGGGGGTTTTCCTAAAAACGCGTATAATTAAAGTAGTTTACCAAACATAATCGGAATGAAGGATATTATACCATCGATCTGGATACTCGGCCATAAAACGACTTTTATGGCTGCTTTACATAATAATATTTATAAATATAGGGGGAAAACACAGAGAAACCATCGATAAGTTCTGTCATAGGTGTTAGTAATATATATTTATATATATATAATTAACTATCACCGGACAGTTCTCATCATATAGCTAGTATAGTGTGATCTTCGCTATTGCGAAAATACATACATATACCGGTTGGAAGCCTTGCAACCTAAAGTCCTCACATTATGATACCACTACTCTATTTAGTTCCCCGTTTCTAGTTTATACCCTTTAACCTTATTAAATTGACTACCATATTCCTTTTTCCACACTTATAGAAACTGAAAGACGTATCCTCTTCACTTATGGCTAATTTCCGAACTGTTGCGCTATATATACTGTTAAATGCCTATCAAAGAGGCCTTATATCAACTATATAGGTCCCCGCTTTCTAAAGAACCCCTTTTCACCTACAAATGTGGACCGTATTCGTAAAGGTTTTGTTGAGGTAGTTACTTCGAAAGAGTACACCCACTACTGAGTGAATTAAATATTAGTTTCCAACTTTATACCTTTATATAGGACAAACAGCCTCTACTCATAAAATAAAATATTAAGGAAAATCCTTAGTAGTAAACCGGACTTTGAGCTAGCCTTTTAATCAAGGCCTTAAGGTAACCCCACAGCTTAAAGACCCGTAACATTATATGGGCGTAAAAGTTACAGTCTTAGCTGAGCCGTGTTATGCGGCCATGTTAGTCCCCGCTCGATGAGAATTTGCATCGAGGATCTGGCGGCGGTCCTAAAAGAGTAAAGTACCTGTAAAACAAATATATCTTAGTTTTAAAACCGTAGTTGTGGGGAATATATACTTCGGTATTCGGTAAAGAACGTACTTTATAACGTAGAAACATCACGACCTGAGCCACCTTTTTGTCACGGACCGCAAGCCCAAAAAGTGTAAAGAATCGTAAAAAGGGTATACTAATAGCCGGTTGGTATACCGAGAAAAGTCTTTTGTGGACATCCAAAGGCGTTGAAAGTATAGTCGAAGGTTCCGCTAAGCGGACGGAGCGCTGGTGTGGGTGGTGACGGCTTAAAGATAAATAAAAAATAGATGGATAAATAGAGCCGTCAAGTGCGAGCGCTGATAATAAAGGTCTCTCTTTAAGACCTTGAAAAGAAAAAGGAATAAAACTTAAATTGTAGTACAAGTTGAGGTCTAAAAGCCTAGTCAAGCGGGCGAGGCGCTAGTGAAGGCAACGACAGCTCAAATATAAATATATAAATAGAGCCGTTAAGTGCGAGCGCCTGTAATAAAGATCTTTCATTAACACCATAAAGCGAAAAAGGAATCAAATTTACATTTCAATTGTAATGCAAGTCCAAGTGTAAAGGGTTATATTGGCACGAGTAGCGAAGGACGGAATGACTGGTTGTAAGGGCTGTTTTCTGGATGCACCGCTACGCAGGCGTTTTACTGGGCCGACAACGATCTTCATAGCTAAAAAGAGGTCGCCGTAAAAGATTAAAATGGTAATAAAGTCGATTAGTTATGTTGTGGTAGAATAGGGTGCATGTGAAGTAGTGGTGTTCAGAACAACTGGACTTGAAAATTTTTCTCGGGAAGTGAGCACCGTTAGGGTTTACAGTGTAGGCCTCCTACCTTCCTTAATAAGGGGGTCGGTATATACATACCAAGAAAGTTGATATGAGGTCGAAGATATGTTAGTTATATTTTTTGGCCTTACGACGGTTTAAATTCTCATATTAAAACGATGTTAACTTGAATTATTAGGTGATTATAAATATAATATACCTTAACAGCCAATTAAAATTATAAGCCGTCAACGTAAAGATATTATTTTAATCTGCGAAATTTACGCAGAGAGTTTTCGTTCCTGATTATTAGGATATTTTAGTAAATTACCAGTTAAGAATTGATTCAGAGTCTCCAGATTCAATTACTTACGATATAAGTATAACTTTCAACTCAACCGAAAATGGCACTCAAGCTAAAATTACCGGTATTGAATACAGAAAAATACTTGTATTGGTATTATAAGGTATTGAAAAATAGGAAAGGTATTACGAATCGGTTGAAAAAACGTATACAATACTTTTTAAAAAGCTAAAAGAGGCCAATTATAAGGAATGAATCTTACAAATAGCATTGAATGCCGTCAATAACACTGTTAACCCGAATTAAATAATTTTAACACTTTTTACTTTAGGTGTTCATGCTAAAAACCACCGAGATTCAACATCTTCATCAATTACAGTATGAAGAGGGAATGTTATAACGAAAAATATAGCAACATTACGTGTTTCAGGAGCTAAAACTAGTATTTCGAAAGTATTAGCTACGAAAAACGGCTTACGTAAAACGAGCGTTTGAAACTTACTATTATAATTTGAAGTTTTAGTTAAAAGAACAAAAACCGAGTAAATTAGCTTTCAAGGAATTAACGGGTATAATATTAACGATATACTTATAACTTACTGAATAACATATGTTTCTTTCGTCAAATAATGATACGAAAATATTAAGAGGAAAGGGTAAATAATAGTGGCCTGAAAACGTAATCCGAAGAGTAATATCAATTAAATCACTTTTACAGTAACGAATCCGAACCGCCCCAGAAACACATCCACCTCCCAAATACATCTTTAAAATCTTTACCACATGATAAAACCAGCCCACCTACATTGAAAAAAACCAATATCACGCTGCTAAAAGCGTCTTTTGAGCTTGAAAAACAAACAACTATTTATAACCTTTATGGATTTTTGCTTTACTTAAAAGGAAACGGCTGGTTTTAAGTTAAGATAATAACTTCGCTGAAGAAATATTATTACCTATTTAAAACCCATTTTAAAATAATTGATACAAAAGTAAATTATATCTTTAATCTAATGAAATATCTTTTACTTCAAAAAGTTTAACTCAAGATTTTACGGCGCTTAAAAAAATTTCCTTAGCCGCTTAATTTACAAAGTAAAAGATAAAACCCAAAATCTTTATAAAAAAGCCTATTTTCAATCATGGTGAGCAATAATACAAGTAAAAAAGATATTATAACCTTATCGCCTACTTTATAACGAACGATATATTGTTTAATTTTAACGTTTACTGCTTTTTTACGTTCCCCTGATTACCTTTGTATTCAGCTTAGTAATATTATATAAACCTAAGTATAATCGAAAAAATATCTTAAACAACGTGTTTACGCCTATATCCCTACAAATCTTTAAGGATATTATTTACCCAAAACGATTTTACTCATTCTTAAACCGCTCTACAGGTTCATTGTTATTAATTTATGTTAGTATAATACCTATTCATATTATTATAAAAACAGTTCTAAATAATCAGTTCAACTTTCATCCTATATCTATTAATCTTAATATCATGTTTCAAAAGATTTTCATTTATTGAACTATGAACGGACTATATACTAACGATATATAATACGTTCATTTTTACTAAAAAAAAGGAGGAAACTTTTCAGGACCGGCCAAAAATTAAGATCTAAAATAAACCTAGCAGAAAACCGTATAATCAATTTCAACGATGTAATGATTACGTTTCTGAAGAGTTTTTTCAACTTTATATAAAATGGATAATTATATAAAGTTGCCTTATTAACCTAATTAATATAAAACGATCTAACGAATATAGATATCAGCGTATATGTGGAGTTTAGATCATATTAATAGTATAACAGAAAGCGTCGTTTAATATTTTGATCGCTATATAATATTAAACCGACCTTTTGGAAAACGAAAATAAAAATTGAACAAACGCTTTACAATAAAAATAAGCAATTCGAAAAACTATATACGATTTATACCGTTTGATATACGTATAATATAACTTTTCATTGATAGGTCTTGCCTATTCATAGGCCTTTGGACGTTGCCACACTTTCGATTCGATTGATTTGTGGAAGTAACAGTAGTATTACGTGGTTAAGTGGTGGATGTATTGTTCTAGGTTTGGAAGACCACTAGCCGGTCTGCGTAGTAATTTGAATGGTCAATTGCTTGGCCCGTGCCCCAGTATAAAGTGGTCGAATATTATACTTACTTTATAGTAAATATAATAGGCCCGTAAAAAACAATATACTAAACTTGCAGTCAGTATAGTTAACTTTACTTTGAGTATGGTTGACCTATTGTACTGTAAATGCCATTATTCCAATACTAGCGGCTTTTCAGTTTGTATGCGCACGCCAGTATGGTTATCCAATCCTTTCCAGTAAGCGTTGAACTGCAACCTCGTCAATTAGGCAGACCTCTGTCAATTTAAATTGACCTCTATATCAATTTACACAAATTTACACTTAAATTGATCAAAATTAACGTTACTTACCCCACGGCTTCGAGGTTCGACTTTATCGACTTTGGTAAAAAGTTTCTCCGCCACAAACCCATGTAAGCTTTCACTTTATCTGTATTAATTAAATAAGTTGTTATCGTCAATTCCCTGGTAGTTTTCCGGTTTTCCAACATATCTTTAGCCGCCGCCGCCACGTGATTTATCCTCACAAGATATCTTATCAACGTATCCTTCGATACGTATAGTTCGTCTACTATTATTTACAAATCTTTTAAGGGCCTTATTTGGCGATACCTTGATTATTGTACTAACGGTATTTCTTTGCCATCAATTTACTGGAACTTCTTAATCTCCTTTTCTTAGTAGTATTCGCGAAGTGTTATTACTTCGATTATTAAGAGTTTTTCGCTAGTGGTTCCGAGTTTCGAAAGATATTAGAATAAGCTTTTCGAATCGGTATAAATTACTACCGAAATAAGAGAAATCTTTCATTGCCTGGTTATAATGTTAAAGGCTTCCTATAACGTTATACCTATATCAAAGCCTTCTATTATACTGTAGATCTTCAAAGTCGATATACTTCATATAATCCTCTTACATTTAATAAAGGTTTAGTAAATATAGTTACTAATAATACTAAATTAAAATTTCCGCCTGTCTTTAGAACAAGGTTTTTCAAAAAGCCGATTTATAAGGATAGGTCGGTATTATTCTTAGAAGACCTATTCATAAAAATTACTGACTTAACCTTCGAAAAGTATATTAAAACTATATGAATACCTTGGTTTAAATTTTGTATTCGTTATTCGAATTTTTCATTCAACCGGTTGAAGTCGTTATTTGTTGGATTTTGTATTGATACAGCCATAAATAGGTTGTATGCGGCTTTCGGTTGGTATAGGGTGGCAATATATCTGCCATTAGTACTCTATTTTAGATATCTTTAAGCTATAGCTACGTGAGTTTTGTCGATTATAGTCGAATTAGTACTTTAATACTCTTGACGAAAGCTAACACCGGTATTAACACCGAGTATACGGATTAACGATCCATTAAAGTTAATTTAACTACATTCCTCCAATATCATAACCAGTTCGTAATTTCAAAATTGAAGTCCGTAGTCGCCTATTATTCCAATGTTACAAAGCCAGCCGATTAAACGTAAAGAGTATCGTTAATTTATATATCTACTAAGCTAGAGTCTTTCTTCTACGTTACTAATAAATACGGATCGTATATCGATTATTTCATGCCTCTTTATAATTTGAAGTGAAATTAGAAGGTTAAAATCCAGTGTATACTTATTTTAGCCAGTTTATATAAATTCTTAATATAAAGTATTACCGTTTATTAAATGTAAATAAACCGTAGTTCTTATTGGAATACCAATAGCATAATCCGTTATTAATTTGTTATTAATTAGGTGTAAACCTACATTATAATCTGTTTATTAAGCATAAACTTTCCTTGAATCCTAGCTAAGAAATTTATTGTTAAAACGATTACCAAGAGTTATCTACTTTTCTCAATCGTTCGCTATTACGTAATGATTTAGTTTTCGTCTTTATTACCCTATTTTTGAATTATTAGGCGTAATTTTTTGTATGGTTGCCTTATGGTTTTTTATTTAGCCTTGCAAATAATCCTCGCCTTAAAGGTTGTAATATTTGGGGTTTAAATATTAAAATCGGTTTTCGATACGAAATGTATAACCCTCTGAATTAATAAAACGTTAATCTCAACCCTATCGTTTTCTCAAATGGTTTGCCGAAAGTTTTAATAATTTTTTTCATTTGGAGTTTGAATACTAAGTTTTTGTTATCCTTTTTCTTATACTCCAGTAGTGTTGTATATGCGGTTTGGTTTGTATTCCTTCTTTTAAATATTTCTATTTTTCGGAGGTCGTTCGCGCTGGCGGAGTTTCATTAACTTATCGATGATAGGTAAAGGAAGTTCTTATTATCTAGGTCGCTTAACTTAAGGGCTTTTAGCTTTAATAACCATGATTTAAGGTTTAATCTAGGTGATACAAAAACTTATATGACCTTTAATAATTTTGAAAATTACTTCAAAATTAGCTCTATTAAAGCTTTTACATGAGCCCTTTTATTTACCCTGCTCCTACTATATGAGAACTTTATTTTACAACGGTAGAGAAAGTACGTCCATCATCTTGTGGCTACTCCAGATATTATGGGTATCGTTAACCTAACGGCGCGCCGATTTCTTGCGCAGTTTCTTTAATGTTTTACCGTAAGCCGCCGATCATTTCCAGGTACTTACTGATAGCGGGGATTTACTCGTCAGGTGTAGGTACACTCTGAAGACTAGTAACGTTGTCATTGATCCATTAAGGCTTACAGTATCGTTTAAACTCTTTACCGCTATTTAAAGGCGTGCCTCCAAATAGATAAAGCTTTTATTCTCTAGCGTAACGATGTTATACGTTTGGCGAAGTAAGGCGTATATTCTTTTAACCTTTCTCATACTTGAATAAACCTTTATAAGCACTTATTCATACTTAATATTCTTTTTTTTTGGAATTTACCAAGAACTTCGTCGCCGTACAGTTGGTTCCGGTATCGTGGACGACTATGTTATATAGACACAAGTATACATTAATTTACAGTATCCTTAGCGTTTCCTATTTATCCTTTATCGAAAGTGATTTTAAAAACTTGAACCTGTAAAAAAGTTTATAAAGTTAATGGTATAAAAGGCAGATTAGTTTTTTAAATGAAACATACTAATAAAGACGGAATAGTTCAAATCCTTATCTTTTTTTAGTGTAAACTTAAATTTTCGAGGGGTTTTGGTATATCTTTGGCAGTGTTAATAAAGATTTTTAATGGTATTGAGGGAAGAGTATTCCATATTTTCATACCTTACAGACTTTAAGACTTCATATAGCCTGTTAACGGCTGAGTAATTAAATCTCCAGTGTAATTAGCGTATGTGAATATTATTATATACCCTCATAGATAGTATATATAGGCCAAGTGACAGTGTACTGTATTACAAGGTGCCCTCCTGCAGAGTGCACAATAACGTGTTACACTGAAGGCTGTACTTTTGCAAGACACAAAGTTTATTATGCATGGATCGGTTTGGAATGGTTATTCCAGTACACATGGCAATACATGGAACGGTCAGGAATGAGTATTCCAGAACGTATAGAAAAAGGGCCACTACACGGATGGGAGGTTTATAACCACTCATCTGTAGCGTATACTCTTTGGAATGATTATTTTTAACTTATTTACCTTTTACTACAACTATATCAATCTTATGATTACTCCTTTACTTATTTACCTTTACCTAAATAGGTAAAAACCTAACAGATACTGATTAATAGCCGATTCTGTCGACTTCAGATAGCTTAGGAAAGAAGCCATAAATACAAGTTAAATGCCTATAGCGGGATTTTATAGCGCTATCAACTATTTTTACTTTAACATTACGGTTTTACAAGAATAACACAGGATATGTATAAAGACTGTAAAAACTAAGTAACTTTAAAAAGGGCAATTTTAATAAGATATTATGAAACCTTATTTGACGCTTTATTTACTAAAAGCTATGTTACGTCACTATTAACCCTTATTTAGCGCTTTAACGTACCCAGGCACTTCTTAGAAAACATCCTATCATATACCAGGCTACGTAAGCTAAAACCACCAATTTTCGAAACCATTAATTAAGACCCTCCCGATTGAAAACTGATAATCTACACTGTTCGCAAAACATAGGAACGGTAACTAATACAGCATCTAAACCGTTCGCTAAATTTAAAAGCGGTTACGAATAAAGTAACCAAACCGCTTATAAGCGGCTACAAAACAATAATCCTAACCGCTTACCAAATACGAACCAAAATACACATTATACCTCTCTACACCCACACTTCCTTTACCATATTCACCTTCTAACGTTTGCCTTATATGTTTTAAGTTTAGTACTTGTAACGTTTAAATTTTCCTAACCTCTTGGCTGGCGTAACGTTACCATATGTTGATAAAACTAATTTAAAACGTTTAACTAATTTGTAATTACGTTTTATTTACGTATCGTTTAAAATTTATTTGTACTGGAAAACGTTAGTAACTTTACTCCGACCGTTTCAATTTTCTTATTTATTTTGTATTTGCTAAACCACGTTAAAATTTGAAATCTAAACGTATCTCAATCTAACAGCGGCGCGAAACCACCAATTTACGCCACTTTAACTAACCAGGTATACCTAGAAACAATTATCCCCAACCATTCTAAAACACTTATAGCTATGACGCTAATATCAATCACACCGGAGGAAGTCAACACTTACTGCAACCTTTTGATTGAGTACGTCAAAATCAGGAAAGCTATAATATACGAAATGGACCTAGGCCTTTAGGATAATACCACCGATATACTAGTTGAGAAACTAAACCTATATGCGGCAAATACGTATATATTGACCGTGAATTTTCGCTATTGGAAGGAGAAAACCCAAGGACTTCATATGCTAGATAACCTGTATAAAAGATTTTGGACCTGGACGTTAGGTATATAATAAATGATCAACCCTTTTATTGATAAATCCTCATGAATTAAACTTCAAATTTAAGGTATTAATATACTAGCGGGAAGGAATAGCCGCCTTATAAAAGCTTTGTTTGAAATTTCACGACTTATTGACTTGTTGAACTAAAATGATAAAGATATATATTAAACTGAATTTGTAAATGAGTATTACCTAATAAAGTACAAAAAACAAATGGTAAAATATATACGAACGAAACGAAGAATATAAGACTTAAGACGACTCAATACTATACCCGCACCCCAAATCAGAAACATCAACCTTAAAAAGGAAGAAAAACATCCGTAATCCTTATTTACTATATGGGTATAATACATCCTTATACCAGCACACATTATAAAGTAAAACCAAATACCAAACCACTTCCCAAATACGGTTGACGCCCCGTTCGGCCATGGTATGAACGGCCGGGACACCGAAAATAACCCGCTTTAAAAAGCGACGAGCGGTGTAAAACGCCAATACATTCCTTATAGACTAATACCCGCTAATTACTACCCCTACCGTAACCTTCCACCGCACCATTTTCCCACTAATAAAAGCGATAACATAAAGCTTACAAACTTCGCTAGTCTTTGGAATAAAAACGAGAATTATAATGGCAAACCATTGAAATACACGACAACAATATAGGTGTTATATTTAATATATGTAAAAGACTAGATATTAAACCGTTTTAGTTTCATATTATCTTACACGGTATACTATTCAGGTAAGCTAAAAATTGGTATATATACCACCTTACATAGGTTGATATATTTTCGGAGTATTATAACCGCCCGAAATCCCACTTAGATACGGAAATTAACGACAAACTTTACAATAGAGACTGAACTAATACGACTTAGAAATCCGTAAAATATTAACAGAAAAACGCTGCTAAAAACCTACAGGAAATTCTTACCGCCTTATGGGTTAAGTTGCGAAAATATCAGGAAGCCTTTAAAACAGAATATAAGAGGGATAAACTATTTATTAAAGTAGTGACAAAAACATATCGCAGAAACTCGGACTTTGATCTTATACTTTTTTAAATTTAAAAAGGATTTGAAGGCCTTTACGAACCTCGTATTAGCATTTGTAGTCGATAAAAGTAAAGACGTAGGCCCAATTACTAAAGCCAACCTTACCGAGACTATTTACCATATTTTGGATCGAAGATTCAAAGTATATCCAAAGAAAAACGAATGCCTAAAGTACAGGTATTAAGGAAGTAACCCTAATAATAAAGTACAGAGACGATCGTTCATAAATAGGCGAAACGTATCGCGAATACAGCAATACTTACGAAAAGGTATACGGAGCTCCATGGGTTTTCAAAAGCGATATATCGCATACGGCAAGATCGGCTACTAGTTTACTAACCACTTCGCTTACAAGTAAATGCGGATGAAACAAAAGTTTCAAGCCGATTATACATTGAAAGACCGGATAAAATCCAAATTTACAGCCTACATAACTAAATTCAAAGGAGTAGATAATAGCTTTAACGCCTATACTTACAAATATACATCCGGAGAAAAATACTTTAAGTGTAATAATACTTACCTAATAGCTTAAGACTATAGGACCGCTTAACATATTTACACAGTCCTATAGAACGTCTCTTATATATATATTACAGGTTTATATCATGTAAAAAGACCGCTTAACGCCTATATAACGTCGTAATTCACGCTTTCAAACAAATAAAGCAATCTGTTTCAGGGAATTATACCTGACATTAATATAGCCTAAATCTCAACTTCCGGAAAACGATAATTCTAAACGCTTAAGACGAGGTTTCCAAAGTTTTAGCTAAACCGAACAGGGGAATACCGAAAGGTTTGATTTGGTAAAGGTAAAACATTATCGTTCGGAACGGTCGTTGTAAATACGCGATTCGTACGAGTTACTTTTTACGTAATGAACTTTAAAATACCATTTTTACTTTTATTAGCTAATATAAATAAACTCGGAATTAAGGTTATAAATACAACTAACTAGTTTATCCGCGCTTCGAATAGCGTATCTATACCACTCCAGCTTAAGTTCAGCTACTTATAGTTTTTCCTCTAAACACGTATAATTAAGTTTATTTACTAAAAGTAACCGGAATTACGGATTTTATATCGCCTATTCGAATACCCGGTTACAAAACGCCTTTTATACCTATTTTACGTTGCAAGCTATACGGATATAGGAAAAGACGCACTTTAAGCTATCGAAAAGTTTTTTCATAAGTGCCAGCTGCACTTATGAGTCTTATTCCGGTTTAAGTTCCGCCTTTAAAACGATATAAACTTTAATTACGAGGTCATTGTTTATATTATATATTTAAATAGCTAACCGGTCCTTTACGTTATCAATATGACAACATTATTTTAAGCCGCTAAATTTATATGGAACGTTGTCAAAAAAACTGCTAAAACTCATTGGTTGATTATTGGTTAAACTTTTACTTACAACCACTGAACTAAATTACCTACAACATTTATAGAGCCTTCGATTTCACTGTATAACGTACTAAGATTCGGATAACCGGTAACGAATATGGGAAAATTTTGGTAAAAGCCCTATATAGTATTGTAAAATGTAACCGATATTATCAACCGTTTGAAAAAACGTATATAGTATTGTGCAGAGAAGTAAAAGGCAACAGTTCTAAAAATCTATCTTTCAAATAGCGGTTGACACTATTAATATCACCTTTACCCTAACTGGATTTATCCTTACAATCATTGTTTTTGGTGTTTACCTAAGGATCCATATAGAATTTACATTATTAAAAATTACAACGTAAAGGGAAAATGTTATAGCGAAAGTTACTGCAGTATTACTTTTTTCTGCAGGATAGAAACAATATTTCTAGAGGGCTAGTTACAAGGAATAGCCTAAGCGAAACTGGTGTTTTGAAGCTACCGTTACAATTTAAGGTATTGGTTTAGAAAAATGAAGACGAATAAACTAGCCTTTAAAAGATTAACGGGTTAAAAGTCCATGATATACTCGTTAATTTGCCAAACAGTATGAGTTCGTTCCATTAAATCATAGTATAAGAATATAAGAAAAAGATTCAAAAGAGCGGCCGGAAATCGTAATCCGAACAAAACCGTTAACAAAACACCCCCTAAAACGACGAATCCAAGCCGCTTCCAGTTTTAAACCATCCCCCGAATCCTGTATCCGACCCGCTTTTACCAAACGAAAGCGGACAGTTTATATTAATCGTATTAATTCCTCGCCGCTAAGGCTGCCCCCTTAATTCGAAAACTAAAAAACTCCCCGGAAACTTTGACGTAAATTCTTTATCACTTAAAAGGAGATGTCAAACCGCGAAATTAACTTAAATCTTCATTACAACAATGTTATCCCTGCCTTAGGTACCACTTTCGAATGATCTACCTAAATAAATATTTTTGTTCTGATCGACCAAAGCGTATTTCGCTTGAAACGGTTCCATCCAGCGATTCACGGCGCCCACGGAATGTTTTCCACTCGCTTCATTCACGAAATTAAGGATAAACCCGGAAAGCCTTACGGGAAAAAAAACCCGCCTAATTGTGAAAGGTTACAACAACGATGACAAAAATGAAATTATAACCCAGTTGCTGACCTTACAACGGGCTAGCTACTGTTTATATTCTACGTTCGTAACCACCCTTAACGTACTGTATAGCATATATATCGAATTTTGTAATATAACATAGGTATACACTTAATTTGGAGAGCTGCTTACACAATGTATTTACGCCTATATTCCTAAGCATCTTAAAAAACACCACTTACCTAAAACTATTTTACGTATTATGAAACCATTTTACGGTTTGGCTAAAATAAGTGTCTACTGGTATAACATTTACCAACGGTATTATAAAAAACGGCTCGGAATAACCAGTTCGACTTTCGACCCGTATTTATTAATATTGACGGCTCGCTTTAAAGGCTTTACACTAATGGGTATATAAACTGATGACATATTAACGTTTTGTAACGCCATGTTTTTCGTATTTAAAGAAAAGAAACTTTGAGAATCTAGTTAAAAATTGAAACATAAAACGTACATAACGGAGAACTATATAATCGATTGCAATAATGTTACCATTACTTTTTGGAACGGCGTTTTAGGACTTATGTAAAAAGGTGAGTTGGACAAAGTTATCTTTTTCGTTTTTAATAGCGTAAAACGGGTCGACGAATACAAATTCCAACGTGTACATAGCATTTAAGTTATTTATATAGTATAATTGAAAGCGGTATTAAACTTTTAGGTCGTTGCGAAATGCTGAACCGCTCCGATATATAATATATATAAGACGTTCAATAAACGCCTTTTATAGAAAATACACAATTTAAAACGCGGTTTATGCTTTGTATCGTTAAATATGCGTACTGTAAAATTGTTCTATTTTACTAACGGCTTATTTTCTAATAGCTCCGACTATAATTCGCAAATAAGCTTCGTTCTAGTCCTCGACAACGAAATACCGACCCTAAACGGCTTTACCTTTCGTGGAAACATTATCTATTAAAGCTTAATTAAGTATAAAATGGTTACGAAAGGCATCCTGGACTCCTATATCTATTATATAATTTAAGGTTACGATTCGAGTATTATTACACCGATAATGGTCCGGATAATGAAATCCAACTTTAATTTATACCATATCCTTTTTATTATATATACTAACTTTTCTTGAGCTTTATAAGTGTCTGGTTAAGTTGGGTACTAAGAACGAATAACGATTAATAATCGATATTAAAACCTTACGCGAGTAATATAAACGCTATAAAATCGAGAAAATAAGGTGATTGACGGAAAATCCAACCCAACGAACGCGATAACCAAAGCTACCCCAAACAGAATATTAAAAACACTAATATCGACCAATACACTATTTTTTAAGGTCATTAAAAAGGTTTTACGATTTTAATAAGCTTTTATACCACTTTTACTATTTTAAAACGGCCAAAATTCCACTATTTACGCCGCTTCCATATTTTTATCTTTATTTAAACCTATTATTTCGCTTCGCTCCCAACATTTTATTACTCTTTATTTCGTACGCCTCGATCCGGAGGATTTTCCTATTTCTCCCCTTTCTTTATTTAAATTTACCATTTTACACCGCCTCTTCTATATTTTATGACCCAAGAACAAACTGCAGTTTATGGAACAGGCCAGCGGCCAGCTGAGCCATTAGAAGCTTGACGTCCAATTCATCAAGCGGGAACATCTCTTATATTAGCATCCCAGGGTTAGGGTTAACGCACGGACTCATAGGATATGTTGGATATATTGCTATCCAAGCTATCCAGTACTGAAGATTGTATGAAGGTACGGATATATAAGGACACGGTCATCACCACATAGATTGTATTTCCTTTATAGCTCTTCAGTTTTCAATCTAAGTATTCAGTCTAAGTATATTCTGAATAGCCTCACAGCTTTTGATCATTACTTGAACGGTTGCGATATTGTTCACTCAGCACCTCTACTACTTTCTTGATAACATAAATCCCCTGACACCTTCTATATACTCACGGGTATTTAGTATGATCATTACACTATACTATCATATTTTTCTCTACGTATTTTAGCCCTATTAAGTATTTTACTATTTCCCCCTTTTTATTTTTATTTATGATATAGCACCGATTTTAACATATTATCTCTTTTTATTATATACACTACAAGTTATATTTATCATTTATCAATGATTGTTTTCAAGGAAAGTAATAGCAAACATATAGCCAGACACGCCAGCTCGGCTAAAGAAGCAGTTAATAATTGTTAAAAGGAAAGGGAAGGGGCGACACCATCGCGTCCCTACCATTCTTCCCGCCGCTTTTCCCCTTTATATCAACGCCACCGCTATTACTGCCATGAACGTCCCCGGTTCCAACGAGGATGTAGTCTTAATCCTTAGGTCGTTTACCTTTGGGCAAAGGCGTAAGGGGGTTTCTACCCTCTTTACGGCGACGCGCGATAATGTCGGTAAACTCGCCTACATAATACATACGTAAGCCCCGTTTCCAAGTAACAATAGCGGTTGTCAACTCTTTAGTCCATTAGTTGGCGTCTGGTACTGATTAGTATCAGTTTGTTTAGGTTATTTGCGATCGCGGTTATTTTATTTCGAAACACCTAGGATATTTTATTTCTGGTAACAAGAATTTTGAAGGATCGGTTAAAACTTGTTATAAAACCGGCGTACGCGTAACACGGCCTCGGTCAACGGCCTTAAAGCTAATGAAACGGGGGGCGTATTCGTTACCAATCCGCTTATAACGGTAGTAACGGGCCGAACAACCCCCGTTTTCATAGTTATTACCAATAGACTCTCTCGCGACCGCAGACGCGATACATGGTACGTAAGGCGTATCTATTAACCGCCCGTAACTACGAATTCGGGTACGCTGCTTTAACGCTTTACGTATTAAAAAGGCTTCGAGATGTACCTTAATAATATGGAACTTTAGACGACGGGGCAGGTTCGCTTCCCACCCCTTAACTATAGAGATATTCAAAGTATATATACGGGTGGGTTTAAGTAATATAAACCGCGGAAGAGTTTCGTAGGGCTACGTTTATAACGCTGGGGGGGGAGGGAGCTACAAATGAAGGGGTTTTTACCCGTAGAGAAAAGGTAAGGTTTATAACTCTAGAAGTCTTTCACTCCTCCCCTTAGGAGCTTAAAAAAAAGGGGAAGGGAAAGGGGAGAAAGGAAGGGGTGGTGGTGACGGTAAACGCGGGTAAGGCTAGTAAGGAAGCGGTGACAGCGACGGGTAACAAAGCCGGTAAAGGGGTGGAGGTGACGGCAACAGGGGATGGGGTAGCGGCGGCGACGAAAAAAAACGGGTTAAGGCGGTGACAGCGAGGCTTAAAGGGGCCGAAAGGGTGGCGGCAACAGGCGGGTTGGCGGCTATAAAGGAAATTATACCCGATAAGGGCGGTTTACTACTTTTATTGATAGTGATGGTAATTTGATGGGCGGTGGCAGCAGTAGCGGCGGCGGAATGGCAACGCTTTCACGCTAAACGTCGCTTAGCGGTCTTGTTTTTACACGAAATTTACGAAAGGAAAAGGTTAATATATAGAAATTTGTTAATTAACTTACCTATTAAAATAGTTTAATTGAATTAATTCGTATAAAGGTTAAGTTAAATGAAGGAAAAGACTTATATTAATTAATAATACGCGTTTATAAAGAGGGAAAAAGAAGTTTTACTTAAACTGTGAACGACTTATATTTTTATACTAATCTAAAACACGTAACGTCGCAATTACCTCTACGCAATCACCCCTATAGAGCCTACGTAATTACAGTCCTATGGGGATCAACAAAAAACTCTGTTAACAACTATGTCATTACCGATTAACTACACTAATCAAGTCCTTATTATAATTACTACTACGGTTAGAAATTAGTAATTCTAACCTCTATAATCACCACCGCGGTGTAATGATCATTCTAATACCCGTGAGTATATAGAAGGTGTCAGAGGATTTATGTTATCAAGAAGGTAGCAGAGGTGCTGAGTGAACAATATCGCAACCGTGCAAGTAATGATCAAAAGCTGTGAGGCTATTCAGAATATACTGAGACTGAATACTTAGATTGACAACTGAAAAGCTATGAAGTAAATACTATCTATGTGGTGATGACTGTGTCCTTATATATCCGTGCCTTCATACCGTCTTTAGTACTAGATCCCTTAGATCAGTGCTGAGCCCGCTGATCCTGGATCACTTGGATCAGTACTGATCCCACTGATCCTAATCACGTGATTGGCTTAGTCATTTCCCTGCTGACAAAAGAGAGATCTTCCTCGCCTGATGTGTTGGACTTCAGGCTCTAAATGGCTCAGCTGTATGCTGGCTTGCTTCCTGGCCCACCATCATGCTTAGGTTGTAACACGCGGCTAGGATTTACTAATTTGAACCTTTACAATTAGTACCGCAATTACACTATCAATATAAAACCGGTAAATTTAAAACTTTATAGTTTGTACCACAATCTTACTATTATCATAAAGCTATCTATACGGATGCGCTAAAACTACAATGTCGTTACTAGGCTATATACACAAAAGAAAGGAAAAAAATATTGCCTGTGTTGATATTACTTTATACACTTGTAAATAGTATATATAGGCTAAGTAGCAATATACTGTATTGTAAGGTGCCCTCCTGCAAAATATACGATAACGTGTCACTCTGTAGGCTACACTCTTATAAGGCAAAAAGTGCATTATATATAAAGCGGTCTGGAATTGTTATTCCAAACCGTACGGCAATGCATGGAACGGTCTGGAATGGTTATTCAAAACCGCACGGCAATGCATGGAACGGTTTGGAATGGGTATTCCAAAACGTACAGCAAAAAGGATACTTCCTGAATAAGAGGTTCTTAACCTCCCATCCGTGGCATGAACTCTTTGGAATACTTCTTCCTAACATATCTACCTTTTATTACAACTATAACAATTTTATGAATACTCTTTTACTCATTTACTTTCACGTGGATAGGTAAAGACCTTACCGACAGCATAACTTCGGCTTCTTTAGGTTTAATACTATTACCTTTGGGCTTTAAAGACAAAACCATATGTACCCCTATTGATAGGCGAAAGTAAAACTTTATTCATTTTAAACTAGCTTTTCGACTTTAACGTTAACGTTGCCGCCGAAGGTTTTAATATTTTTTAAATACAAAAAAGAGAGTAAGGTATTGAAGGATGTAAAATATAATCGATTTCATAATATTTTAAATTATCTTCATCCTTAATAACGATGTTTATTCTCTTAATCCGAAGTTAATTTTGGCTGTAAGAGTATCATAATGATCGATTTGAATAGCTATAGTATTTTCCCTTCGTAGTACCATGTATTGCAATTAACTTTTCATTAAATACCTTATTACCTCTATATCTCTAAAAATACCTTGATACGTGTAATCTTTGTAACAATAGCGAAGTTTAAAGGTATTTTAGGAATTAAAGATTTGGTTAGGGTAAAGATAAAATTCTTTACTGCTCAAACTGTATAGGAAGGTATAGTCGACTAATTATTAAACCGCTTTAAGAGTAGTATCTTTATATTACTTAATTTATTTAAGGCGATTATTTCTGTTGATTGTATCGTTGCCTTTAAAGTTTACGATTCCATTTAAGTACTCCTGTGTAAAATTTGTAGGGTACTGGATGTATTATATCACCTTTTAATTATTTCGCTTGGTTGGGGGGTAGCGAGTTAACTAACAGCCTGCCTCGCTATAAATCCAATATCTCTTATTACTATTACGACAATAATATTCATGATTAATAGGTACGTTTAATTTTGAGCACGATTTTACGCTAACATAGCTGTTGCATTTAATTAGGGGTCGATAAATCAGATTTTAGGCGTTAAGGGCGCCAATAACCGAACCTGTGGTTAACGTAATTAACTACTATAAGGTTTCTTTTATCCACGTCGGGGAAATTACCCGTTTACGGGTATATATGTAACGAGTTTGATGTATACGCTATTAAATTTGCGAACGAAAAGCGTAAATAGCTAAAAAAGCCTTCGCAAATGTTATTTGGGCGTTGTAGAGCGTATTCGAATTCGCTAACGCCCGTAACTATTACCCATACCTATTCGCGAAGTGTGGCTTTGCGAGGGTGGGTTTTTTTCATTGCTTATTGTCAAAATATTAGCTTGTTAATCATTTGGTTTAACACATTTATTAGTGTTTCCTCCTCTCTTTTCTTCGCCATTAGTGTATTCCACCTCGTAGTAGCCTAATTTATATAGTATTGGGTCAGGTGGACGTTGTATTCGAATTAGTTTTTCGTTTTATCGTAAACTTCACTAAAAATGATTTTTAGGGTCAATAAAGTTAGGTAATATTCCTTGGAGTACTCCATAAATATTTCGGAAAATAATAAGTGAAAGCCTGAAAAAAAAACTTCTATTTACTTACAAATATTTAAAAAGGAATTATCTTCGTATCGAGGAGGTTATAAGGTTCTCTGTTACACTTCTTTATATTATTTTCAATTTTGACAACGTTCTTTTAAATATTATTATTGATGTTTACCATTTTTCTAGGTTTTAGGAGAAGGTCGCGATAGTCATTTCAATCTTTATTAGTAGTATTTCCTTACAATTTAAGCCTTGAAGACTTTGAAGTACGGTGTTAAGGGAAATTACTAGTCGCCTGGCTTGAGTAATAAAGTCCTGTGATAGGAACTATAGTGGGTTTCTGCATGTAGTTAAATCTGTCATAGAAAGGCTTTTAGGGAAATTGGAAATTAAAGGGCTGGTTGGTAATATGGATTTAAATTTGTTAAAGGATTTGACGATTTTACTTAATCAAGTGGTATAAAACGCTGTCTTTGATTCCTTTGGTGGTATTGGCAGCTGTTACTTCACGCGTTCTTTTACGGTTCAAAACGTACTCCGAGTTATTACGTAGAGAGGCTACATTACCGAACAGGTTAACACATTCCTTATCGTTAGCGCATAAAAAAGTTTAACTTATCTAAAGGTAAAGAAGAGGTTCCTTGAATCGTATATAAATTCGTTAAGGTTTTTCAATACCCTTTCCCTTGAGGCGTGGGTCTTAAAGGTATTTCTTAAGCTGAGTTAGTGTAAAACGGGTTATTACCAACTTTGTAAAGCCTTTTTCTGGAACGTAAATCCCTCGTCGTTTTAATTTTACCTTTAGCTGTAACTCAACACTTTTTAATACTTTTTTCACATATTAATGGTACAATCGTTAAAAACGTAACGAAAGTTTCGGAAAGTACGGTCGCCCCAGTCAAGCTTTTCGCCATTGTCTTAGTCAATAATATAATAGCCTATGAAGTTAACCAGGCGTTTTTCCGTTGAGTCTTCGTCGACATCGGACCCTTAAAACTCTTTATCGCAATATTTGATGAAAAAGTATCTAAAGGCTTTAATTCCTTCCTTCCTAACGGTATCTATAATAGCTTTAAATTAAACTCTCATGGTAGTTATCTTGAGGCTTTAACTTAGGTAGGGCTTGGTAGATGAGGGGTAAAGAACTTGGTGGTTTTAATGTAAATTCGTATGGAAACTCGGCGACTGAACGTTGGAACGCGTAACATGACTTTCTATATGCGATTTAGCGATTCTTTGTACTTTTTCTTTGGGTAGCTAACTTGGCGATTAAATTGTCGAATGAGAAGTGAAAAAAGTAAAGTAAAAGGAAAAACTTGGTTTCAAGAAAAGGTTTGGTATGAAAGATAATGTCGAACATTGTTTATTATTTGGCCGTATGATTTAGTTTTTTTACTATAATATGAACACCCGTAATAGTACCAACTTAATCGTTTGACAACTTGCTGACCTTTGAGACTTCTGACAGTTAATATGAACATCTTTAAAAACTATCTGGTAAATATTTCTTGGTGTTTTTCAATAGCGATACCGTCGCTTACTTTTAGATTACCGTTGTGTACAGGTATAACCTAAAAGTTTTCTCTATTTTCCTAAGGTTGTGGACTGGCGCAGTACTAATAGGGGCCCTTCACAAGAATCTTTCCTTTACTCTATCCGCCGTTTGTTGATGTAGAGCGTAACTGGAAAGTAGTTTTTTCTTCTACTTGGCTTATTTGTACTTAATCTAATAAGCACTAATCAGTACTGATTGGTCTTACCCATCAATAGGCCTTTAGATGTTGCAACTTTGTCTATTCGATTGATTAGTCGAAGTATATGTAGTAATGCATGATCAAGTGGTGGATGTATTGTCCTAGGTTAGGCAGACCGCTGGCCGGTCTACGCAGTAATTTGTATAGTTTATTGCTTATCTCATGCCCTAGTATGAAGTGGTAGCATACTGTACTTGATTGAAGCCAATACAGTAGGTCCTCACAAAACAATACACTAAAAATGCAGTCAGTATAGTCAACTTTACTTTAATTAAAGTTAACTCAATGCATTACAAATACCACTATTCCAACCCCCCCCCCTTTTTTTTTATGTATCCTGTGCGAATGACACCGATTATGACTTGAAAATAAAACGTCTTTCAATTTTCAATAACGTAATACCAAGTCGAAACGTATTTACTTATTATGAAAATATTTGAATTAAAAGTTAATTAAATATAAACAGGTTACTCAAAGTGTTGTAGCCTCAGAAATTAACGTTATAATTAAAAGATTGTATTCCAAAATTACTATAACGATAACAATCCGGATAATCATTTTTAACCTTACTTTGAAACCCTTTTTTTTAGTTATTTACATTGATTCATTTTCCCTTTATAAATACCTTATTAAACTTGACATTATAAACAAAAGAGCATAATGATCAATATTATAACTTTACTTAAATCGTACAAACGTTGAAAGATTGATTGAATAGGTTAATTTAATGAGAAATTTAACCTAATAAATATAATAATTAAAAGCGTTCCATATAATGTATTAAAAGCTCTCGTATTAATAAGCATTTTTTTTCGTTAATATTACTAACAAAGGTTTACGACTTTAGTACAATAAGACATTTTATATATCGTATTTAATATTTCCTCTTTATTTTACCTATTTATACCGTTCCTAAATTTCATCTTTTATTCATATTTACCATTCACGTTAATTTTCATATATTATTACTTTTTTTATTTATTATTTTCAACTTGATTAGCATTACTTTTTATTTTTGCATTAAAAATGTATCACTTACATTATGACTTCGAAATCAATTCTATAATTGTATAAGGAATTATACCACAGCCAGATGAATCGGTTATAATATTAAAATAGGAAATTAGTTGTTACCAAAAGGGGAGGGGAAAGGCGGCGTCATATTATCCTCGTCGTTATCCTTGTCCTCGTCCTCTTCCTTCTCGCCGCACTTGCTGTTACCGGTGTTATTGATGTTACCGCTACCACAGTCATCGATGTTGTTATCGACGCCGCCGGAGGAAATCCCCCGCGCATTAGGTTATATACCCTTGGATAAAAGGCACAGGGAGTCTTTACCCTCTTTACGACGACGCGTGATAATATCGTCAAATTCGCCAACGTAATATATATTTAATCCTACCTATTTAACAGTAATAACGCTTTACTTCTCCTTATATCACAGTTTAATATTTACTATTAATTAATATCGGTTTATTTTAGCTATTAGGATAGTAATTATCTTCAATAACGCTAGGATTGAGGTATTAAAAACATAAGTCATTATAAACCGCGTTTACAATTATTCATTAAACGAAAATTTACCGTAGTCACGGAGGGTATATAATAGGGCCTTGGCTTACGACTTTGAGATTACCAAAACGAGGGCGTATCCGTTACTAATCCGTTTATAACGGTAATAACCGGCCTACCGATACCTATTTTGGCGATAATAGGTAATAAACTTACCGGCGGCCGCAAACGCCATATATAACACGTAAAATGTATTTATTAACGGCTTAGGAACGCAAATTCAGGTACGCCTCTTTCATTTTTTATGCGTTAAAAAAGCTTCGCAACGTACCTTAACAAACCGTAGCTCGAGGCGGCAAGCTAAATCGACCGCTACAGCCTCGTTTACAAAATCATTAGAATGACATAAATTAAAGGAGATCTTTGTAATACGTACCGCATTGAAACTCGGTTAAACTATGTTTTTAGCAGCGAGAGGTAGCTGTTACGAGTAGAAGAGTTTTTATATATAGCTAAAAGGTAAGGTTGATAGCCTTATAATTCCTCCGCTCCTTCCATGGATGGGTAAAGAGAAAATGGGAAGGTGAAAAAATAAAAAAAGGATAAGGGTATTAGCGGCGGCGGCGGCGAAAGGAAAGCCGAAAAGAAAATCAGGGTTGGACAATATACTACTCGAAAAGGTAGGATTCGTAATGAAGTTAGTGGCGGTGCGATGGACAATAGCAACGGCGGCCTCGTCTCATTTACATTAACGCGTCAAACGACGTTTCGCAATTATATTTTAACAAATTGTCCATTTTTAATGGCGGTTAAAATAAAAAGTGAGTTAAGTAACCTACCTATAAAAACAACTCGAATAATTGATTAAGGTATTAGTTTATATGTATATACACTAATTGTTTAAGTAGAGATTTAATTAATAAAAAGCGATGCTTCGTTAAAGGGGAAAAGAATTCTATTCAAATCGATAACTGTTGGTAGGCCTTAGATCGTTACAATGATGTTAATTCGAATCGTGGTCGAAGTAACAGTAGTATTGCATTGGTCAGATGGTGGATGTATTATTTTAGGTTTAGCCGATCGCTAGCCGGTCTGCACTGTAATTTGTATGGTTAATTTCTTGGCTCATGCCTTAGGGTAAAGTGCAGCGTACTGCACTCGATTTATACTCAATGTGGTAAATCTTCATACAAAGCAATATACTTGTAGTAAGGTTAACTTTACTGTAAGTAAAGTTGACCTATTGTATTGCATGAAATACTATTTTAACATTAGCGGCTTTTTGGTTTGTGCACGTACGCTACTATAACTAATCAATATTTTCCAGTTAGCGCTAAATAGAAGCCTTGTACCCCATGTCAATTCAAATTGAATTCTATACTATATTGTATTCAGTTGTATACAAATTATCCACATTTGACATTAATTGCTCCGTTGCTGTGAAGTTTGAGTTTATTAATTCCCATAAAAAGTTTTTCCGCTACAAGATTTTATAATCCTTTAATTTTACCGTTTTACTTAAATAGATTACTATTATCAATCCCCTGGCTGTCTTTTAGTTTACCAACACATTTTTATCCGCCTTTACGTAACTTGAGCTTTAGGGACAGCCTATCAACGTAGCCTTCGATATGTATATTTAGCCTAATACTGCCTACAAACCTTTTCAAGGCCTTATTCAGTAATACCCTCGTTATAGAGTTAGTAGGGTTGTCCTTGTTATCGATTCATTGTAATTTTTGAATCTCCCTCCCTTCGTAGGCTTTACGAAGTGCTATCACGTCGATCATCAAGCGTTTTTCGCTAATGGTTCCGAACTTCGAAAGGTATTCGAAAAGGTTCCTCGAGTCGGTAAAAATTACCACCAGGATAGAAGGAATCTTTAGCTTCCTGGTAATAAAGTTTAAAGTTTTCTATAATATTATACCTACATTAAAGCCTGCTATTATTATGTATACCTTTAAAGCTAGTACGTTTCATATAACCCTTTTACACTTAATTGTGGTTTAGTAAATCAAGTTTCTGTTAATACTAAACATATTTTTTCACCTTTTTTTATTAACTAAGGTTATTAGGAAGTGGATTTGTAAAGACAGATCGGTATTGTTCATAAAGAACCCGTTTGTTAATATTATTTACTTGGCCTTAAAAAGGTCGATTAGGACCATATTAATCCCGCGGTCCAAATTTCGTATTTTCTACTTAAACCTTTTTTTTCGTCGATTAAAGTCCTTATCTGTTAGTGTTTATACTTATACCGTAGTAGATAAATCGTAAAATGCTTCCGGTTAACGTAAAGTAATAATATAGCTACCTAGAACACGCTATTTCAATTACCATTAAGCCTTGGCTTCGTTAGTCTTGTTAATTATGGTCAAAATAACGTCCATTAAGTATAAACTTACCTTTAGTTTTAGCTAACAAACTTTCTGTTAAAGCGACTACCAAACTCTAGCTAATTTTTCAAATCGTTAGTGATTGTGTAAAGATTAAGTTTTTACCTTTATTATCGTATCCTCAAGCGATTCAACGTGATTTTTCGTACGGCCGCCTCGTGCTTTTGCCTTTAACTTCGTAAATAATCCTCGATTTAAAGATCGTAACATGTAGTTTTTAAAGGTTAAAGTCGGTCTTTGACACGAATGATATAATTCCTTGAATTAGTAGGCCATCGATTTCGACTTCATTACTTTCCTTAAGAAGCTTGCATGAATTCTTAATAATCCCTTATACTCGGAGATTTAATACTATGTCTTCGTTATCTTTCTCTTTCCTGATTACCCAAATAGTATTACAGATACGCCCCGGTATTTATTCCTTCTTTTTAACGTTTTTATTTTTCGGAGGTCGCCTACGCTGGCAGCGTTTTATTAACTAGTTTATAAAGAGTAAAGGATGTTTGTATTAGCTCGGTCGTTTAACTTAAGGAGCTTAATAATCTTTATCTTTAGTACTCCCAATATAAAGCTTAACGTAAGTGGTTCAAAAAGATGTAAGACCGTTAATAGTTTTAATAACTACTTTAGAGTTTTCGATACTTAATATCTTGTATAAGCCTTCCCTTTTATCCCGCTTCCGCTATATAAGGGCTTCACTTTACGACGGCAAAGCAAACACGTTGATTATTAAAGGGCCGTTTTTGGTGTTAAGGGCATCATTAATTTAGCGGCGTGCTGATTCTTTTTGAAATTCCTTTAAATCTTTATTGTAGTCCTTAATACGTTTTTAAGTACTTACCGAGGGCGGAGGTTCATTCGTTAGGCGTGAATACACCCTAAAGACTAGAAGCGTTAACACTTAGCCACCAGAGCTCACAATATCGTTAACGCCTTTCACTGCTATCTAAAAACATGCCTTTAGATTCGTAAAGCTTCCAATTTATAAAGTAAGGATATTATACGCTCGGCGAAGTAGAGCGTATACCCTTTTAACCTTTTCAATGCTCCAGTAGACTTCTATAGGTACCTGTTTATATTAAATACCCATTATCTTGGCATTTTTTAAAAATTCCACCGTAGTAAAGTTTATACTGGTATTGTGGACGACGACGTCAGGTGAACCTATGTACGTGTCAATTAATAGTATCCTTAACGTTTCCTATGTATTCTTTGCTAAAAGGGACTTTAAAAACTGAGTCCCGTAAAAAAAGGTAACGAAATCAATGATGTACAGAATAAGTTTGTTATTTAAGTAAAACAAATTAAGGGAAATATCGTAATTGAAATTCTTGTCTTTTTTTAATGTAAATTTAAATTTTCGGAAGATTTAGGTATACATTTGGTAATAGTAGCAAAACCTTTTAATAATTTTTAGAGTAAAGTATTAAATATCTTTATACTCTTTATATTTTAAGACTTTATATAGCCTATTAACGTCTAGGTGGTTAAAACGCCGGTATAGTTAACGTTTTTTTCGACTTTATTAGGTTTAAAACTACTTCTTCTGGACCTTAAAAGTAAAACCATAGGTACCTTTATTTAAAGGTAAGTGGAAACTTTTGGCTATTTTTAACTAGTTTGTTTACGTTAACGTCGACGTTGACGCCAAAGGTTTTTCATATCCTTTAAATACAAAAGGAAAGGGGTAGGTAATTTGAGTATATAAAACGTAATTACTCCTATAATAATTTTAACTACTGTTATCACTAATAACAATTGTTATTCGCCTATTCTAAAGTTAATTTTAGCCTTACTAGTATCATGGCGATCAATATCAGTGGCTATAGTACTTTCCCTCCATAATATCACGTATTACGAATAGCCTCTTGTAAAGTACTTTAATGCCCCAGTGTTTGGCATAATACCTTAAAACGTGTGTTTTTCATAACGATTGCGAAGGTTAAAGGTGTGTAAGGGATTAGAGGTAAGATTAGGGTAAAGGTAAGGGTTTTCATCACCTAATCGGTACAGGAAGGCATAGTCGTCTAGTTATTAAGCTATATTAGAAGTAATATCTTCGTGCCACTTGATTCGTTTAAGGGCGTTGGCGACGTTAATTAGCTCGTCGCTTTTGAAATCTGCGATTTGATATAAGTGATCCTGTTTAAAAGTAATGAGTTATTAGGCGTAATATACTGCCTTTGTGTTATTGCGTTTGGAAAAAGGGTAATGCGTTAACCAGTAGCTAAACTTGCCATAAATCCAATATCTTTTATTACTTTTACGACGATAGTTCTAGAGGTTAACAGGTCCGCCTAAAGCTTAGCTTTATCAACGATAACGTAATTGCTACCTTTAGTCCAAAGCTAAGATTGATAGGTTAAATCTTAGGCGTTATAGGCGCCCGGATTTGCGGTAGATATAATTAACCACCGTAAGGTCTTTTTCATTTACGTCAAGAAAGTTGCCAGCTTGGAAGTATATATTGAGTAAGTTTGGTATAAGCGCTATTACTGTTGTAAGCGAGGAACGCAACTAGCTAAAAAAGCTCTCACAGGTGGTATCTAAGTGTTGTAAAGCGTATTCGAACTCTTTAACACCCCTAACTGCTGCCTGTACCTGCTAACCAAGTGTAGCTTCGCTAACGTAGGCTTTTCTCATTGTTTTCTAACATAACATCAATTTATCAATCATTTAATTGAGCATATCCATTGGGGTTTCCTCTTTTTTCTTCTTGGCTTGTATCGTTGTCCACCTAATAATAGCCTAATCTATATAGTATTACGTAAGGTAAACGTTGTATTCGAAGTAGCCTTTTATGCTATCGTAAACTTCGCGAAATTTAATTACTTGGGGTAGGAAGGTTAGGTAATAGTCCTTGTTGTGTCCTATAAGGAATTCGGGAAATAATAAGTGAAAACCAGAAAAAAGAACCTCCATTTACTTTCAAATGTTTAAAAGGGGTATTATATTAATGTCGAAGAAGTTATAAGGCTTTTTTTCATCGTAATTTTCTATATCGTTCCAGATCTTAACGAAATCCGTAAGGAGTTTATAGTTAATATCGATCATTTGGACAGGTTTTAGAGGAAGGTTACGATAGTTATTCCAGCCTTAAATTGTGTTTTCTAAGAGTTTAAGCCTTGGAGCTTTCGAGGCGCAGTGATAGGGGTAATTGCTAGTCGTCTAACCCAAGGGATAAAGTCCTATAGTAAGGCTTATGTTGAGCTCTCGCGCGTAGGCCAATCTAAAAGAAAATGTTTTTTAAGGGGTTTGGCAATTGAATTTCTAAGGGAAGATAAATACTTAAAGGTTTTAGGAGGCCTTATGATCTTACTTAATTAACTGGTGCAAGGTGCCGTCATTAATACCTCTAGTCGTGTTAGCGGCCATTGCTATACGTGCCTTTCCGCCGCCAAGGCCATAATCCGCGTTATCACATAGTGATACTAAACTATCGAGCAGGTTAATTGATTTTTTATCGTCAACGCGTAAAGAGGCTTGACTTAGCTAAGGATAAATTGGAGGTCCTTTAGATCGCGTATGTAGACAGCAAGGTTCTTGAACTTCCTTTCTCGTCAGGTGTAGGTTTTAAGAGCTTTTTCAAAGCTATGTTAAGTCGAATAGTTCCTGTGCCAACATTTTATTTCTCTATAATAATATATAAACTCTTTAACTCTTAAGTTCTAATTTAATCCTTGTTTTGATTACTTTTTATAGTAAGGTTTACATAAAAATTGTCCAGTCGTTAAAAAGATTACGGAAGTTGTTAAAGGCGTAATCAGGATTATTAGTATCGCATTAATTAATAATGTAGCAACTAACGAAGTTAGTTAAGTGTTTTTTGATTGATTCCTTATTAAATTTATATCCCTAAAGGTTATAATTGTATTATTTAACGAACATCGTTCAGAGGGCTTCAATTTTCTCTATGTATTTCTAACTTAAAGCTATTTTGGGAGTTTGGCTTGTAAAGAACGTGTAAGACGCGTAAGGCGAGGGATTTGGTAATTTTTGGGCGTAGGAATTTGGTATTTTGGCGTAAAGTTGCCTGTAAAATTAACGACTTGTCGATTTGGTGGTTTGACGTGAGATCGCGCGACGTAGCTTTCTTGGTATAACTTGGTGTTTTCGCTTAAAGCAACGAACTTGACGATTGAAGTGGCGTAGAGGAAGTGAAAAAGAGTAAATTAGGGCAAAGTTTTGGTATAAAGGGTAAGGTCGAAGGTCATTTGTTGTTGTTGGTAAAGGGCGAAGATTAAAAGTTGTTTGGTGTAGAGACATAGTCGTTTCTCTGCAGTAGTAACACTCGCAATAGTACCAACTTAGTTGTTTGCCAACTTTCCCAACTTTAAGACTTTTAACAGTCAATATTAACGTTTTTCTTTAAGGATTCGTAAAGATTTTTTTGGTGTTTTAAGTAACGATACCGTAGCTACCTCTACATTGCTATAAAAATAAACACTGCCTAAAAGTCTTCTTTACTTACTGCTGTAAAAATAGATGCAGCAGTTGAGGCCTTTCATAAAAATATTTTCTTTACCCTAACGTTAACGTAAAGCGTAATAACCGGAAAGTAGCATCTTTTTCTACTTAGCTAATCTGTGTTTAACCTAATAAGAACTGATCAGTGTTGGTAGGCCTTAAATTATTACAATGTTGTCGATTCTAATCGTGGTTGAAGTAACAGTAGTATTACATTGGTCAGATGGTGAATGTATTATTCTAGGTTTGGCAGACCGGTAGCCGGTCTGCACTGTAATTCATATAGCCAATTGCTTGGCCTGTGCCCTAAAGTGAAGTGTAGCGTACTGCACTCAACTTACACCCAATGCGGTAAGTCTCCATACAAAGCAATACACTTGCAATACGGTCAACTTGACTGTAAGTAAAGTTCACCTACTGCACTGCATGCAATACTATTCTAATAATAACAATATATCTTTCCATATCAACCCAAAAACAAGTAAGACAGATATTTATACCTATATAATTACACCACTATACGAATTAATAACTATACCGCTATTAATAACTACACCGTTATCAATTACCTCAATTTACGGGGGCTTATATTATAATTACTACCGTTATTAAAATTACCAATTGAAACTTTAATTGATTCATATTATAATTACAACCGTTATTAAAATTACTAATGAAAACTTTAACTGAATTATATTATAAGCCAAACTGTTACTATTAAATTATAGATTCAAACCGTATTACGAACTATACTATTACCATTTGTTTGCGGATACGAGCTATATCACAAACAAAATTATTACTGCAAAATTATAAATTAAACCGTATTATAAACTAGATTATTATCATGAAATCACGGATAAGTGCCTAACTGCAAAAAAATAATACCTATATAGATATTATTTTATATCTTTATGTCGATAAGGTCTCTACCTTTTTACGTTAACGTAATGAATAGAAGAGTAATCATAAAGATTGATGTTTGTATTGAAGTAGATAGTAAGATAGAAGGGAGAAGAGGCATTCGAAGAGTGCACGCTATAGGTGAGAGCTTATAACCTTTCATTTGGGCAAGTGCATTTTACTATGAACTCTACTAATCTCCCTTCTGTACAGTGGCACTTTACCGTACACTCTGCGTATACCACTTCTAGATAGTATCACTTCATTATACACTTTGCACGAATGCACCTTGCAAAGTGGGATATTACTGTGTACTTTGTAACGGTGTAATCAACAACGTAGTCGCTTATTAATTATAAAAATATACAGTAATAGTTACAGAGGCAATCTTTTTTTCTTTCGCGGACCATATTCGTAATTTGATAATAACAGTTTGGTTGTAGTGTAGTTTATATCCTTGGTTTCGTAATGATAGTATGGATATAGTTTAATTTATATGCATTATATAGTAATGATAGTTTAGTTGCCGCATAGTATTGTAGAGATTCGAATTAGTAGTTTTAATCGTGATATTAATTATAATCGTTTTTTAATTGATTTGGGTCATTTGGAAGCTGCTTGGTTGCCGATAGCGGTATGGTTGTCGATTATTATAAGGGTGCAATTGTAAAGGTGTAGGGGTATAGGGTGATTGATGGTATTACGTGTTTTGGGGTTAGTATAAAAAGATATATTATTATCGATTTAGGCAAACCTTTTTTTTTTCTTTTTTTAACAATGCGTCCATTTTTGCACTGTAAGTCCTGAACTAGTAAATTAACGTATATATATCTAAACTACTGTTTTAATTAATTATTTATACTGATTGTATTGGTAAGTTACTAGACAAACGTTATATTCTAATCGCTTCCGAAAATAAATAACCCGTAAAAACCGGCTTTTTCGGCGTCGTTTGCGTGATATCGTAAGCGCGAAGAGGCTGTTACCGCCGTCGCCCACCGCACAGCCATTCTCTACACCCCTAGCCGTGCCTCTTTGGGTAATATATTATTAATCTCGGCCTTTTTCTTCGCCGCCTCTTCTCTCGTTGCCGCCGATAATACCGCCACCTCTTTTCTTCTCTTTTCTTCTTCCCGTTTTCCCTCTACCCTCTAAGGGGAAAAGTGGGGGCCTTTTAAAGTTATATATCTTACCCTCTCGTTATGGGTGGAACCTCTATTACCTGTGATGGCTACTCCTCTCCCGCCGTTATAAACATAACCTAGTAAAGTTGTAATGCGGTCCGTATTCCTAACCCACCCCTTTATATTTGCTATTTTGATATATTTTGTAAGCTAAACCGAGACGCCCGACTTAACCCGCCGCCTCAAGTTTCAACTTACCTGGGTGCATCGCAAGGTCTTTTTGGCACGTAAAGCGCTAAAGCGACGTACTTGAGTTTGTAACCCCGACCTGCTAATAAATACGCCTTACGTATTATGCGTCGTATTTGTACTCGCAGGTAAGTTTATTAGCGATTACTATTAAAATGGGGGTCGGTTAGCCCATTACTATCGTTGCAAGCGGACTGATAACAGATACACCTCCATTTCAGTAATTATAAGGCCATGGGCCGAGGCCTTATTATGCGCCCGCCGTTTCTACAGTAAGTTTACTTTAAACTCGCAATTTCAACTACGACCAATAATCTTCCATTATTTTAATACTTATATGGGGTATTCCTTAAAATTAATTACCCTTATTATAACTCATACAATTCAATATTAATGAAGATTAAGCGTTTACCAGCGGCCGAAAGAGACGATGACCGTAATTAACACCTAAAAAGCGGGTTTACGTATATATTGGGTAGGCGAGTTCGGCGATGTTATCGCGTGTCTTCGTAAGAAAGGTAAAAACCCTTTCGTTTCTTTACCTAAGGGCGTGTAATCTAAGGCGCGAAGCCCCTCATCCGGTGGCGCCGGTGGCAGTATCGATGGCTACGGTGGATGTGGCGCTAATAAAAAGATAAAGGAAAACAGGAAGGAGTGAGATGAAGACGTGGCGCCGCCCTGTCCCTTTTACTTTAGCAGCGATTAGCTGCCTATTTCTATGCTCAAACCAGCGTACCTATCCCTAAAACAGTTCACTGTATAATGATATAATTAAGTTTTTTGAAAAATATCGTAAAGTGAATAACAAATTCTCAGGGTAAAGAGTAAAAATTATACTTAACAAAGTAGTAAATGCTAAAATGGAGGTGATAATATGTTAGAGGCGAGGTGAATGGTAGATCCAAATAGCGATAAAATCTGAAAAATCGGTACAAATAGTAAATTCAAACAATAACAAAATGTTGATAATAGCGTTAATAACGGATCTGTTGGGATAGTAGTAATATTAGTGCAGTAGGTCAACTTTAATTACGGTAAAGTTGACTATACTGACTGCAAATTGAGTGCATTGTTTTATGTGGGTCTACTATATTTGCTGTAAGTCAAGTACAGTATGCGCCCACTTCATACTAGTTCATAGGCAAAGCAATTGACCATATAAAATACTGTGTAGATCGTCTGGCGGTCTGCCAAACCTAAAACAATACATACATCACTTGACCATGCAATATTACTGTTACTTCGATCAATCGAATCAATAAAGTTACAAATTCTAAAGCCCTACCAATACTAAGCAGTGTTTATAGGTTAAGTACAGATAAGCTAAGTAAAATAAGACGCTAGTTTCCGGTTACGCTATATGGAAATGATGGCGTCTAAGGTAAAAGAAAGACTTTTGCGAAGAGAATTTATTAGTACTACGCTATGTTCTAACGGCAGGAAAACAGAAAAGACTTTTGGGTTACGCCAGTCCACGACGGCAATCTAAAATTAATCGACGGTATCGCTACTTAAAAACACCAGGAAATCTTTAACAATGATCCTTTTTAAAGACGTTAAGATTAACTGTTAGAAATCTCAAAGTTAGGTAAGTTGGCAAACAGCTAATTAAGTACCATTGCGGGTTTTACTGCTGTAAAAATGACTAATTCCTACGGTTAAAAACAACAAACAACTTTCGATATTTACCTATAACAACGACCTTTGACCTTACCCTTTACACCAAACCTTTACCTCTAGTTTACTATTTTTACTCACCTTATGCCAATTTAATCGTTAAGATCGCTACCTTCAGCGAAAACACCAAGAAGCACTAAGTCAAGCCAAAAAAGCTACGTCGCGCGATCCAACGCTAAATCGCAAAGTTTACCACGCGACTATACGCCAAAACACCAAGTTATATGTAAGCCAAAAAATCAAGATAGCTACTTTTAACGCCAACTTTAAAGCTATTCCCAACCCTATCAGAAAAGATTCAATTAAAGCCCTCGAAACTGCCTTTATGAAACATTACGACGAATATTTTTAGGCGTAAGATATCCACGAAAGTTTGACGGAAAAGTACGTAACTAACTTCGTTGCCTATTATATTATTAAGAATAACAACGATAAAGATTCTAACCGTGACTTTCGTAAGTATAGTAAGTTTTTCGGCAACTATACCATTAATATATAAAAGGTATTTCAAAAAGGGATTGAGTTGAAGTTTAAGTCAAAACTTAAACAACGAGGGATTTATGTATTAATATAAGGTATACTAAAGCTGACATAAGCTCTTTTCGACCTGACCTAATTTAAAAAATGCCTTTAAAATCGCACCTAAAAGTAAAAGCTGTTAAGAAACCTTAATGCCTCTACACGCGTTTTAGGGAACCTCCCCTTTCCCCTTAACTAAATTAAGCCTTTTTACACGATGATGATAAGGAACCTGTTAACTTATTCGGCGGCTTAGCACCTCTACTTAACAACGAAGAATATGCCCTTAGAGGTAGCAGGGCACGTGAAGTATTAATCTTCAATACAGCTAGAAGCATTAATGTTAAAGCCATTTACCAGTTCATTAAGTAAAATCGTTAACTCCTTTAACACCCCTAAGTACCTATTACCCCCTAACCCTTTAATCAGAATCGTTAAGCCCCTTAAAAGTCTTTTTACGACAGGTTTACCTACATACGCGAGCCTACTTTAAGTCCTGCCATAGGACTTTATCCCTTAAGTCAGACGAATTTCAATTAACCTTAATACTGTATTTCGAAGGCTCCAAAACTTTAATTTCAAGGAAATACCAATAAAGATTAAGATAACTATCGCGACCCACCCCTAAAATCTGTCAAAATCGTTGACATTGATTACAACTTGTTCAAGGACTTCGTCAATATTAAAAACGATATTAAAAAGTATGACAGGAAGCCTTATAACCTTCTTAATACAAAGACAATTCCCTTTTTGAATATTTGCAAGTGAACAAAGGTATGCCCTTCTAGTTTTCACTTACTATTTCCTGAAATAATTATAGGATACGCTAAAGATTATTACCTAACCTTCCTAATACGAGAAACTATCTTTTATGAAATTTACGATAACATGAAAAGCCACTTCGAATACAACGTTTACTTTGTTTAATACTATACGGACTAGGCCGCTACTAGGTAAACCACAATGATAAACAAGGGGGGGGGGAGAAGGAAACACTAATAGATGTGCTGAGGAAATAAAGAAAGCCTACGTTAACGAAACTACATTTCTCGAGTAGATACATGTAGCTTTTACGGGTGTTAAAGAATTTAAATACGCTATATAACACTAAAATACCAACTATTAAGTCTTCTTAAACCGGTTACGCTCCTTATTCGCAACTATAATAACTTATATACCAAATTCGCTTAATATATACCCCTAAACCGGCAATTTTTCTGATGTAAATGAGGAAAAACTTATAATGATTAATCATACCGATTGTAAATACAATTACAAACGCCCTTAACACCTAAGGTTTGGCCTATCGACCCCCAACTAAAGGTAACAACTACATTAACACGAATAAGGTTAAAATTTAAACGGAATTATTAACAGAAGAACTATTATCGTAATATTAGCAAAATATATTGGATTTTTAATAACGCTTCCTATTAGTTAACTCGCCACCCCCCCTTCGAGCGAAACAATGAAAAGGTAATATATTATATCCAATACCCTACGACGTCTGAATATAACAATTTGAATTAAATTTCAAACTTTAAAGTCGATGGACTAGTTAACGATAACGATATCACTAAAGAAATTAAGTGGTATAAAGATATGGCTCCTAACGGAGCCTAATAATTAGCCAACCACGCGTTTTTATATCGTTTAGGCGGTGAAAATCTTTACATTTACCTTAATCAAGTCTTTAAACCCTTATGTACCTTCAATCTTCGCGATTATTACACGAACTATACGTTTTGAGGTACCATATCAAATACAAAAGTAGTAAAATACTTAATAGGAGGCTATTCGCAATACTTGGAATTACGGAGCGAAAGCACTATAGATACTAAAATCGATTGTTACGATACTGTTGAAGCTAGAGTGCGCTTCAAACGAGGCTAATAAATATGGTTACTAGGGATAACGGTAGTTTAAATTATTATATGACCAATTACATTTTACATTCTTATGTCCTTTACCCTTTTCCTTCTTCACTTAAAGAATATCAAAACCCTTAAAGTTAACGTTAAGATTACCGCCAACGAAATAATTAAAAGAAGCTATAGGTTTCCCCTCTCCTTAAAGTAACGATACCTATAGTTTCATCATTAAAACCTAAAAACAACGGTATTAAACCTAACGAAGTTAAAAATAAGATAATTACATGAATTTTTTTATCTACCCAATTATTCACAGGTTAAACAAAGTCCTGAAATCTATAAGGCATAAACATGTGGAATACTCTGCTTAGAAAGTTATAGAGAGCTTTACCATCATTCCCCAATATATACTCAAGCCTCCTTAAAATTGAAGTTTACACTAAATAACGATAGGTACTTGAACTAGAAAGTCTTTCTTAATATATTTTCCTTAAATAATTAGCCTATTCTTCACGTTATTAATTTCGTAACTTATTTTTACGGAGACAAGTATTTCAAGTCCCTTTCGGCAAAGGATATGTGGAAAACGTTAAGGATACTGTAAATTGACACGTATCTGGTCCTATCTAACATCTTCGTCTATGATACTAGCACCAAATTTACGGTGGCGGGTTTTTAAAAAGATACTAAAATAATAGAAATCCAGTATGATCAGGTGTTTTTAAAAGCTTATTGAAGCATTAAAAAGGTCAAAAGGATATAAGCGTTACTTGGCTAAACGTACAATATTTTTACGTTAGAAATGAAAATCTTTACGAATTTAGAGGCACGCCTTTAAATGACAGTAAAGAGCTTAAACTATACTATAATTCCTAATGATCTAATACCAAATTTATTAATCTTTAAATCGTACCCATGTATAACGAGTAAATCTCCGCTATTAACAAGTACATAGAAACGGATTGCGGCCTATGACAAAGTATTAAAAGAATCACGAAAGGAATCGGCACACCGCTAAGTCAACGATACCCTTGACATTAAACACCTTCCTACGATAATCAGCTTACTTGCTCTGCTATTATAAATTAAAGTTTTTGTATAGCGTAAACCGAAATAAAAGGGTTTATATAAAAACTTAAGTATCACCAACTTTAAAGAAGTTATTAAAACTGATAACAGCCCTATAACTTTCCGTACCACTTAAGTTAAGCCTTATATTAAGGCAACTATCGATATAAACTCTTAAGTCAAACGACTAAGCTAATACAAATCTCCTCCACCCATTATCGAGAAGCTAATGAAACGTTTCCGACGCGAACAACCCCCAAATAAAATTAATATGAAAGAAAATAAATATATATCAGGCCGTATATATAATACTATTTACGAAAACAAAAAAGAAAAGGATAACGAAAATTTGGCATTAAAATTTCGAATACAAAGTATGATTGAAAACTTTGTCAAACTGTTTTTTTTATTTTTTAAGCGATAAAGTCTACATCAACATCCAATTAACCCAGAGGGTCGTACAATAGGTACCGAAGGCCGAATTTAACCTTTAAAACACAAATATTAAGATTTTGAAGTCGAGTATTATCCACAAGGTTAAAGGCAAAACTATAGGCTGGCCTTAAGAAAAATAACGTTTAATCGTTTAATGATACGGCAATAAAGGGAAAACCTATATCCTTTCTTAATTTTCAACGATTTGAAATATTGACTAACGTTTGGTAATCGTCTTACAAATAAGTTAACTTGCTGAAACTACGACAAAATTTACACGTAATGACCAAAATATAACGCAAACATATACGTAGTTGATAACCGATTTACAACATATTATATTGTCAAAGTTTCCAACGTAATTACGAGTTATTTGCCCATCGGAAATGGTAATAGTATATATTTATCCTTTATACGAACTAGCTGAAGTAAATGTTTATCATTTGATAACTTATTCATCGTACTTTAAATTACGACTAAACTTGAAGTCTTTAATATACAACCCATATTTATTGTTAGATCAAAAGAAGGACTTCGGTTTAATAGTTATACAAACTAACGATACCTTTTTCGCTAAAACGGCTACTTTTGTGTTATCGGAATAGCAGGCGATTAAAGACTTTAAATTCTAAAATTATAAGCCGGTTACAACGTCAACTACAAGTAAACAACTTAACTTCAACAAATAGTCAATCCGTGTACTTGGTATTAATACCGGCATCAGCTTTTGTCAAAAAGATTAAGGCGTTAACTTAACTACAATCGACAAGACTAATATATATAAAGCTTAACAATACCTAGAATAACGAATCTGTAACAGCTATATTACCACCCTATATTATCCGGGGGCATTTTACAACCTATCTATTATAACACAAACATAGTACACAAAAGATAACGACTTCAATCGGCTAAATAAAGGGCTTAAGTAGTAAATCCGAAATTTGAACCCAAGAATTAATATGGTTTTAATCAACATATTGAAGTAAAAATTAATAATTTTAACTGATAGGTTCTTTATAAATAATACCTAACTATCTTTATAAATCGGCTTTCTAATAACCCTTCTCAATAAAGACAAACGGAAGAATCAGTTTAGCATTATCGGCGGCCTAATTTATTAAACCTTTGTCAAATATAAAAGGTTATACTAAGGGTGCTAACTTTAGAAGTTTACTACATGATAGCAAGCTTTAATATAAGGACGGCACTATAGTAAACCCTGAACTTTATCATTACGCAGCTAAAAATTAATTTTGTTCTGGTGGTAATTTATACTCACTCGAGGATCCTGTTCGAGTGCCTTTCGAAGCTCGGAACAACCAGTGAAAAACACTTGATAATCGACTTAATATCACTTCGCGAAGCCTACGAAAGCAGGGAAATCGAGGAGTTCCGATGAATTAATGGAGAGGACAATCCCGCTAATACCATAACAAAGGTGTTACTGAATAAAGCCTTGGAAAAGTTTGTAGACAGAAACAGGCTAACTATACACATCGAGGGCTACGTTAATAAGCCGCCCGGCAGGGCCAAGTCACGTGATGGTTAGGCATTTAATGGAAAATTGGAAGACTACTAGATGAATAAAGATAGCGACTTATTTTTCTAACATAGTTAAGGTACGATAACGACTTATTCAACTGCCACGGTAAAGGTTAACTAGCATGACTAAATTAAAGGCTTACATAAGTTTTGGGTTGAAAAACTTTTTGTAGGAATCGATAAAGTCGAACTTTGGAGCTGTAGGGTAATCAACGGCAATTGGAGTCAATTTGCGTACAAATAGGTGTAATTTAAGGTAAAGAATTAACTGGAATTAATAAGGTTCTGACCAATTAACGAGGTAATAATTCACCGTTTACCGGTAAAGATTGGAAAACAACACTAAAGTATACGTACAAACTAAAAAGCAACCAATATTTGAATATGAATAATTACAGTACAGTAGATCAACTTTACTTACAATAAAGTTAACTATACTAACTGAAAGTTAAGTGTATTTTTTTTGTGTGCCTACTATATTAGTTTTAAGTCAAGTACAGTATATGGCCACTTCACACTAGAGCACGGGCTAAGTAATTAGCCATACAAATTACTGCGCAGACCGGCTAGCGGTATGCCAACCTAGAACAATACATCAACCACTTGACTACGTAATGCTACTGTTACTTCAACCAATAGAATCAACAACTTTTCAACTTCTAAAGCCCTACCAACAGTATCTAAATAGTGATGAAATATTAATAGCAGTGGAAATGTGTAAAATAAAGGGAAAGAGTCAAGTGTAAGGTGAAAAGTATCGAGTTGGGACAAGGTCCGAAAACATTTTAACAACGCCAACTAAAAGTATACTCGTTGATAAGAACGTTTTAAATACCTTATTCAGGGCTTCCTTGGTTATTATATCCGTTAGGTTCAACTTTGAGTTAATTTATCTTGTCTTTTCAATTTCGCTGCATTCGTATAAATTTCGCAAAATTATGATATTATTTATGATGCACTTTTTGTTCGGAATACCAAGCTAAATACGACATTTATCAAGGGAAAAGAATTCGCATAAATTATTGAAAAGAGGGGTTTAAAATTAAGGTTAGAAACGATCATCTGTATTGTTGTTGCTACAGTAATTTCGAAGTTGAATCCTTTGACTATATCGTAAATTTCCGAGGCTAAAACGTTTCGGGTAACCAGTTTATACTGGATAAAGATTCAATATATAATATTGATATAAAGGTTAAGTCCGTTCGAAGTTAATATTTTTTCATTAAAAACAAACACGAATCCTATTTACGAGTTGTAATTCATTTTTTTTTCCGAAGGATTTATTAGTAAAAATAAAAAGCCTGGTAATACTTATATTAAGCGTTATAAATCGCAGGCCGCGTTTCTGTTTTCTTATTTGTTAAGTATGGCGTTTAGTCAACGTTTTGTATACGTTATCTAAAAGGTCGATTTGGTATTATACAGCAACCTAAAAGTTTCTTACCGCTTTTAACTATACTACTAATACAATCCAAGCTCTATTTTTATGCTGTAACCTATATTTTTTAGTTCTTTTTGCATTGGTAAGCTTAATAGGAAAAACTTTATTTAATTACCCCTTTAAAACAAGGTTGAAAATGTTGTTTTGAAACGTGATTATTACGTTGTTGAAATCAATTATGCCGTCCTCCGTTAGGCACACTTTGGGTTTCGCTTTAGGCCGGCCATTATAGATTTTCTTCTTTCCGTAACGGAAAACAACGCATTATACAAACATATTATATCTTCCGTTTATATACCAGTAAATGCAAACACCTTAAAACGTGGTATTAAAACGAAGAGGTATAGGTCAAAAGTTAAGCTAAGTATTCCAAGCCGTTACTTAAAATGCCTTTAATAGTTATTATACTAATAAACTACAACTTTAGGAAATCCGTAAAACGGTTTTCAGATACGTAGAATCGTTCTGAATAAATAATGCTTTCGGAGCTCCATACGTATATGAGCGTAAATAATACAATTCAGCCGCTTTTCCGACTATATATATACCTATATAATATTACGAAGCTCGACATAACAGTTTTAGGTCATACGTAGGGAAGCGGCAAATGCTAAAATCAAACGATAGTCTACCTTTTGTAAAGTAGGCGATTAGGTTATAATATCTTTTTACCGGCGGTATTATACTTCTTTACCCATAAAAAGGCTCTTTTTATAGGGTTTTTCGGTCTTATATTCTACCTCGTAGACTAAACGTATGGGAACAATTTTATAAGCGCCGTAAATCGTTAGTTTAAACCTTTTGACGAGAAAAACGACTTATTCGATTCAAGCAGAGATTTATATTCGGGTAAACTGTTAAAACAGTATACTCGAGATAGTGATAATACTCTTTGGGCGAAACTTTAAACTTAACTTACGGTTTACCGTTTCCTTTCACGTAATAAGATAGTCCGTAACGAAGGTTTTAAAGCGTTTTTTTTTTTTTTTTTCATTCTTGAAGCTAATTAGGTGCTCTAGGCGACGTGGAATTGGTTTTATTAATGTGAGTAGACTGATTTCATTAAGTAGTAAAGGTTTTAAAAAGCTATCGGGGGGGTTATAAGTTTTAGGGGCGGTTTAACTTCGCTATTTTAAAAGTGTTTTAATAGATACTATTCTTTAAATTACGTTTCTGGGCTGTTATCGTTTACCACTTTCTTTTTATATTTACGTATTATCGTTCAAAAAAATAAACTTGAGTTATTCGATAGGTTTACAAGTACGTCGTGGCCTTTAAACCCGTTGATTTTCATAAGGTCAGTTTATTCTTTTTTTGTTTTACAAACGGATCCTTTAAACTATAATGGTAGGTGTAAAACGCCAGTTTTACACGGGCCTTTTCCTATAGCTAATACTTTAGAAATATTATTCCTGGTCCGTAAGGAATGTAATGCTGCTATAACTTTTGCCACAGCATTTTCCCTTCATATTGTTACTGTCAATAGTATTAAATATGTATAGACTTTAGAGTAAACACCGAAACCAAATAATATTAAAATAAGCTTATTCGGGCTAGATATGTTGTTTACAGCGCTAACCGCTATTCTTAGGATTGATTCTTTAAAAGTGTCGACTTTTATTTCCTTAGACAGTATTACATATGCTTTTTAAACGGTTTATTGTACCGTTTACACTTTCTAATACCCTATATTACTTTTACCGTTATATACTTATACTTACTGCCAGCGATCAAAGCCTTAGTACATTATTTGGTTGAATTGAAAACTGTGCTGGTATCGTAACTAATTCAGTTTGGAAGTCCTAAATAATCGTTTAACTAGAGATTTACTAAAGCATATTAATATTCCGTAACAAAAGCGGTTGGTGTAAATTTCGCGCCTTGAAATAATATTATTATATCGAAGATATGTAGTATTAGCTGCCTATTAAAATATATTATATCCACAATTACCTCGTAGTTCATCCTTCACAATACATTCATGGGCTGACCCTATATTTGTTAGTACCACCACCAGACCCCCATACGATATCTTAACATCGTAGGAAAAAAATTCAATAGCTCGCTATATGGCTACCACCAAAGGGGAAAAACCGACCACGCGCACCCTTAGTGCTCCTATAAAGGATTCCCAGCCTTTATAGATTTCCCAAGGGCCCTAGTACAAGCTTCAGGTAACTAGATTGCCCCTGGCAGAAAACAACATTACTACGTACCGATCCCCACACTTTCACGCTGAGACTCTAAATAAGGCATTCGATACGTAGAGATATGACCTCGAAGTCTGCGAGTCCGTTTATATGGCATATTAATAGGCTATTAACGCGTTCTTTATTGGTTATAACGAAACCGGCTTTACCGAATATAAGGCGTTGACGTTATGTATCGTAACGTACATTACTATATACTTAGCTAATAGGGATTATAGAACACGGATTACGGAAAATATACCTTTCGTAGGTAAACCTTTCACGTTAATAAACCAAGTTCGAGAAAACCCTTAAGGATTTATCTTACTCTTTTTTTCTACCGATTTTATAACGACTTTAACTTCGCTCGCAGTTACAATTAACGGAGGTATTATTCCTAACGCTTTACCCGCACCAAACTCAAATACCACGTAAGCCGTAATAATTGAGTGAGATATGATTTAGGTCCTCTTAATGTTATAAGGTCTTTTTACGTTTACGAAAAGACGTTAAAATCCCGTTTTGAATTAGCTGAACTTTTACCTTATGTAACGTATTATATCCTCAAAGATAACGAAAAAAGTGTATTTACGGGTTTTTATTAAGGTTTTTAAAGGCTTTAAACGGAACGTCAAAAGGTTTTCCCTTTGATATACTTCGATTAAAAGGGTATAGTTGGAGTCATTCATTATGAAACAAGTGAAAATAACTTTTACGGGGTTTTTTATACTGTATGCGAATAAAAGAATTAGAAATATACTTTTTTCGAAAAAAACTTTACTAATAATAAAACATCTTTTCGGCGGTACCTCCGTTATAATATACCAAACTTAATATACGTATATAATTAATAGGGTTCCCTAAGTTATCCATATACCCTTTTAGGACATATTAATTAAGGTCCCGGGGGTAATTAAAAAAGAGATCACCACGTAAGCTAAAGTTACGCTAATCGACATCTACCTATTAGTTTACGGTTAAGATGTATATATAGGCTGAATAATCTAGATTATCCCTCTTTTTTCAACCTATTAGGTCTTTTCGCCTTTTCGATATTGATAAAGGAGCCTAAACGATAGATAAACGACACTGGTTAAAATTTTATAACAACGGGTGCTCAAATTAGTATATTAATATACGATACGTTCGGCCGGTTCGATACCTTAAATAATCGGTTTTTATTAGGCATTACGCTTTGGGAGCTTATATAGCTACTCCGTAATATTACAATTATTATAGGCTCTTTCTCTTGGGATATAATAATTATCCAACGGCCATTGAAAAAAGGGGGGAGCAAATGTATACACGTATTGAAACATGGTTTTCAAAAAAACAAGTATTTCAGTCAAACACGGTATAATATTTTAATAGAAATGAAAGCTTTGGCTAATATTGTTTTTACTTTGCCCAAGCCTGGGGAGAATACCATACGCCCGATGAAAAGGGGGAAGGAATTGAACACTTATTACATTGGTATTTGGTAATACTTCAGCGGCATTATGGTAGCGCGACCTAAACTTTCTACACTTGGTTACGGAGCTGTTAATTAGTTGCCTTCGCGCCTTGGCGGCGACATATTACATAATTCACTCCCTTCTGACCTTACGACATCCGATAAAGGCGGCCTAAAAAACGCTCCAGGAGAAACCATATTATATAATACCACGAATAAAAGCCTTAGACTTCCCCTTATAATTATTCCGTTTAAAAATTGTTTACGTTTAATAAACCTGGTACCCGTCTTATAGGCAATTAGATTAAACAGGCTATAGGTTTTAGGTTACGCGTTTGGAAATATCTTTCGTCTAAGGTTAGAAAAACGCGGTTTAATATTTTTAAATATTTAGCTACGGGGGCTCAAATTCTTTTCGCAGCTATTACTCAAGCCTTTAAAGATATTAGGCCACCCACTTTAAAATCGACCACGTTTATATCCGAATCTGATTTCCTGCCGCTCCTAAACTTTAATATTATGCAATTCAGCTCTTTAAACCTTACATAACGAAACGGTACGCCGGACTCTTACCGTATTACGTACGAGAGCTTAACTACTTTTAATCACTTCGAATATTATGCAAGTCTATTACAAATACACGTAAAGCGACTAGATGTTATCGAACACCAAAAACAAATACAGAACTTACTATTACATGGAAAAACGTAGGTAAGGTGGTAACTATACACCAGGCGTTACTTATACGATAGGCGAACGAACTTATTAATATTATTAATATACAAAAACTTTAATACGGTAAGAAAGATAACGGGTATGGATCCATGTAACGTTACCCAACATACGACCTTTTTTAACCGGTTTTTAATAAAAAGGGCTCCGTTTATACCTGGAAGTAACGGCATAAACTGTTGTTGAATACTCAAACTCGGGTTTTAATATATATTCGAAAAGGTGTATCCCTTACAGCTACGTATTTTAAACCGAGTCCTAGTAAAGATTCCATATAACTACGTGTTAACGGGATTCATATTATTAACATATATTGAAATAAGTGTACCGACGAAGTTTTTTCTATGGTATATAATTAGCTACACGAGCTTTAAAGTATTGTAAAAGGAAACTTTAATCTAGTATAAAACCGCGTGAAACCGACGTAAAATAATACCCTCGATAAATAAGCCTTAGATACCTAGGTACTTTTTACCAGTATACATTTTAACGGTAAGATAGGAGTTTCAACGTACCGTTCAAAACATATTCTCAACTTTCTCTTTACTAATATTTCTGGTGCTGTTACAATTGTTTGCCTTAACCCAAAAAATAAATCCAATTGTAAGGTTTTATTTATAACGTTTTCAGCTCGTAGGTCCCCTTTTATTACGATTTGTTGAATTAGGGTTTCGAAGGCTAGTTTATTTAGGGTTAGAAACTTAAATAGTGTTAACATAACCTTGTTACCCAACGTATTAGATATAGTAAGCGAGGTCGTAATATACGGTTAGGTGGGGGCCTTTATACGATTATATTTAAATACTTTTTATATGTTTGGAAAACCTGTTACGATATTAGTAAGGCTTACGAAATAGTAAGCCCTTAAACTAAATCGGCTCTGGTATTATATAAGAAAAGTGGACAAGGCTCGGCTTTGAGGTGTTAAATTTATTAAATATGGGAACTCACTAATAAAGGGGGGTAAAGTACCAGATGGCTTGTAAAAAAACAAATTGAATTAGTTCCCCTGTCACATTAAAATATATGGTATTATTAGCTATTATAAGTCCCCTTTTCCGTTTTGGGCTCTCCACTTAAAATAAGGGGCTAATTATTTTCGATGAATATCTATTAGTCTAGGTATTTCGGAACAATACTTTAAGTAGGTTTTGAATTATCGACGATTTTACCAACAACCTTTTAAACTATTAGAATGAAATAGAATATATGGTTCCGTAAGAGTTTAATATCTTCGATAAAAGAGTATAAAGAAATATTATAAGTATTCGAAATACATTTACTGGGCCTAACGATATAATTATACAACTTTTTAAAGCCTTTGAAACATATATTACGAAACCATTCCCCATGTTTTATAAAAAATGTCTTCATTTAAAGGTTTTATCATAAATATAACGATAATCTATAGTTTTTATAATACCTAAGTTAAAAAACTGGACCCTGTTACAACCACGTTCCAAAAAAACTAATTATACTGATCCCAGCATACTTTAAGGAATTACAACGTATTGTAACCTGGCGGGTCTTTTTGTCCCTTATTATACAGGGTATGATTAGCACCTAATATAAAGGAGGTATATTTAAATGCTCTGCCGCCGATTGAATTACGGCTTTAACCCACAATATAAAGTTCGTGTTTATTAATAAAGAGGTTACGTTTATTGTTTTCCAAAACTTATAAGGGGCTTTTCATACCCTGTTTTATAACTGACTACTTTACAAAATTCGACGTATAAGGTTTTACCGAAGCTTGTTTGACTTTATTAAAGGCTTTTTAACCTGAAGGATAATAAAAGTTCGGAATTAAATTGCGACTACGGGGTTTTTAAACCTTAATTACGATACCCCGTAAAAGCTACCTTTTTCCTCTTCATTATATAATTTTTTTATTAAACTTTACCGAATATTTTATAGTCCGGGTCTTTATTTACGTCGATAACGTGTTTTATTTTCAAACTTTAGATTTCCTAAAGGTAAATGTTATAGGCCTCGAAGCTAACTTATGGGAGGCGGATGCGTAGGCGAAAATGACCGGCTGGGTTTTGGTCCGGAAAAGTCGAAATTATGATATATTATTGAGCGTTCAAGTTTTATAGACTTTTTTAAACGAAGGAATACCTTCGTCTTTACCGATTTAAAACTGATTTACCCGATTACAAAACTTTCGCTTTATACAAAATTCTAGGGTATACGGTAGTTAGATTTTTGATTCGACCGCGCTTGATTAAAAAGGGTATATATCGGAAAGCGGGTTATGAGAATATTAAAAGTCGTCGAACATTATAAGTTATTTTTACAAAAAAAATATAAGTCCTTACCATACCTTTTACGTATAGTAACTATTACCGCGGTTATACCTATATTTACTTATTACGTTAAGATCTGGGAATTTAAACACCGGTAAAAGGGTTTTAAAGGGTAAGTTACGACTTGACTAGTTGTTGTAGTAAGAGCGGTTATCCCGTTATACAGGACTACGTTAAGTGCCGTCACCCTTTGTGACTTTAGACTGCCTTTTAGCAAAGTCTTTTTTAAATAGCAACGATTTCGTTTTGCTTACCGTTTGAAAGCCTTTAACGTTAGGTACCCATTCGTATAATGGACCGAAAAAACACTTGTAATGGAGGTTGCAAAGGGTGGGATCTTCACCTTTATAATAACATTAACTGATAGAAGGGGGGCTATATGTTTCGTTACGGTTCCCACAAGATCCTCTAAACTTTAGGCATGCCTGGCCTATATCATTTAAAATAACCTCGGCGACTTTTCCCCTTTACCATAAGGGCACAAATTAGCTAAGGCTTGTAGATGCCTACGTCTTCTCTTTATTAACGTAAAGTTCCCTAACTTTTTACGACCTGTTTTATTTACCCTTTGGTTTACCCTTAGCTTTTTTAACAACTTTACTGGCGGATTAAATAAGGTTTAAATTTAGAGGCCACGTTGATAAAGAGTGCTTTTTATATAGAGCAACGGTATACAGACCACCGCGTATGTACAAAGGAGCTTTTTATTGGTTTAGAACTTTCTTTAACGCGTATATATTCTTACATGGGTTTCTTACAGCTTCCCCTTCAAGGGGCTTTTACCTCGCTCTTTTTCTCTCTACAGGTACCCTTCTTTAAAGTACCAAGACTAGTCGTATCCCCTGCGCGATTAGGTGTTGGGAGGGAACTGAGATAACTACGCTACGTATTCTGACCAGGGCTACAGTTTAAACTCCTACAGGTCTCTAAACTTCGAGACACCCTAAGGTCTTTATTGGAGGGGTGGTGAAGGAAGGTAACGGCTCTTTGCGGCTGTATCAGTCCGCGTTACAACCCCTCCCGCCGGTATCTACAGGGATATTTCGCAGCAGCTGGTGCGTCTCTTCGTGGCGAGAACTGTCTATTGATAGTAAAATTGAAAAAAATACCTCGAAGTTAAAATCCACATCGTTTTAAGGGCGAAATTTAAACTGTTATAAGGCTTATAAGTGTAATTGGTATTCGTAATAAAACTTTTCGATAGCTTTTAAAGTCTTTTTTCCTACATTGGTGTATTTTACGACGTATAACCACTGTAAAAGGAGTTTCTCAGTTGTGTATTAGAATACGCGGTATAGTATTTTTAGTTTCGATTACGTTAGGTTGGTGGCTTTAATTATATATGCTTCTGGGAAAAGCCATATATGTCTAAATTTAAGGCTAAACGATATAGATACATTATGCGAAACACAAATTAGTTAGTTAGTCGTATTCTAACCCTTAATTCCGAATTTATCTATATTAGCTAACTAGAATAAAAATAACGTTTTAAACTATATTACATAATATTTAACCGGTATAAATTGCGTATTTATAACGACTGTATTAAACGACGATGTATTACCTTTACCGAATGAAACTTTCCGGTATTTTCTTGTTCGGTCGAATTAGAATTTCGGAAATTTCGCCGCAAACGCGTTAAGTTATCGCTTTCCGGCGGTCGATATTTTAATCATGTCGGTATTTGGTATAATTCCTTGGAATCGGTTGCCGTATCTATTAAAAAGCGTAAGTTATAATGCTATAAATATGTTTAATATTCCATTTTCGCAATTTAAACCTACGATATATAGGAATAAGGCATCTTATAGGCTTTTAAAAATCCACTACTCGGTTTCCTTATCTAAGTCTATGAAGTAAGTCTTATACCCTTTGAAGTTTTGGTTTTTAAAGATAAACTTGTAAGTATGAGAGTGAAATTTATCCTTTGTGCCTTTTGAATCGCTTACGAACGTGATAAAACTAGCATTCGCCTGGTTTTTAAATGTGTCATCGGCTTATAATTAGCGTTTCATCCGAATTTACCCGTGTATTAAGTTGTTAGTCGATTAATAGCCGACTTTAGTACATACAATATAGCGTCTCTAAAAACTTGTAAAGATTCGTATACTTTTTTGTAGGTATTTTTTATTTACGTGATAAATTCTGTATTTAATTATAAGGTCACTTTCATTAGTAATTAATTTTTCTTCTGTTTTTGGAGCTTCCTCAGTGTTTCTTACTCCGGAAATTATATTTTAGGAGTTCATTTTGTTTTGAATATACTTTTAATCGTTTGTTTAAAACGTGGTAAATTGTTTTAGCGAGGTTTTCTTTAGTCATTTGGCCCTTGAGTTTAGTTCTTTCGGCTACAAATGCTAATTCGAAACTTGTTTATCGGCGTATCAAGGTTTTAAACGAAGCTTTAAACCTCATACACAAAGCTTTTAAATCTTCTTCCAACTTAAATAACGCAATGTTAAAGTTTGGATTTCGCCGGTATATTGTAATAATTACTTGGATAAATGGTTTGTCTTCTTTATATTTTATATTGAACGTCGCTAAGTATTTCCGAAATTTCTTTCAATACGGCGGTAAGTACTTTTTATGGGGTTTTGTTAGCGTTTTTACGCTAGTTTCTTGTGAATTGCTATGTAGTATTAATCTAATCTCTATCGTGAAACTCATGGCCTATTTCCATATAAGAGTACGGTTTGAATAGTTCTAACACTTCATAAATATATCTACGAATGTAATATGGTATATATACTACTTTTGAGTTTACTTGAATAATATAACTGGTAAAATAACATAAAATCTCAACAACATAATATCCAGTATTTTATACGTATTTAGCATTATATGTATTTAATCATCGAAAACTTCGTACTTCTCGTTATTATAATTCTCTTTTTCATTTTACAATTGGGCGAAGTTGGTAAATTTGTAGGATTACTCATATTAATAGGAAAATGTTGTTACAAAAGGTTTTGATAAGGGTCGTAATTGCTAGGTATTAGTCCGTAAGGTTTGTATTATTATTTTACGCCTTTTACTTTATCCTCGGATGGGTTATTTTCGATTTTTTAGCCGCTCTTGTTACGGTTAAAAGTGATATTAATCGCAATCGGAAAGTAGCTCGGTATTTGTTTTTCTTTCTGTATGCACATAGACGTTGGTATGTATTATACCCGCGTAGCGGATAACATCTATAGTCGTTGTTCCTTGTTCTCCTCAAGCTTCGTATACCTTACTTAGGGCGTAGGTACATCTTCGAAACGTCACACACTTTGTATTTGTATAATATTTCCGTGTTGCCGTTTTATCTATATATTTTTATACCCTATTTTTTACGTTTTTTTAAATAATATCCTTTTGTAAAGTCCGTTCAGTACACGTCCATATCCTTCTAGTCTGGTATATCAGTAAGTTCTACCGTATCGAATAGAGCTTTCTTAAAAAAGCTGTTCCTACCTTTTAAAATATTAATACCTCTGCTTTGTAACTAAGCCCGTAAAACTTTGAAAATCGAATTATACACCGTATATGTTGGTAAATTCTTTACCTATTCACGTGAAAGTAAACGAGTAGAACTGTAATCATAATATTGGTATAGTTGTAGTAAAAGGATAGATTTGGAAGAAGTATTCCAGAGAGGGCACTCTATAAATATGAGGTTATAAACCTTTCATCTGGGCAGTGGCCCTTTTTCCATGCGGTCTGGAATACCCATTCCAGACCGTTCCATGCATCGCTATGCGGTTTGAAATATCCATTTCAAACCTCTCCATACATGATGCACTTTACGTCTTGCAGGAGTGCAGCCTTTAGTATGATAAGTTATCGTACACTTCGCAAAGAAGCATCTTATAATACAATATACTGTTATTTTGCATATATATACTATCTATAAGGATATATGGTAATATACATACAGGTAATCTTTTCTTTTTTTTTTATATTCTTATAACCTAGTAGCTATAGTGTAGTTGCAATCAGTCTTTATATATAGCCTTGTAATAATAGTATAGTTGTAGTATAATTTATAAAGGTTTCAATCGGTAGGTTTTGTATTAATAGTATGGTTGCGGTACCAATTGTAAAGGTTCGAATTAGTAAATCCTGGCCGCGGTAGTCATTGTAAAAGTTCGAATTAGTAGTTCCTGACCTTGATAGTGATTGTAATAAGGGCCTGGTTGGTAAAGTTAATTGGTGGCGATATAGTTATTAATAACGTTTTTTTTTAAGTTATAATAGGAGTATAATTGCATAAACTCTATAATGATAATTTCGTAGGAGTGATTACATCGTTATATATTTTTAGGTTAGTATAAAAAAATATATCGCTATCGGTCCAGGAAAAACTTCTTTTCTTTCTCCTTTTAAAGGCGTGTAGTCCAAGTTAATATAAGTCTTTATTCCAACTTAACTTCTATTTTAATCAATTAAACCAAACCGCTCTAATGGGTAGGTCATTTAACTCATACCTATATACTAACCTTTCCTTTTCATAAATGCCGCGTAAAAACGGAACTGTCAGGCACCGTTTGGCGCGAGAACGCCGCCACACCGCCGCCGCCGCCACTACCATTACCAGCAACCCGCCCTCATCGGGTATAATATCCTTTATCGCTACCTCTCCGCCCGCCGCCACCACCCCTTCAGCTTCGCTAAACCCCGCCGCCGCCACCACCCCTCCCTCCCCCCCTTTTCCTCCCCTTTTCCCAGTTTTTACAGAGAAAAGCGGAGGGTTCCTAAGGTTATGAACCTTACCTTTTCCCTGCGGGTAAAAGCCTCTTTATCCACGGGGGCCCCTTTATGCCGTAAGCGCAGCCTAACGAAATTACGCTAGAGTTCGTATACTTTAAATCCATCCGCTTGATATCTTTAACATTTTTTTCAAATAAAAAGTACGAGGCGGACCTGCTCTTCTGCCTCAAGCTCCACATCGCCAAGGTACGTCACCAGGTCTTTTTAACGTATAAGTCGTTAAAGCAGCGTACCCAGGTCCGTAGTCCCGGACTATTAATAGATACGCCTTACGTATCGTATGTTTCGTTTACGGCTGCGGACAAATCCATTGGCGATTACTACAAAAGCGGGGGTCGTTCGGCTTACTACCACCGCTACAAACGGATTTGCAACAGAAACACCCCCGTTCCGTTGATCCTAGGGCCGTAGGTAGAGGCCTTGTTACGCGCCTGCTGGCTTTATGGTAAGTTTTAACCGATATCCAAAAATTTCTTCTGTTAGAAATACAACGTTCGGGGTGCTTTGAAAAAACGACTGCGGTTGCAAATAATCAAAATAATCCGATACTAATTAATAGTAGGCTTTAACCGGCGGACCAAAGAATCGACGACCGCTATTACCGTCTGAAAACAGAGCCTGCGTATATTCTATACGGACGAATTTAACGACGTTATCGCGCGTCGTCGTAAAAAGGGTAAAGACCCCCCTATACCTTTATCTAATGGTATTTAACTCAAGGCATAGGGCCACATACTTACTGGCACTAATAGTGTTAATAGAGGTAATAACGGTAACGCTAGTATAAATGGGGAAGGCGGCGGAGATAATGGTAGAGACGCGATAGCATCGCCCTTTCCCTTTCCTTTTAAAAATGGATAACTAACTCTCGGGCCGGACAGACGTACTCAGCAACAATATAGTACGTTACATAATAATATTATTACTTCCTATAAAACAATAGTTTATGAATAACAAATGTAACTTGAAATATATAAAAGAAAGAGAGATGATATGTCAAAATCGTTACAATACAGTAAATTAAAATAGATATAATTGAATAGTAAGATACCCAGTGGGTTTAACGTATATAGGACGAAGTTTAATGGTATACCAGGTGCGGCGCGAAATAATAGATTTAAACAGATAAAGGAAAAAAAGACAATTTGGTAAGGTCGAAATATATAAAATAAAGAGTAACAAAATGTTGGGAGCGACGCTAAATGGTAGGGTTAAACAAAGGCAAAAGTCGGGGAGCAGCTTGGATAATGGATTTCGGACCGTTTTTTAGATGGTTTGTTTTCGTAAAAACGGCTTTAATACGGCTTTTAAAATGTTTCGTGGTAACAAGAACGTACCCAAATAGTTTTTTGTAGCCATAAGTAGTGTATACAACTTAATATCTAAAATACTTGTTGTCCTTTAGCCTATCTGATTTTCCAGATCGCGGTACGAAGTACTATTACAGCCCGGTCCGTTTTTAAATTTGAGGGCTGGTTTTCTAAAGTGACCCTCCTTTATGTTAATGGCCAAATACTTATAGGATATCTGGCCATTCCTTCTCTTAAAGTAACGGCTTGGATAATTATTTTGTAGATGCTCCTACTGGTATGAGCGGTTTGGGTATTATAATCGTAACCGCTTTAAAATTTTGTAAGGGATGTTAATATTGTATTTGTAGCTGTTTTTGGGTTTTGTAAGCGGTTTATAATTGCGTATCCAGACTTTTCCTTTCTTAAGGTCTCGGTTAGAAATGCGTATCCAGACCTTCTCCCTCCTCCTTCTCTTACAACCCTTTTTCTTCTTGAGGCTACGGCCTAAACTGTGTATCTAACCCTTCCTTTTCTTAAGGGTACGAGCTATATTTCGTACCTAGCCCTTCCTTCTACCAGAGGTATAATCCTGACTTTATATTCATATTTTTGAAAGCGTGTGGAATACGCTTTTAGCCCTTCCTTCTTTTAAGGTTTTTCTTTTCTAGAGGTTTTACGCCTTATAATTGTATACTTCGTTGTTTCGTTTTCATATACTTTACCATCTATTCCTTATATTCCGTTAGGTAATACCCTTTTATAAATTCCGTTTGATATACATCTTCATTCTTCTCGTTTAACAAATCGATTAGTCGTATTATTTCGAATAGGGCTTTCGTAAAGCGGATATTTCTATTTCCTGGGGTATTGATACCTCCACATTATAGTTGAATTAGTAAGGCTTTATCAATAAGGTGGTTTACTATTTACCATGTACCTAACATCCAGTTCGAAAATATTTTATAAAAGTTATCTAATATATTAGGTCCTTGGGTTTTCTCCTCCCAATAGCGAAAATTCACGGTTGAAATATACGTGTTTACCGTATATAGGTCTAATTCCTTTACTGGTATATTAATAGTGTTTTCCCAAAGGCGCAGATCTATTTCGTATATTATAGCCTTTCTAATTCTCATATACTTGACTAGAAGGTTAAAGTAAACATTAGTTTTCTTCGAGGTTATTGGTATTAAGACTATAGCTATAGATATCTTAAGGCTATTAGGTATAATGATTCCTATATGTACCTAGTATGTTAAAGCGGCGTAAATTGTTGGTTTCGCGCTATACTTAGATTTGGGTACGTTTAGATTTCAAAGTTCAGAGTGGTTCGACAAATACAAAGTAAATAAGATAATCAAAGTGGTCGGAGTAAGATTACTAACGCTTGTCAGTATAAGTGAATTTTAAACGATACATAAATAGAAAGTAACTATAAACTAGTCAGGTGTTTTAAATTAGTTTTATTAACGTTTAATAAAGTTATACTAACTCAGCGACTAAAAAAACTTAAACGTCAAAAAAGCTAAACTTATAATATACGGGGAGAACGTAGGAAAGCGAACAAGGTTAAGGGAATATAGGTATAAGGGTATATTATATGGTGTGGTTTAAAGTTCTTGGTTTGTATTTGGTAAACGGTCCAGATTATCGTATCGTAGCCCCTTTTACTAAAACAAGCGGTTTGGTTATTCCGTTTATAGCTGCTTTTAGTTTTTGTAAGCGGTTTGGATACTATATTCGTAACCGCTCCTGTATTTTGCGAACAGTGTGAATTGCCTAGTTTCAATCGGACGGCTTCTAACTAAGGATTTCGAAACTTGGTAGTTTTAGCTTACGTGGCCTGGTACATAATAAGAAGCTTTCCAAGAAGTTCCCGGGTACGTTAAAGCGTTAAATAAGGGTTAATAATAACGCAACGAGGCTTTTAGTAGATAAGGCGCCAAATAAAGGTTGATAGTATCTTATTAAAGTTATAATTTTTAAAGTTACTCAACATTTATAGTCTTTATACATATTCCGTGTAATTTTTATAAAAACGTGATATTAAAGTATTAACAGTTAAAACCGTTATAATATTCCGCTATAGGTATTGAATTCATATTTATCTCTTCTTTCCTAGGTTATTTATAATCGATCAAATCAACTACTAATTAATATCGATAAGATCTTTACCTATTTACTTAAACGTACACGAGTAAAGTAGTAATCATGAGATTGATATAGTTGTAGTAAAAGGATAAATCTAAAAATAATATTCTAGAAAGGGCACGCTATGGATAGGAGGTTATAAACCTTTCATCTAGGCAGTGGCCCTTTTTCTGTACGGTCTGGAATACTCATTCCAGACCGCTCCATACATGATGCACTTTGCATCTTGCAAGATTGCAGCCTGCAGCGTGACACGTTATCATGCACTCTGCAGGAGAGCACCTTACAATATAGTACACTACCACTTGATCTAGATATACTATCTATGAGGATATATAGTAATATCCACATTATACCATGTTTACATGGTTGAATTCAAAATTCTTTGACGAATATTATCTAATATACCGGGTCCCTAACCTTTTTCTTTATAGTAACGAAAAATTACAGTTATAATATACGTATTTTCTGTACATAAGTCCAGATTTTGAACCGGTGTATCGATGGTATTATCCTATAGTCTTGGGTTAATTTCTTGTAAAACGACTTTCCCAATATACATATCTAAGACTAAAAGGTCAAAGTTTTCGCTAGATTCATTTAAGGTTATTGGTATCGAAGCTATAATTGTAAGAATACGAAGTATACGAAAGCGGTTAAGAGACTAATTTATACATATACCGGAAATATTAAAGCGATATGAAAGTTAATTTTATATAGTGAATAATATTAGAGTAAGTTTATAATATAATACTTAAAGAGATATAGTCCTAATAAAGGAGTATAATATGTAAATGAAGCGAAAATGAAGCATAATAAAGCGTTTGAAACGAGAAGTTGAGCGTTTGTTAACACAAATTAAATATAAATAAGATATAAATAAGGCGTGACTATAAGTTGGTTAAGTGTCCTAAATAATCTCTTGACCGCCTTATAAACGTTATATTAATGAATTCACTAATAAACTTAAAAGTCGTAAGAAATAGATTTGATTAAACAGTATAAGGCGAACGAAAAAAAGGCGAACGGGGTAATAAAAAAAGGGGAAAGAAATAAGGGAAGATATATATATATATATATATAAGATTCGAAATGGTATATAAAGCTCAATTGATTTAAATACCGTGTTTTGCTCCTAAAACGTATCTTGTTAGCGGTTCGTTTATCGCTTTTAGGGCGTGTATTGGTTATGGGGGCGTTTCAAAAGTTGTAACCTAGCCGCTTTCATAGTTTGTAAGCGGTTTTAATATTACTTCTTAGCCGTTTTCGAAATATACACGCGATTTGAATGTTATATTCGGATTGGATAGGTCTTAATAAAAGGTTTCGAAACTTAGTGGTTTTGACTTACGTGATTTAATATGTAATAGAACCCTGTTCAAAAGGTACATGAATACGTTAAAACGCCAACCGAGTTGATAATGGCGTAATGAAGCTTTTAGTAGTTAAAAGGCACCAATCGAATCAATGATTTTGTATTAAAGTGGTTTTATTTAAAGTTACTCCGCTTTTACAATCTTTGTACACTTCTGTATAATTCGTGTAAAGCGTAATAATAAAGTACGGATAGTTAAAACCGCTATAGTATCCCGTTATCAGTATTTAACTTAGGTTTGTATTTTTTTTTCTAAGCTATTTATAGTCAACCAAGTTGACCACTAATTCGTATCGATAAGGTCTCTGCCTATTTGGGTAAACGTAAAAAATAAAAGACTAATCGTAAAGATTAATATTTTTATTAAAGTATATAGTAAGATAGAAGGAAAAAGAGGTATCTAAAGTGTATACACTATAGGTGAAAGCTTATAACCTCTTACTTGGGCAGTGGCATTCTACCATACACTTTGCTAATCTCACTTTTAGGTAGTGGCACTCTACCGTATACTCTTCCAATGCCACTTCTAAACAGTAGCACACTATCACATACTCTGCAGGAATGCACCTTACAGAGTGGCACATTACCGTGCACTCTGCAAAGATGCAATCTGTAGCGTGGCCGCTTACTAACTATAAAAATATATGGTAATATTCACATTATAATTAGTAAACAGCCACGTTACAAGTTACACCCTTATAGAATACATGGTAACGTGCCACTTTACAAGTTGTATTCTTAAAAAGTGTATAATAACGTGCCACTACCTAGGAGGGGTATTGGCAAAGTGTACAGTAAGGTGCCCCTACCCAAAGGAGAGATTGGCAGAGTGTATGGTAAAGTGCCACTACCCAGGTAAAAGCTTATAAGCTCCCATTTAAGGCGTACACTCTCCAAATACCTCTTCTCCCTTTGATTTACGCACTTCAATATACACTACTAATATTATGATTACTCTTCTGCTATTACCTTTACGTTGACGTACCCGGTACAATAGACCTTACTGACGAAATGAAATTAACGATAACTAGTTGGATTTAGATTAGAAATAGAAAAAAAATATGAAATTAAATAGCAGTATTGTAAATCATCTTTGTAACAAATTCTAGCATTATAACTTAAAAATTATAAGATTAATCTATCAGGTTTTTTTAAAGGGAGGAAAATTAAAGATTGATAGGTGTAGCTAAAAAAGACTGTACTACTATATTAGTAGATTAATTAGTAAGTATTAAGCCCATAATAGAATCTTTCATAGGAGCCGAAATCCTTATAAATGAAATGATTCGTCGCGTGGAAACGACGCAACTAATGAATCAACGGTATTCATTAAAGTTAGGTTCGTCAAACAGAACGATACAAGTATTATTACTTTTAATATAAAGTAGATATACTTTTTTAAATACTTTAAGACTGTACTTCTCAGCGCTTAAACCCATTTCATACACATGTTAACTAAACCATTACATTTAACGTATAATAACATCTTTTTTTCGCTCGTAGCAAAATAATTATCTAATGTTTTTAAAACAACCCTTTTAAAGTTTGCGAAAGATAGGTTAAACCCCTTATAAGCGTACGTATAACGTATCGTATTAAATTAACTTTTATAGCGGGAAAGGCTATAGTAGTAGCCGACGAAAAAAATTCAAATGTTGAGATTTTATATTGTCAATATGTGACCATACTAATAATAGTGGGTACAGCGGGTAAATGTGTCGGGAAGGATGCCTGATGTATGTGTGGGGACCCAGTTTGTTACGGACCACTACATCGAACCAGGACAGTTGCCAGTAGTCTGGACCGTATGTAAAGAAAGCCGGGGTGCCTATATCCTGATTAACTAGTATAGGTATTCTGAAAGTGGCAGATATCTTGGCATTGGTCTTGGTCGGGGAATTTAGGGCGGTTTTTTTTTTT